>UEGL01000001.1:1200000-1687150 GCA_900465325.1 Zygosaccharomyces sapae | reverse complement strand
CCCATACCACACACCTCAACACCCATACCACGATACTACGATACTGCGATACAACAAGATATTGTGATTAAGCCATGATTTTGTTTATTCATCATACTGATAAAGATATCTCGTTCTGCTACACGCCTATACCAGCGGACAGTCCGACTGTCTAGTCCAGCTGTAAGCCAGTTGTATTGCTCTCAGGGTAATCCTACGTGGACACTTACCCGGGCTCTCTTGGTCTGGCTGAACACCCATACCACTGTATTTACTGTCGTACATAATGACTGTTTACCTCTTGTTTTTCGCCCTCGCGTCCTCGCTCCGTCCCCTGGCTAACACACTGTCTAGCTGCTCTCAGAGTGAGATATCGCTCTGCTACACGTCTATACCATCCTGCAGTCCGACTGTCTAGTCCAGCTGTAAGCGAGCTGTATTGCTCTCAGGGTAATCCTACGTGGACACTTACCCGGGCTCTCTTTGATCTAGCTGAATACCCTACCACTGTATTTATCATCGTACATAATGACTACTTACCTCTCCTGTGTTTCGCCCTCTCTCGCTTCCTCGCTCCGTCTGTTTCTTAACACACCGTCTGGCTGCTAACAGAGTGAAATCTGCTGCTTGCTAGGCTACGTAGGCTGCGTAGGCCTGACGTGGGCCTGGCTGCCTGTCTAAGATGTCTAAGACTGTCCAGGACTGCCTGACGTAGCTGACAGCAGTACTTGGCCGTTCTCTCAACAATTGTCTCATAATGACAATGTACCGGGTCTTCTGACTCCTGGAACTTCTGACCGAGTTACTATCTAAGACGTAAAAGTCTGATGAGACATGTAATAAATGTGGGAACTATTTTTCTACCGGAGTTTGTCGAATATTGTTTAATGTATATGTCCTACTGGTGCCTCCCTCTACATTAACGTTGCTTACCTCTCTCACTAGTTATTATTTTTGACACTCGCTTAATTTCTAGTTCTTCATCATGTTGCACGCCTATTTGTCTTGTTATGCAACTTGTAATACATGGTCTATCGCACTACTGCTTATTTATTACGTTTATTACGTATACTTCACTCTTGTTTGACCTACCTTCAACCTACTACGCTATCACTATTTACGGCACTTAGTTCTACTACCTCTACCTCTACCTCTATTACTGCCAGCTCAACTACCAGTTCCACTCTTAGATCACTTGACACGCCTGTTATACTCCGTGAAACATGACCATTTCATACATTTTTCTCTCCTCGCTCGCTCGCTTCGTCTTACTAGAACAAACCCTAACTGCCTGTCTAACACACGGCCTAACCCTCATCTAATGAAACAATTCGGCCCTCTACGCTGGGCTGTCCTGCCTATCTTGCTTGCTCAGTCCATGGCCAGGATAGACAGATAGACAGATAGACAGATATCTCATCTAGGTGTACCTACTCTCGTATACCATGATCCCAAATAATTTTTTCTCCACTCCCCGATCTCGCTCTGTCTAACTCCCGTAACCTTGTTATATGCTACTATACCTATCCTGTCTATCCTCTCTCTGTGTCATTATATCCTAGCTCAGTATTATCCATTGTTCAATACAAGTAACTTTCTTTGGTATTTGAGCTAATTAAATTTTGAACTAATTTATTTTTTAACCATTTGTTCCGATATTTTCCTCACCTTTCTAGTCGAATGTCCTCCCTCTTGACCTAAACTTTAAAATTATTCCTCCGTTGACTTGAACACATACTTAATAGTAAAGTACTACACTATTCGTCTTGATTATTATCCTGATATTGTTAACTTGGTCCGTGTATTCTACTATGCTATTCATATAAATTAACTCTCGTTACTCTATCTATTTCACGAATAGTTACTTACTATTTTAGAAATAAAGTACCTCGGTTATCTATTTCAGTTGCTAGTACATATTGTCAAGATATTGAATATTCTTTAATTTTTAATCTGTTCGGGAATTAAATATTGATAATTATTGAATAGCTCCATTAATTACTTATTTGATCTCACTAAATCCTTTAATACCTTCCTTTTCTTTAATAATTAGTTCTCAGATTATGTTCACCTTCTTTCTCGATTATCCCTCCTCAAGTCCATTTACCAGAAATTATCATATGGTAATCTACTGTCTATTCTGATCATTTTGCCTATATCATCAAATAATACGTATATCTCACTATCCTATTTAAATGACATTCGGCTGCACCAATACTATTAAAACAATACAAATACCCCACGTTATTGATACAAAAGTAGAGTCTATACCTACCACACACTATACTCCCTTCTAGTCTAACCTATCACCACCCTCTTATCTCAACTCTCCCTACCTCTACCTACTTGCTCTACCCTCTACTCCTGCCTAATTTCCTTCGTACAAAGTGATCACTTACCTCACCTCTTCTTCGCCTTCTGTTTCTCATTCTATATCACCAACCTCGCAGTACCGGCAGACCGCAGACGACCTGCCCCTTGTATGTACTCAATGACTTCCGGGCTGTAGTCGACCTTCAACACAGCTTGTAGCTCCTTGACGTCAATACCTTCGCCGACCTGCTTAGTCCCCAGGTGCTGCCTCTTGTTCGGGTCTCCCATGAAAAAAGTCTGTGCGACCTTTCTTCTCGTCTGTGGATAGATCTCCGTGTTTCCACTCGGGACTGTAGTACCTCCACCGATGAACGAGACTCTCGACGAGGAACCTCGACACTGTAATCGACATACAGCTGGATACAACGTGTGGTCTCTTCGATGTATATGTTGTTCTGAGAGCCACCGTAGGTTACGGTCTGTAGTTCGGGCTACGGATATGGACACCCTGTACCAAAATAGACCATCCACATGACAAGCGGAATCACCTCGTCGAGTATCCCGGTAATCGTTTGCTTGATGCCCTCGTTCATCACCGAGTTTCTCGTGCACGGAGTAACCATTTTCCGATAACATCTCGGAATCAGGTCAAGAAGCGAGTAGTTCTCGATCTCCGGGGGCAGTTCCGTGGAACAGCTCAAAAACATTTATTTCTTCACGGTCGGTGAGAAGCAGACAGGAGAGTGATACTTGATTCTGTTGTTAAAAACATATACGATATTTGAAAGCGATAGAAAATAAACAAGAAAAATTGGAGTTGACATCAACCAATGATTTTCAAGACGAAGGAGATCAAAGACGAAATTATACAGTAAACTAAGAAAACAATAGAGGCTAGTAGTAAAATTAAGAAGCCCCATATTCTGCGATTATAAAGCACAAGGCCGTAATGCCAATAATATAATTTAACCTCTTGAAAAGACGGTCGCTCTCTTCTTTTTTTTTTTTTTCCTCCATATCTGATAATTCACCGAGTGTTTCAATGCCCTTGTTGTAATTTGCAACCGCCTTATCTGCTAATTTCTTGTTTGATGAGTTTTGGAGATAATCCGCCCATCTCCCCCTTTCGCAACGACCTTCGATTTTGTAGGCCCCACTTTCTTTCGTTTTTACAATTTCTCTTACAAAAAACGTCTACATTGCTCCCCACTGTAGGAAATAGAATCACCGCCATCCTCAGAGTACTGATTAACCCTACATGCAACTCTCCGCCAAGCTTCCGAATCCCCCCATTAGGTCCACTTTAGCGATTTCTTCTAATAACTTTTGCAGTCCTTTTTTGTTAATTCTAACATTCCTTCGAGTATAGATATAGCACTCGAAAACCATTGCAAAGTAAAGGAGGAAATTAATGACAGACCACAATGGGGAAGGTAGCTCAGGATTTTTCGGTTCAATATTATAATAGCAGCGGTGTGTCATGATAAAAAATATCTGTGCATTAAAGGCAAAAGTTACGCCCATTAAAGCAGCGAGAGTATTAAATATAAGATAGGGCCCAAAAAAAATATGGAGAGAGATAATATATCAACTTTCCACGTGATCTGTCTTCTAACAATTGTATTTTCTCTTCATCTTGCTCATCCTTAGAGAGCTCAACATAGGTCACAGTACACTTCACCAAGTCCTTGTCACACTCCTTACTTTCAGTATCCATTTTGTTGAGTTTCTTTAAAACACCATTAGCAGGGATATCAAACTTCAACTTGGATTGCCTCCCTTATATATTTTTCCCCGGATTGTTTCTGACGCGCAACATCATCCTAGAGGAGAAAGCTTCAAAAGCATGTATTCACACTCCGTTTAATTATCGTATTGTAGTTACCACCTCCTCTTGGTATCAATTTAAGGATGCTTCAAATCAAGAAGCACTCGTAGATTCACAATGGTCATGAAACTGAGGTTTGGAAATCCTTCTCTTATAATATCACGTCACTTATCTCTTATCTATGGAGTATCAAGAGGACCGAGTAGTCACAGCAACTATCTTGTCAAAAATAAAGAATTTTTCTGAAGAAAGAGATCATGTGATATTGGATAACGTTTCTCGACCACTCGACTTAGTGACTTTTCGTCCGCTTGTTTTTGATCGACAAGCTCAATTTGGACTTAGGAACATGAAATATGTTGGAGACATATGTGGCATGGTAGCAGTGTCATTACAGATGAACCTCCGTAGTACATCTAAAATTATTTTTCCAATATTTCTACATTCTAAGCGGCAATTATTTTGCAAGCTTATCTATGCCTACTACATTGAGCTTAGACGGGGATGCAATCTTTTAATTGATGCCGACCAGTAACTGAGATGTATACTATCAATAAGGGACCTGATGCTAAATCCTTTATTATTTCACAACAAGAAGAAATACATATTTGAAGTTTGACCGTAACTTACCTCAGATGCACCACATCTACAGAAAATCCTGTTTTGTTTTTCCCTTCTTATAGACCCTAAAGGTCTTAAATCATGGATTGAAAAAATATTCTGTTTCGTTTTCAATCTACTACGTTCATCGTTTGAAATCCCTTATGTACTAGATCTTTGTTCACCTTGGTTAATAGATAAAGCCACTTGCTTATCTTGTAATTTGCACCGTCTTAGCTAACATACTTCATCCCTATTGAAATAAAGTTATGGACTAAAAATTATTTTTTTTTTTTTTTTTGTTAAAAACTGAAATTACCTTTTTCTCTACCAAACATAAAATACGTCCACCGCGTGATATACTTTTTACCGGCTCTCGGCTAAATCAAGCTTTTTTCCTAACTAATAATATCACATCACAGAAAAATTTGGAACCTGTTGATACAATTTTTTTATAGTCTGTTTTAGCCGAAGAAACACATACACATTCATAGGTAAAAGGGATACATCAACAGTATACAACCTTTAATTTAGGTAGGAGTGTTGGCATTGTACTCCTACAGATAGGAGCTCCAAGAAAACTGTCTAATTATGTTGTATTTGGTAATAAGGAAGCTCCGCCGGTTTAGTTTTTCTTAAATAAGACCCCATAGTACAGCAAATTTTCATGCTAGAAGGTTTAAAGTTAATACTGTTAAAAGGAAAGTTGCCTTTAGGGAGATGGTTTCCAGTTTAAAGATGGTAGCTAAATGTCCTTACTGTATCCTAAGATTTTAACAGTTTTAAAATTAGTGGAGGGCACTGGAGTTGAGGGTTTTTGATGAATAAGTGAAAATTCTTAAGACACCTAAATTTCAGAGATCAAGGAGTCATTAGGTACAGTATTTGGAAGCTAAGAATACTTTCTGGCGTTATTTTATTAGTGTATATCAACGAAGCCTCTGAAGCGGTCAATTACATATCAGCTCATCGTGATGTACCGCAAAATGTTCACAAGACTACTCATTTTTTTACCAAAGCACATTGATGATGAGGATCATACTGTAGTGCTTAGAATACTTGCCTTCTTTAAGAAAATTATTAAACTTCGATTACCAAGTCTCATTGTGCAAATCGTATCCCTGAAAACTCTGCCTCAATTGACCGAATGGGATAAAGCTACGATATGAGGATCGCCCACTACATCAGCGGTACCGCAAAAACACACTTATGTTTGATGAACGATTGAATTGATCTTACCTCGATTATGATATGCGATTGCCTAGGTGCATCGGATGCTTTCAAATTCTTTGAATGATTTAGCTATATTGAGCATGTGAATCAAGCTCTACAAACATGGTTGTATCTAATAATCAAATTAACAGAGGAGATGATATTAGTGTTGAAATTTATCATCTGAATTTCGTTAAACAGTGGTGCAAAATTGTGAAAATTGGAGATTTCATTAATTTTTATGAGTACAGTAACACAATTTACACTGAAGATAAAAGCTTGAACATTTATATCTTCCAGCAGATGGGGAAACCTTACGGGGAAGCCTAGAAAACCTTCATGTGTAAAGAATATTGATAATCAAAAGTCACTAATAGAGCCATTGAAAACTTGGCCATTTAACTACAAAAAGAAAGCGCTCATAAATGTGTGGATAACCTTTTAGATTTAGTGGTTCGGAACTCATTATGTGATATAAGAGGTTAATTCAAAGTTAAGGAACGTCTTAAAAAGTTTCGGCGTTTTGAAGCCATAATTAGTGAATTCGGGTAGTAGCCGGATTAAAGTATGAGCTAGAGGTTAAAAGTATAATGATTTGGATGAAACAATGGTTCTTAAAGAACCATGAAATCTCAACCGTCTAAAATCAGGATTCTTAAGGATCAAAGTAGCCAAGTACTCAAGGGACTACTCTGTAAAAGATATTGGTAGAGTTTCCGGCTTTTCTGACAAACCCTTCACTTGTTCCTTTTGTCTTTAAACCCAAAATTTTATTATTTCCTTTTCCTTTTAAACCAAGGTCTACTTTTATCTCTAAAGCTACCTCTTCGGCTTCTGCTTCTGATTAGTAGTTACAAGAACGACCGCCACCTAAATTATCGGTATCGGTTTCTCAAGGTTTTTTCCTTTTTTTTTGCGAACCTCCATTTTCTACTCAAAGTGTATCACAAGTATTAATGCGATGAGGTAAGACGATTTGAGCATAAGTTTTTCGACTCTATCATATCGTTCCAACTCTATCCTATTCTATAAACAAAACCAAAAGTCTACTCAGTACATGTATCTGAAACTCCTATTTTGAATATCAGTCAGATCGAGAAACTCATATTTGTCCTCACGTTTCCCTTTCTGCTCTTTATCTCTCTTTTTGTTTTCTGCTAAACACACATAACCGACGTACAATTGTAAGGGTATGCAAATGCATTGAGTAACCAGTAGCGTTATCTTTGCGGGGACATAACCGGGGTAATTGGCCTCTCTGAAAGTTTGTGGTGCCAAGATGTATGCCAGACTGTACACCATCAATGTGGCGGCGTTACGAAAGATCCTTTTACAATAACCAGAAGTATTCAAAGAATTCCAAACGTAAATGTTGACAATGACAGAGGATCCGCTATAAAGCAGGTAAAGGGCGAAGAGATTACCAATTTTATGGGATAAGGGGAGTGATAACATTACTATGCAACCAACAATAGTGGGGATGTACATGGAAGTCGTCACAAGAGTAATTTGACCCCATTTGGACATCATTTGGGTAACGATTATCATAATTATAATTGTAATGGCACCAATGGGTAGTTGCAATAATGCTGTAACATATGCGTCAAATCCGAAAGTTTGAGTGATTGTCACAGAGAACGTTCCAATGGCACCTGTAGTCATTTGAGAACACGCAGTGATAGCTAACATGGGCCAAGTTAATTTATCATGAAAAAATAATTCCTTAATATGACTCCACTTAAATTTTTTGTTTTCTAATCCAGTTTGATTGTCTTTGATGTGCCTAACTACAAGGATTTTTTCCTCCTCTGAAAGGAACCATGCGTTAGTCACATTATCAGGTAACACTAAAAAAGTTATCAGTCCAAAGAGCACTGTAAAGAGCCCCACGACCAAAAACATGATTTGCCATGAAGCGAACTCTTTGCCATGATAATGTAAAAATCCGAAAGATATGAGACCACCGACGATATAACCTGTCCCCGCTTGACTTGTCCAATAACCGATCCTAGCACATTGTTCAGATTTGGTATAGTACATACCACTGATCGTAATGCAACCAACAGCACTTGAAGATTCAAACACACCCAATAGAGTACGGACGATCATTAAGGATGCATATGATTTACATGCGCAATGACACGCAAGTGCAACTCCCCAACATGCAATAAAAATTCCCATAACTTTGGATAATGGATATTTTTGCAGTAAAAAACTGACAATGGGCTCCATAAAGATATAAGAAGCGTAAAATATTGTTCCTAGATTGGAGAATTCATCCCCTTTCAAATGTTTTTTGATGCCCATCGATGCTGCATAGTTCAATAGTGCCTTATCCAAAAACATCAAGAGATAAGTAAAACACAAGAACGTTAGAACACAAAGGTCAATTTTTCTAAGCAATTTGGGGGGTAATATTGAGGAACCGTAAAAATTCTTTTTAATTGTATCCAATTCTTCACCTTCTTCCGAGATGTAATCCGTTACATTTTTGTGATTTAAAAATTTTAAAGCGATATCGACATCTTCATCGCCACTAGTAAAAGTGCTGTCGTCCTTAGAGGAAGATATCTCTACTCGAGTATCAATTTTGTCAGCTTCTTGTTGTGATGATGTATCCATATCAATAGCTAGTTTTTTTTCGACGTATTCCTCAGTGGGAATACTTCCTCCGATAGAAGCAGATTTCCGATCATCTATTGTAAAATGTGTAACTGATCGACACATATATACTATTAGTTCTATGGTAACTACCACTGGCAGAAAAAAAAAAAAGAGTCATCTCGGCCACTAAACGACGTGCACATGGTATGTGTCCGGAATGGCGTGTGTATAAATCGGAGTGTATGTAAACGGCATGTGGCTAATTATGATTCTCTCGTGATCTAATTAATTCTGTACGGTAGAAGGTTCCCGATTTAAAAAAGTCATAGGTTCGAATCACACATTTGACGAATGGATAATTTTTGAATATTGACTTAGAGAAATCAGAATTCGAAGAGGGAGTTTAAAATGAACTCCAGGTATTTTGGTTTTTCGATTTGGTATAGTTGAGACACAATGCCGCATGATATAATAAGATTCTGAAAGCTTAAAAAGACCAGCATAAATTTGACATTTTACGTGGTGGTTGTTCCAGAGTCAGTACTAGACATATTATGGATTATGACTTTTTCGACTTTCTCTAATACTACAATATAAAAATAACAAAAAAAAAAAAAATACAAACAAACATCATATTCAAGAGACCAGAATGGAAACCATTTACTCTGGAATAGACTGCAGCGTATGCTAATATGAACATGTTAGATATCCAGACTTCATATAATTATTCAAAGGATCTCACATCAGATAAGACTCGCCATTTACCAATCACTTCGCAAAATGCTGCTATGTAAAGATTGTATGAAGGTAACAATATTAAAATACTCAATAAGATTTGGTAAGATTAGGATTAAGCTTTCAAAAAATGATGCAAGAAATCATTTGTGATCGAAATAAAAATTTAGAATTAACCATTTGAAATAGGAAACCAAGTATCTCAAAAATAGAAGACTATAGAGGCCTTGATGCCTTGAATTCCCCCAATAATTTTTTGTGTGTTGAGAAAAGAACCCATAATTCGAGAAAAATAATATAGCCTACATCATTGTCCGAATTCTTCAGAAGTGATAGGATCGCTTGCTTTGGTGGATAGAAATAATCTTTATTTACACGCTCTAAGAAACCTTGTATGATTATTCTCCATAAGTGAATAATCAGGGTTAATGTTCACTCTCTTCATGGGTCAGCCATATAATATAACAATTTAACATAACTTCCAGTAGAGCATCGGTAAATTTAAAACACAGATTGCTGGTATTATAGGTGCATCGAATTGGCCATATTGGTTCCATTATAAAACATTTTTGTTCCCTTTCTACGTCTTGAATATCTAACACCCTCCACAACGTGTTTTGACAAGTTAGTCCCCTTTTTCAATACCACTTCCCGGTTCATTCGACTCGCTATTAGGAAACATTTATCGGTAGGTATTGTACTGGGTTGTTGTAACGGTTTTCTTTTGTCAAGTAGTACAGATACCAGACTGGTTAGTAATGTTTTTACCGGGGAAATTAATTATACAGGACTTCCAATTAGCCTTAGCACAGCAAGCACACCATCTGTCCATTAACGCCAACTATCGACCGTCTAATTTAATTTTTAGTAATGGGACCGTATCAAACACACCAAGCTGTGAAGCAAAACTCAAGCTAGATCTTTTGTAATTTTGTATTCTTAATCAGTTTTTACATAACAAAGCAGAGTGTGGTACAATGATTTTAACAATACTTGACAGCTAATTGGGCCAAAGCTTCAAGGTGCAACTTGGTGACATTTATAAGATAAATAAAGAGGGAAACACATTGTATTATGCCGATGAAAGAAAAATATGACTAGTAGTGGAATACTTAATAATAGTAATCCAAGACGGAATCTAAAGACAAAAAGGGTAAAAAGGGTAAAACCATAATATAATAAGATACTTGGCTGCCAATACTTGTTACAAGTGCCAATAGGTTACGAGATAAATGAGTTCCTTAATTTGTACCCTATAACCTCATGAGAATAATTCCGAGAGCTATAGCTTCAGTTCCTCAGAGTCCGCCGCTCCTTTCCAGTCCTTATCTCGTTGTAGGTGATGAAAAATCTTTTGCTCTTATCTATCATAGCCAATAACAACTATCAGCTGCAGATCTGAACAAGTTCGAAATACGTCATAGTTCGTAACACCAAAGGAACTCGCTTTATGCGAATACCTAGGCAGCTTCCATAGCTTTTATAACCTAACGAGTTCACATTACAAGTACAGAATAAAACAAGTGGTGATGATGGAAAAGATAGACAATTTTGACCTAGAACCTACTAAAATTATCCTTCCCAAGGATTTCTTTTGGTGTGAGTTCACTTGGGAATTATACCACTTAACCAAATATTATGAGCCCTGGTTAATTCTTTTGGTATCAATACTAGTACCAGTTGTAGCAGTGAAGAAGATGACTTACCTATCATTCTCTGTTTTGTACGGTATCATTTCGCTCTCACTGTTCCTAGTACTTTCTATAAAGTTCTGGCTCTCATACAAGAGGTATGATGTTGCTTCCATGGAAAAGGTCAACTTGGCACAGGCAGTACTTACAATGCACCCTGGTGTTGAAGAAGAAAAATGGGACAAAGTTGCATACAAGATGAATGCCATTTTCTTTCAACACTGTAGCTGGGCAACACCAGATTTTTTCTTCAGCGGCCAGCAATGTCAATCATATTTTAGAGAGCATGTCTTAAAACCCTTTTTACAAGGAAAGATCTGCCCCGGAGAAACAGAAAGTGATACACTCATTGATGCTGTTGTTAGTTATCTAGCAGGAGTGCATGCAATCTTTGAAGAATTTCTCAAGACTGGTCCCGTAACTCCTTCATTAAAATTCCAGATTCTGCCTAAAAATACATATGGTGGTCATTTTACGTTTCTAAGGAGGCGTTATAATTCTAGTGGAACCTACGAAAAATTGAAAATCTGTAGACACTTTGCACGTTCGGTATCGCACCAAGAAAATCCGGGGATAATACTTTCGCTAATTTCTGCAATGTTCAATCTCTACAATCTGTTGATAGTGTCAGATTACAATACGAAATACTACAAGTTAGATGTAATTGACAGATTAAAATTTTTGTCATTTGTGATAGCTACCGCTCCAGGTGTGGACATGGAAAGATGGGATCAGGTAGCTATGAAAATGAATCAGTATTTACAAACTAGAAACTCTAAGACTGGGGGAAGACGTGAGAGCTTTTTTGATGGCAAGCAATGTTTGGACTTCTTTATTAAAGAGTTCAAGCCTCTAGTTGCCGACAAGAATACATTTAGTTTTTCCGAGAAGCTGTTCCAGCCGCTTTTGGCTGGTCAAATGTTGCCATATCATGATTTAGATTGCATAGCTGCAGATGCGTTCAGAGTGTGTCAACTTACCTCAGAAAAAGGAAGCGGGAGTTTCTTAAGCTTTACGACAATTATTGATCTTGTTATGCTGTATTTCAACTTTGTAGGATGATTCCTTCCTTATATATCTAATATCAAGTAAGTTACTACACAGTTCGAAGATAAGTACACAGCACAAACAGCATAAACATTGTCTCTTGGACTTGTATTGATTGCTACCGGTCATTATCAGGAACTGGTTCTTTCTGCAATCTTCGTCTCGTCGCTCGATGACGATGAAAATCTAAGATCTTGTCTCTCATAGCAACCCAAGAAAGTACTCACCACACACAACTACAGAGATTTAACAACAAGAGACATGGAATTCGATAAAAAATCTCAAGAGCCCTCTTATATCAGAACCTCTTCAGGGAAAATCTTACATGGATTTTCTACGAAATATTCAAGCTTCGCTTCTGCTGGGTGGTGTCATGTTTGTGTACCTGATCGCTGAATGGGTACTATTTAAAATGGATGATAAGAGTGACAATATGCCTGTTACCAATAAGGTTAGCCAGTTTTTCGCTGTATTTCTGTTTGTTTTCCCCTCTGGACTGTATTACTATTTAAAATGCTACCCAAGTACAATAGAGTTGGCTCACCAAATGTTGGAATTGAATTCTGGATTTAATATCAAAAAATGGGACGACGTTGCAAGTAGAACAAACTTTATTTTTCACGAAAGAAATAGCTGGAACACACCTTTTTTTTTTTCTAGTGTTGATGAGTGTCATAGCTCTTTTAGAGAATTTTTTTAAGGTCTTCGTCGATTTTCATGTCAGAAGTCTCTCTCGAAGCTGTCAAACGTTACAATTTAGGCTATTACGGAGCTTTACGAAATCTTTCTTCAGGACAAATTACCCTTAAACACCGAGTCTTTGCCAGGTAATGAGCGCTATTGAAGAATCATGTTGCTTATTTCCAATAGAGGTTTTCTCGAGGGCTTGCTATTTGAGCCTTGTTTGTTGTTTTTGGTATTTGGCTGCAGTTTCTGTTCTTTGATGTTGATATAGATATGCTATCACAGAGTTAGCAACATTTTTGGTGCTTACGAGACACATCTTAGAGGGAAGTACAAAGCTATAGGCATCATTTAAAGAGTGAAATTTCTAGCGACTGTGATGCACCTTGCTTCTGGAAATGACCTTGGAAAGTGGGACCGTATAGAAGCTCATATGAACTGGTACCTTCATGCTGACAGAACATAGAATGAAGTAGACGAAAAATTTGCTAATGGAAAAAAAAAATGTTTAAAATTCTATGAGTCTCAACTCATGCTTTTTGAATCTGAAAATTCCTACTATCGCGATCTTGTGAAGACCATCGAAGAATCTAATAAAGTTTGTGTCCGACCTTAATAGCTATTCTCGAGTTTCACAGGTATGATAAGGATAAGCGCCGACAAGGTGAGTATGCACAAAAATCGAAGTTGATGCATAATTACAGGAGTGGTACCTGCTATGCTCCATAAAGTTAGGTTTTAGCGACCAATCTGACAGCCCTTTTATAAATCTCTTAATCGCTAGTCGTATATTACTTTGAATTTTTGACACGATTCGTGTTAATGTTGCCACTTTCGGGTTCATCATGTGATCTCGATGACAAGTGAAATTCCTTCCCATATCATGGAAAAATTGTTTGCTCATTCGCGCGGTTGTAGCATCGAATTTTATCTAACAAAGTTTACAGCGATAAGCCACGTCTTCCATGAAGCATGTCTTATTTTCCGTCCTCCTTATGTAGATAATAATGCGGAACTTTATAATTCAATAAGGGAAATTCCAATAAAAAGCCAATAAAAAGAACATCAGTTTTGATAGAACAGCTTACCCTCTGTAGTAGAAAGATCTAGCTACTTCTTGATAAACTACAATCTTGAAAGTCCCGGGAAACATGATACAGAAGATATTAGCCGCTTACATTAGGACTCTAAACGGGAGATATGTCTACAGTAACTGCTTTGGTAGACTATACTTCTTCTCCGCTTATAATGAAGAAATGAGAATTGGCATATTTCACAGGAAAAAATTCACTGTCTCTTTCGATCATCTCAAAATTTTCAGAGGATGAAGCTGAGGTGAATCATTCCATAGTATTCACTGTATTGTAATCCTCCTAATTACCATGATATTCCTCCTTGTCACCCTTCAAAATAAAGCCTTAAACTTCCATGAGTATAGCAATCCAAAAGTTTAAGCTTCTGCGATCAGCTTCAAGTTGGTACTTGGAAAGTGACATTTTTGTGGATAATCTCCATTTGTTCCTTGAACTGTTTAAAAAAGGTAAGGTTTTTGGAATAATAGGTTTGATGGTGAATCAAATTCGTATAATTACCTTAACCAGAACGACGATGTGCCTTACCCTTAAATTTGACCCTCTTGTCCTTACTCCTTGATTCATTAGACATATGTGTGGATATTGTTCACTGTTAGTGTTTGAATCTACAAGTTGCTCTGGTACCAGATCCTTCCAGCATAACACATTGCTCTTCATGTTTTTCATGTTTTCGACAAAAGTCGAAGTTCATGGAATTCAAAAAGAAGGATGACGTCAGTATCGTGACCAGCAACGTATGTACTTTGACCTTCCATTGTCTTATAGCTCGAGAAGTTTCAAAAACTCAAGTTCTGTGTTAGGAAAAAAAAAACACGCAAAGATCTATAAGGCAAAAAAGAGTGATTCTAAGCTCTTAAATATAGCTTCAAATATTTTTCCCACCAATTTCCTTATCTTCACTTTTCTTCCTAGTCCCTGCTTAAGATAATATCGTATGTATTTTGATTACCCCGGACTTTCGTTTTGCCATATGATCTGTATGCTCACTTACCACGAGCATCTTATTGTTCTTTTACAAATAAATTAGTAACATTTGGTAATACCTTTTAAACGAACTTCCGCACGATGGGCACTATTACACGATTGCCGTCTTCATCGCAACTCCTTCTTGAAGAACTTCTCACTGGTAATTGATGCCACCTTGGTTCCTGATCATTGACATGGAGGTGGCGTGAATATAAGAAGGCGAGATTAATACCACACATTTTCCTACGTCGAGACCAATAAGCAACGAATAATAAAATGAAAGAGGAAGATAAGAAAGAAGAGTTTGAAGTTGCAAACTCCGAGAGGATTGCAGAGGAAAATTTGCAGTATGGACATCCCGTCGAGCTGCAGAATAAGTCTTCGATGTCTTTTATCCACGAGGTTATATTTGTTGCTGTCCTGTGTTCATCGCAGCTGAGCACAATGGCGGCTCTTGCTCAGTCGATCGCACCGATAAATATCATTGGAAAAAGTTTCGGTATCAGTAATCCTGGACAATTAAGTTGGTTTACTGCAGCTCATTCGCTTACTGTAGGTACCTTCATTCTTATAGCAGGTAGGTTTGGTGATATATTTGGACATAAAAGTCTTTTCATAGCAGGGTTTATTTGGTTTGCATTATGGTCCCTTTTGGCAGGTTTCAGTGTTTATTCGGATGCTATCTTTTTTGATATCTGTCGTGCTTTTCAAGGAATAGGACCAGCATTTGCAGTACCGAATGCAATTGCAATTCTAGGAAGAACGTATTCCCCTGGGTGGAAGAAGAACATAGTTTTCAGTATGTTTGCAGCCTGTGCACCGACTGGATTTGTAATGGGTTCCGTATTCTCTTCATTGCTCAGTCGATTCGCGTGGTGGCCGTGGTCTTTCTGGATCATGGCCATCTTTTGCCTTCTTCTTGCAACTTTAGGGTTTTTGGTTATACAAAGTTCACCAATGCCCAAAAGGGATTCCTCTTTCAAGCTTTTCCAGCGGGTGGATGCCTTGGGTTCCATTTCTGGTGTATCGGGCCTTATTTTAATAAATTTTGCCTGGAACGAGGCACCCGTCGTCGGATGGCAAAAACCATACACTTATGCACTTTTGATTGTTGGCGCATTGTGTATGGGCTTATTCGTGTGGTTCGAATACAAAGCAGTTTATCCGTTGGTCCCAATTAAGAGTTTATCTAGTGATGCAGCGTTTATGCTCGGATGTGTCGGTGTAGGATGGTCAAGTTTCGGGATTTGGATATATTACAGCTGGATGTTCATGCTTAACATTAAAAAATATCCTCCTCTATTGTGCAGTGCACATTTTTTTCCCGTCTGTCTGAGTGGAACATGTGCTGCCGTTACAGCCGGATATCTTTTAAAGCATTACCCAGGAAGTATAACTATGATTTTTGCAATGATCTCATTTACTGTGGGGTTGATCTTGATGTCAACCGTTCCAGTGCACCAAACGTATTGGGCACAGTTCTTCGTGTCTATCCTTGTGATGCCCTGGGGGATGGATATGTCATTCCCGTCAGCAACAATTGTTCTCAGCGATCAGATGCCTGGCGAGCATCAAGGTCTCGCAGCTTCTTTGGTTAACACCATGGTAAACTATTCTATTTCGATAGGTCTAGGTATAGCCGGAACTGTGGAGGCGCATTTAAATGATGACGGTAGGAACGTTTTGAGGGGATACCGGTCGGCTATGTACACGGGGATTGGACTGGGTGGTTTAGGAATTGCCTTAGCTTCCTGCTATGCTGGAAAAACCTTTATTCAGAAAAGATCCAAGTCTTCAACTGTTCCATAGACACTTCTCTGGTTGTTATGTTGTTGATTTCCAAAAATTAAAAGACGCTAAAAAATTAAGCGTAATCAATGGTGCTGGTGTAAGCTATCAACAACACTGATAAAATCCCTTTCAAGATTTCTGGAATCTGAGGATTGATCTTAGAGAAGAAAGTGAGTCAGGAGATTCGTTCAGCCACTTACAACGTCATTCACTGGTTAAAGCCGTGTGACCAATTTTACATGATATGAAGTTCAGCGCATGTGCTGAGGGCAAGAAGTGGAAAATTGAGTCTGCGCAGGTGGAGATTTTTCTGCTATCATTATAGGAATATCTACTATGCACCATAAAGATACGATTCAGCAACCGAATTAATAACAGTTTGGAGTGCCCTCAATAACTCGCCGTAAGTAAAAGAAATTTATAGAGACAATTCACCTCCATGGTTCTGTCGGTATGCTGTGCCATCGATTTTCTGTCCTGTTCATGAAAAATGATATTCTTCCCGGAGCTTGAAAAAGCTGTCTGCTCAGCTGTGCGACTGTGATATTGAAGTTTATCTAACAATCCTTTTGGTGATGATCTGCAATAGAAAGGTCTAGTCTGCAATCTTGAATGTTTCCGGGAAATAGATACGTGAGGCGTTAGGTATCCAAACTAGATTCCTAAACTAGACTATTGAAGTACCCTCTTTGCTAGCCTTTGGGAGATTAATCTCATTCTGTAAAAAATCCCTAAAACTGACTGCCATTTTATTTTTAAAGCCAAGAATTGGTGTATATGATGAAGTTTCTTAGAAAGAAATTAGTTGATCATAATTTCCTTGTGTCTTTATTTTCTAGAGTATCAAGTGGAATGAATGATCTTTTCCTTGAATTTTTCCTTTGAAATAGATAGTTTAAGGAATTTGAACGTACTCAACAAAGAAGTTTGTATTAGAATTCCTGGTGTACAACATTTAATACATTGTATTTTTTTCATAAGTGATGTAATACACTCATGTCTTCAAAACAAAGTTTGGAACTGGAATAGCATTCTAGGAAATTCAATATTTTAAAATAATTCCTTCAGTGGCAATTATTATTAAAATTCATTAGCCACCCTGAAAGAAATTTTTACTATCTCTGTAGTATCAAATCTTCCGTTTTGTATCCCCTATGTGGCTCTTCGTTTGTAACGTTCTTTAAAAAAAAATGTCAAATTTTATGCCAGTTGCCCATATTTCGATGAAGCTTCTCTTTTCAGTTCCTTTGAAAAATTATTATCTGGCTATATTTACAATCGAGTGTTTTTAACCGTTTTATTTTTCAAGTACCTCCAAGAAAATTACTGAAGACTTTGTCCATTTTATCAGTGGTAGAAAGTTAGATTGTTTAAAGAATTCAAATTCGGTATATCCAGCTTGAAAGACGATCCGCAAATTGGATTCGCCAAACTGGAAGATGATCAGGTTAAGCTAGGAACGACATATCATAGGCCAATTATCGCATTATCAAACCATCCCGTTAGAATAAGTTTGCCAACGTTAGTGTTTCAATCATAAAAATAATAATTGTCTTTGGGATTATCTTTGTATCTTCAAAGAATGTTCCTTACATGAAAAAGAAAAAGAACATTCCATTGTAAGATCTTTGAAATAATGGATTTTTACATTGTCTTCAGATGTGGCTCTCGATAAAAGACAGAGAAATAACGCTTGAAAGGTGGATGCAAAGCTGGTGAATCGTAAAGAAGGGGGAATAGTTTCATATAAATTTACCACGGATCATATCTGATACCATAAGCTGAATTACTCAGCAATTGACAAAGGAGAGAACTCTTTTGGTGGTGTTATGGGATCTCATATAGGACAACCTGTAGATTCGACCCCATTAGTCGAAAAGCTCAAGACTGAAAATGGGCATAGAGAGAAAACTTTGATCATCAATGCTTTCATAATGGGATCTGCTGGATGTCAAACTCTCAGCAATTGGAAGTTTGCTCAAGATAAATCTGCAGATCTTTACAGTAATCCCAAATACTGGACGGATCTGGCCCAACTGTTGGAAAGAGGAAAATTCAATGCCGTTTTCTTTGCAGACACCTTAGGTCCCTATGACGTTTATAAGGGCTCAGGAAATGTGGGACCTGTCGCTAAAGCTGGATCGCAGTTTCCTGTATCTGATCCAACTTATTTTATCCCCCTGATGGCTGCCGTGACCTCAAAGCTAGCTTTCGGCGTTACAATATCGACTATAAGTGAACAGCCTTATCATTTAGCTAGGAGATTGGGCACACTAGATTTAATCACCAACGGTAGGGTTGGTTGGAACATTGTAACTTCTTATTTGAGTAGTGCTGCAAAAAATTTGTTGAATGATCAAGACCTACCAGCTCATGATGACCGTTATGCAAGGGCGGAGGAGTACGTAGATGTGGTTTACAAATTGCTCCTTTCATCGTGGCAAGAAGGTGCCGTTAAGCTGGATAGAAAAAGAGGAATTTTTGCAGACCCCAATGGCATAAGACACATAAATCACGAAGGTAACCATTTTAAAGTGTTTGGACCCAGCTTTACACAACCTAGCGTTCAAAGGCTCCCTGTAATTATTCAAGCTGGTACTTCTTCCAGGGGGAAAGAACTTGCTGCTAGAAATGCAGAAGTTGTATTTTTGGGTTCATTTACACCACAAACTGCTGCCAAAATCATAGATGAAATCAAAAAAATTGCCAACAAATTCAGTCGTAATCCAGAAAAGATCAAATTTATTGGTAAAATTACTGTAGTCCTTGGAGAAACCCACGAAGAGGCAGAAGAAAAAATAGCTCAAATTAAGAGACAAGGCGATGACGAAGGTGCTAAAGCGATGTTTTCTGGATGGACGGGTATTGATATTGATCAATTTGCAGATGACGATGTATTGACTGAGGTGGACCATTTAGCCACAGCTTCTGCAGTAAGAAGATGGCAAGATGCCTATCCAAGAGTGGAAAGGTGGACAAAAAAGACCATTATAGAGGAGATTAAGATAAGCGGTAGTGGACCTGCCATTGTAGGAACAGTTAATGAAGTGGCAGATGAAATTCAAGCTTGGGTTGATTTTAGTGATATTGATGGTTTCAATTTTGCATACACTATTCTTCCAGAATATTTCGAGGATGTCGTTGGTAAATTACTGCCAGAATTGAGAAGACGTGGATTAGCTCCTAAAGATTACGCAGAGGGGTCTGGTGATACATTAACATTCAGAGAGCAACTCTTTGGTCAAAAGACTCTCGATAACTCGCATCCAGCTGTAGGTCTCAATTGGAACGCTGAAGAATCAAAACAAGATTTTGAAGCAAGATTGCCAAAGGCCCTCGAAGCATTAAAGGGTTTTCGTTGAATATGGTCGGCTGCGTTGTTGTGGAGAATAAATAGTACAATAAAATTTTGTGTATGTACCAAGCGACAGGATACAAATGAAAACTCTGTATGCAAGAAGGAAAATGTACCTGGGAACGAGAACTATACTAAGGATAATAACTCGTTAATCTTTTCCCAAACAAATGCGCTGGGTAGTTAGAATCGAAGTATGTTACTCTCAGTTGTCCTTATCTTTACTTCTTCTTTCCCCATTTTTAGTACCCAGCAAGCATAGCTTTCTTGGGAAGGAAAAACTTTTCCTTTTTATCTTTTTTTTATCCCGCTCTTCGCTTAATGATTTCTTTCCTCACCTTATCCTTGTCTCTACACGCGTATACTAGGACCAGCCGCTCACCGGGCTAATAGCGGCTCGGCGGGAGCATGAAGATCGAAATTACCCCGCGTCTCTAGAGTCCGAAATTCATAATAAGAGATATGTGTTTGAGCTATCGAGTCTTTAGACCAAGGAAGGACATCATTGCATCCTTATGGCCCTGCTTAGAAGAGGATACAAATTGCTCATTCGGGCTTGTCACTCTAGCTCAAGAACTCTATCCCAGAATAGACGAATACCATAGCTTTATTTGTCCATTCTATCAGTTTTCTTGCTACTTTGTCCCAAAATGACGAATTCCCTGTCTATTGAAGCTTGAATGACCCCAACGGTTTAACTTCCTTTATACCCCACTTTATTTATATGACCGATTTGTATGACTATCTTCTCAAATTTTGAAATTGTACTCGAATTAATTTTTCTCCGGACCACGATTTTCCGCCATGATGCACGAAGAAAATGCGGGGCGAAGAATAGCCGTACAAGCTACAGCTTTAACTTTTTCGAAGATGTGACGTCATAGAAAGATCACCGGCAACTCGTGCGCAATATCTAAGTGCCCCAGCCTTTTTTACCCCACATGCATACATATACAAAATGTCGACCTGCGATTACCGCCTGCAGCTACGACACGGGATGGAAAAAGTCATTCAGAACCCGGAAAAAAGCAATTGTTTCACAGCATCAAGGACGAAAAAGAGTGAGCAACAGACGGACCCCATCATCCATTCTTTTGGGAGTCATTAAAATTGCCTAGAATTTGGAAAATCAACGACAAAGTTTTACATTTAAATAGCCATACGTTCACCCATCCATATTCCTCATGTTTTCCAAATACTTCTTTCGAATACGGACTATAGTTCGCTTGAGAAGGAATAGCGGCGGTATGAAGTTCTCTCCTTGGCAGTCCAAGACCGAAAGCGAGGTACAAGAGATCGGTACTTCAGTTGATGAAGTTTATAAGGATCCTATCGTGAAAAAAGATGAGGAAAGCGTCGAAGATTTAGAAAAAGTCTCGAACGTTGATATTAGCCGCAGAGCTAATATCGACGAGCAAATACAAGAACTAAACCGTAGAGGAGAGGAATTTAAGCGTGAACATGGATTTTTCAGTAATTTGAAAAATTTAGAATTCGAAACTAATTTCAAAAATAAGAAACATATGATCCTCATGCTTGGTACATTCGCAGCATTTGCGGGTATATTATCAGGTATCGATCAATCTATTATATCGGGTGCCTCGATCGGAATGAATAAAATGTTACATTTATCCTCACATGAAGCTTCATTGGTTTCATCACTAATGCCCTTGGGTGCGGTGGCTGGTTCCATCTTATTGACACCATTCAGTGAATTCTTAGGCCGTAAGACATCTTTACTCATTTCATGTGGATTCTACACCATGGGGGCCATTATCTGTGCGGCGGCGCTCAATGCGCAGACCATGTACGCAGGGAGATTTTTCATCGGTGTGGGTGTCGGATTAGAAGGTGGCGGTATTGGTGTATATATCGCAGAATGTGTCCCGTCCACCATCAGGGGTCGTTTGGTTTCGCTCTATCAGTTTAACATTGCCCTTGGTGAATTGTTCGGTTACATAGTTGGTGTCATATTTTTCGAGGTCTACGGTGGCTGGAGATTTATGGTTGGATCATCATTAATATTCTCTACATTGTTGTTCATCGGGTTACTTTTCTTACCAGAATCACCACGTTGGTTGATGCACAAGGGTCGCGTTGGTGAATCGTGGAATGTTTGGAAAAGGTTGCGGGACATCGAGTTGGAATCTGAACAGTTAGAATTTTTAGAACTGATCCAGGCTGCTAACAACGACAAAGATTTACATGCACATGAATCAAAATTTCAGGCCTACTTCGATCTGATCCGTATTCCACGTAATCGCCGTGCCCTGATTTTTGCCTCTGTTATGATTGGTTTGGGCCAGTTGACAGGTATCAATGCAATCATGTACTACATGTCTACGCTGATGGGCAAGATCGGTTTCTCCGAAAAAAGATCCGTTGCCATGTCAATGGTCGGCGGCGCCGCATTGTTACTCGGTACAATACCTGCAATTCTCTGGATGGATAAGTTTGGCAGGCGTACATGGTCGATGACGATCATTTTATTTACCGTGGGTCTCGTGTTGGTCGGTGTTGGTTATCTGATCAACATTGATACTAACCTCGTGGCAGCAGAAGGCGTTTACCTGACGGGTCAGATTCTTTATAACATGGCGTTTGGTTCCTATGCAGCACTAACGTGGGTCTTGCCATCTGAGTCATTTTCATTGAGCACTAGATCCGCTGGTATGACGGTTTCATCAGCTTTGTTGTATCTCTTCGCCTTCACGGTCACGTACAATTTTGATCGTATGCAAGCCGCTATGACATACACCGGTTTAACGCTTGGGTTTTACGGTGGCATAGCGGTAGTCATCGGTATTCCTTACCAATTACTCTTCATGCCAGAAACGAAAAACCGGACTTTGGAGGAAATCGACGATATTTTCAGCAGACCCACAAGGGAAATTGTTAGCGAAAACATTATGTGGCTAAAGAGAGGTAAATTAAGCTATTAGAGATAGAATGATTAAGGGGTGGAAATGACAAGGAAGGGGGAGTCAAACCAGTTGACTCTTTACATACACATTCTCAAACATCACCCGGATGTAGCGAGTACGTAATACGTAATCCAAAAACAAAAGCTAAGCCCAGTAAACACTCAACGCGTCGCGTGTGAAATTACACGTGTTCTTTTTTTCCTTTTGTTCTCACCTGATCTTTGTTCTTTCTAGGATTCATGATAAGGAATTTTGATTTGATTGGCCGTTGTGTCACGTGATTCCTTTAACGGCGCAACAATTTCACATTTCTCCGTAACCGGGTCTTCGAAAAGGCGCCCCGCTGGATCAATACTGGCCAATCAGACACGACGATGATGGGCAGGAAGTACTGATAGGAAAAATTAGGCACAACAATGCGAAGCAGTTTGCCGAACGTACTTTTGGACAATATTGTTAGGAACAACTGTCAAGTTAGTTAGCTAATAAAACAAACAACGAATAATAGATACACTGCATAGTGTCGTATGCAGGTAACCAGAGATTTAAAATCGCACTGCTATTATGAGTCCTGGTGGGTGACCAATTTTGTTTTGAATATGAAATGTATATAAACGGCTTTCTTTGTACTATTCTCCTGAAAAGTGCTCGGAGTCGTCATTAGTGTTAGTACTCTTGTTAGTCAAATCGCAAGGCAGAACGTTAGATTAGATAACAACATGTCACCATCAGCACAACCACTAGAACCAGAATTCCAACAAGCACACGATGAAGTTGTCGCTTCTTTGAGAGATTCAACTCTTTTCAAGGAGGCACCAAAATACGAAAAGGTCTTGCCAATTATTGCAATTCCAGAAAGAATCATCCAATTCAGAGTTGCTTGGGAGAAGGACAACGGTGAACAAGAGGTTGCCACTGGTTTCAGAGTGCAATACAACTCAGCAAAGGGTCCATACAAGGGTGGTCTACGTTTCCATCCAACAGTTAACTTGTCTATCTTGAAATTTTTGGGTTTTGAGCAGATCTTCAAGAATGCATTGACCGGCCTTGACATGGGTGGTGGTAAAGGTGGTCTATGTGTCGATTTGAAAGGTAGATCTAACAGTGAAATCAGAAGAATCTGTTACTCCTTTATGAGGGAATTGAGTAGACACATTGGACCAGACACCGATGTTCCAGCTGGTGACATTGGTGTTGGTGGTCGTGAAGTTGGTTATTTGTTCGGTGCCTACAGACACTTCCAAAACAGATGGGAAGGTATCTTGACTGGTAAGGGTTTGAACTGGGGTGGTTCTTTGATCAGACCTGAAGCCACTGGTTACGGTGTGATCTACTTCGCTGAAGCTATGATCGAATATGCCACAAAGGGTAAGGAATCTTTCAAGGGCAAGCGTGTTGTCATCTCTGGTAGTGGTAACGTTGCCCAATATGCTGCTTTGAAGGTTATCGAGTTGGGTGGTACTGTTGTTTCTCTATCTGACTCCAAGGGTAGTGTTATCTTCGAAAGCGGTGTTACTCCAGAACAAATTGCTGCTATTCAAGAGGCTAAAGTTAAGTTTATGAGTTTAGAACAAATTCTAGGTGAGTACAGCGCCTTCAAGGCTGGTGGTTACAAATACATCCCTGGTGTCAGACCATGGACACACGTCGGCAAGGTTGACATCGCATTGCCATGTGCTACTCAAAACGAAGTTTCCGGTGGTGAAGCCGATCATTTGATCAAGAACGGTGTTAAATTCGTTGCTGAAGGTTCTAACATGGGTTGCACCCAAGAAGCTGTTCACGCTTTCGAAAACACTCGTGCAGATGCTTCCTCTCATGACACCGTGTGGTATGTAGGTGGTAAGGCAAGTAACTTGGGTGGTGTTTTGGTTTCTGGTCTTGAAATGGCTCAGAACTCTCAAAGATTGACTTGGACCGCTGCTGACGTGGACAAGGAATTGAAGAGAGGTATGATCAACTGTTTCCATGACTCTTTGAATGCTGCTCAAAAATACTCCAACGAATCTAACAAGAGCACTCTACCATCTTTGGTCAAAGGTGCTAACTTGGCATCTTTCATCAAGGTTGCTGACGCTATGTTCGACCAAGGTGACGTGTTTTAAAGACTATTACGGTAAATAGGTTAAAGTGTGTTAAAAATCTTAATAATCTCATGTGTAAATGAACTCGGGGAAAACTCCATTACTATTACTACTATGCTTGCAGCCATCACTATTACTCTTCCGGTCGTAGTGTTGCCGCATATCCATCATGGTGTTACAGCCGTAGGACCGAGCGGCTCTAGCATTTGAAGGTAAAAACCAACATAGTTGAGCCATACAAAAACAAGCATACTGTTGGAAAGACCAAAGATATGATCTCCTAATTTAATGTGGGGTTACCAATGGGACTATGGTGTCACCATATGCAACAGTATTTAAACTCAAGTACGATCTCTCATACCTTAATCTTGAACAAGGATCGATTTCTAATAGTGCAAAAAGCGGTATCCCATTTCCACTGACCTCACGCGTTGAGGGCAATTGCTTATTTTGGGCAGAGCAGCATTCATTTTACAAGCGAGACCCCTGAACCTTATATTGGTGCTGACGATGATGTGCTAATCGATGTATCCTGGTGTGGTATTTGCGGTACGGATCTCCATGAGTACACTGATGGTCCGATCTTCATGCCCCGTGATGGCGAGACTAATCCACTTTCAGGAAAGCCACTACCACAACCGTTGGGCCATGAATTCTCTGGAATTATCCTTGATGTTAGCAAAAAGGTTACTCAAGTTAAAAAAGGTGATCACGTCGTAGTTGACGCTAGTTTAGGTTGTCACGACACACATCGTTGGCCGAATTCCAAATTGTCACATTGCGATTCTAAACCATGTGGAGCATGTCGTAAAGGCATCTATAACTGTTGTGAATACAATGGCTTCACGGGATTAGGTGTTGTAGGCGGGGCATTTGCCGAGAGTTGTTGTTGGTGAGCGGCATTGTGTTAAGGTTTCTCCAGATTTGCCACTAGATGTAGCTGCATTGATAGAGCCACTATCAGTTTCCTGGCATGCACTTCGTTCTGCCGGATTTCAAAGGGAGATGACTGCAGTGGTTCTCGGCGCTGGTCCCATTGGATTAACGACAATCGCAGCTTTGAAAGGGGCAGGGGCCAAGAACATTGTTGCCAGTGAAATCGCAGATATTAGAAGAGAATATGCTGCCAATATGGGAGTTACAGTGTTTAACCCGAATGAATATGGTAACAATTCCGCTCAAGAATTGAAAAGATTGTCCGGTGATGAAGATGGATTCGACTTCGCATTCGACTGTTCTGGTGTCAAGGCAACGTTTGAAATGGCGCTTGATGTGACCACGTTCCACGGGGTTTGTGTCAACATTGCCATTTGGGGGCATAGACCAGTAGATTACTACCCGATGTTGGTTACATGTAAAGAGAAGAGACTAACGGGATCCATCGCATACACGGTAGAAGATTTTGACAGTGTAATCAATGCCTTGCAAGATGGTAGGATATCTTTAGCAGATTGTAGAAAGTTGATCTCTGGCCGGTATCCCTTGGAGGAAGGCTGGGAAAATGGGTTTTTACAGCTGCATCATAAGGAGAAATGTGTCAAGATCTTACTCACCCCTAAGAATCATGGAGAACTAGATTCAAATTGAAGTTAAAAGGTAAAATATAACGTAACTTTTTTTTGTCTAGCTTTCATAGTTTTCAAACTACTCGTTGTCTATTCTTCTGTATTCTATTTTTCACCAGCTCATCGCGATGAGCTGAAAATTTTGAAAAATTCATGTTAAACTAAACATCACTTCAGAGTAGAAGACAGAAGAGCGAAGACCACCATGGCTAAGAAGGTTTCTAGAAATTCCAGAGCTGCTCGTCAGGCTGAAGCATTCGAGCCAGAAGCTAAAACACTTGCGGAACTCCCACGTACCGAAAAGACAGATCTGTCAAATATACTTATAAGAACCACCGCCAAGAATGAGGCACTATTAGAGGCAAAGATTAACAAGAAATCCAGAAAGAAGGTGGATAAGAAGAGAGCAAAGGAAAAGGCAGTCAAAGATTTAACCCATCTAGATAGGAGTCGAATGGAGAAGGCATTAAATTTCAGTAGTAGATTAGATGGTAAGATTGCGAAATCGACTTCACGTGCAAAATATATTCAGAACATAAGGAAAGCCGGTTGGGATACCACTAATGAATTGATAAGAAAGGAGTTAGCCACATTACAAGAAGACCCTAAATCTGCTAGGTCAAAACCACATGGTGAAGATGACCCCGATGCAATGAAGGATGAGCCTAGTGAACAAGAAGAAGACGGTGATGAAATGGAAACTGAAGATCCTGCGGAAGAACTCAAGCCCCAGGAAAACAGGACTAATATGTTTGGTATACTTCCTGTTGATAATGAGGCTTGATTAGCTAGTCATACAAAGCATTAAGGGTCGGTCTGTTTATTGTATATTAGTCGTAAATGCATATGTATATTTGTTTGTTTTGTTTTTTTTTCTTTAATAGTACAACGTACGATATATTTCAAAGGTTTCCTTCTTCTACAGCAGCTAGATCGACATTTAGCCTGAAAAGCGTCATACCAAGGATCAAAATGACTGTTAAGGCAATGTTTTTTTGTGCAATGGCACTTGCAGGAAGTGTGAATGCCATTGAAGGCGGTTCTAACAATAACATCCCCGCATTGGAACCATTGGACGTTAAGTTGTCACCAGAATCATTCTGGGAGGATTTCCAGAATTATAACAGTACTGCAGAATTGCTTCAAAAATGGAGAGTCTCACGTCTTGGTCTAAGAGATTCGAGTACCGGTGAGACAAGATTGATGTACCCTGCTAAATGGAGTCTTCAACAGCCATATTTATTGAAAAGTTTCGATAACGATAACTGTTTAAACCTAGAGACAGCTCAGTCAGCCGCTATGATTGGACGTACGTTGGAAAATCCTTTGAAAATTGGAGATGGTAGCAAATTGGTGGTTCAATATGAAGTTCAACTGCAAAGAAATATAGAATGCGGAGGTGCATTTATGAAATTACTACCTCCAATGAACGAAACAGATTTACTCCGTTACAGTGGTGGTAGTGTTCCATTCGAAATCATTTTTGGTCCTGACAAGTGTCAACCCTATACAAATGAAGTTCATTTTGGACTAAAGAAAACGAATCCAATTACGAACAAACCAGAAGTCAAGCTTTTAACCAATGCCCCAATTTCAGGGCTAGACGGCGACCAAACTGTACGTCTTTATACTTTAATTATGGATTCCAAGAGCCAGGATTTTGAAATCAGAGTAGATGGTAAAGTGGTTAAAGTCGGAAATTTGTTGACTGAAGGTATATTTGATCCGCCCTTTCACTCTCCTAAGAAAGTGCCAGACCTAAAGGCGAAGAAACCCAAGAATTGGGATGAGAGAGAATTTATTCCTGATCCCAAAGCTACCAAACCTGATTATTGGGACGAAGATGAGCCTCTAATGATCCCCGATGACGCTGACGTTAAGCCGGATTCATGGGATGAGAATATGCCAGAATATATACCGGAACCCAATCGTTCCAAACCTGAATGGTGGGAAGACAGTGTAGACGGTGAATGGGTTGCGCCGCTTGTTCGCAATCCGCAATGTTTTCAAATTGCCGGTTGTGGTCCATGGCAACCAAGAATGATTGAAAATCCTGATTATTGGGGTCCCTGGAATCCCCCCATGATTGAAAATCCCAAATATAGGGGTAAGTGGACACCACCATTAGTCGATAACCCCGATTATTCTGAAGATTTAAAGCCAGGGAACTTGGAAAATCCTATAGGTGTAATATTGTTTGAGTTTTGGAGCGGTTCTAAGGATTTATTGATCGATAATTTGTACTTGGGCCATTACGTGGAAGAAGCTGAATTATTAGGTAATAAGACTTTTGTACCAAAGAAGAGGATACAAGATCAACAGCTTGAAGCCGAAATTATAGGACACAGAGGACACATTGAGCATCCAAAGAAACCACCAACAATGTTTGATCATCATGAAGAAAAACGCAATTTATTCGATAGGTTATCCGATCATGCTGACCGTTTATTGGAAAAATTCAGCGAACAGAGCTCATTTGTTCAGAACATTCTAGGAGGGTCCATCTTAGTTCTAATACTAATGCTTACAAGTTATTTCTATCTGAAAGTTATGTTTTTCCAGCAAGGTTATTCGGAAGGTGTCAAAAGTAAGGATAAGAGGAGTGAGAAGAAGCAACAATCGAAGGAATCAAAATTTGAACCTCAATTGGAGCAAGTGGACTCTGAGCAGTTGGACACAGATTCCCAGAGCGAAAACGCCGATTTCAACAGGCGAAAGGCCAAATAATGAAATGGAGCAGCACGAGAAGAACTACAAAAAATTGAGAAAGTACCTAACTTTTTTTTCCTTATTTTAGTTACTTACGTTTGACCTATGTATGTAGTTTAATCTAAAACATCTCCTACTTATTTTTTGTTAATCCAACGAATTGAGCGTTAAAATGCAAATAAGAATTTGAATAATAAAAGGAAAACCTGAGGGTAGGGGAGGGAAGACGCGCCTACTGCAATTTAGCACGGACTGCCTTGACCTGGGTGTAGTTTTCGAAAGCTTCTTGGCCCATTTCACGACCAATACCGGAAGCGTTAAATCCACCGAATGGAACTGCATGGTGGAAATCGTTGTAAGTGTTAATCCAGACGGTACCTGCCTTCAATCTGTCAGAAACCTTGATTGCATTGTTGATGTTTGTGGTGTGGATACCGGCGGCCAACCCGTATTGAGAATCATTGGCCATATCAACAACTTCATCCAAAGTATTGAACTTAGTGACGGTCACGACAGGACCAAAGATTTCCTCCTTGACGATTCTCATGTCTTCTCTAACGTCACCAAAGATTGTTGGTCTAACGAAGAAACCCTTGTCACCAACTCTTTCACCACCTGATAGCAGAGTAGCACCTTCCTTCTTACCGATATCGACGTAACCCAAGATCTTGGACAATTGGTTTTGAGAAGTTTGTGCACCTTGGAAAGTAGTTTCATCGAATGGATCTCCGACCTTCAACTTTTCAGATGCTTTCACGAATTGTTCAACCAAGGCATCGTAGGCAGATTCCTCCACGTAAACACGGGAACCTGCAGAGCAGACTTCACCTGCGTTGAAGTAGATGCCCATGATGATGTTTTGAACAGTGGCTGCCATATCAGCATCTGCAAAGACAATGTTAGGAGACTTACCACCCAGTTCTAAAGTGACCTTCTTCAAAGTCGATGCGGCGTTCTGATAAATGTGGATACCAGTAGCGGTGGAACCAGTGAAGGCGATCTTCTTGACCTTTGGATGGACAGATAGAGCCTCACCAACGATTTTACCAAAACCAGAAACGATATTGACGACCCCAGGAGGGAAACCAGCCTTTGCAATGTACTTGGAAGCGTAAAGCGCGGACAATGGAGTGGATTCGGCAGTCTTCAAGACAACCGTGTTACCAGCAGCAAGAGCGGGTCCAATCTTCCAGGACCACATCAGTAGCGGGAAATTCCAAGGGATAATTTGACCACAGACACCCAATGGTTCTCTCTTTGTGTAGGACAAATGCGTCTTACCGGTGTCGACCAGTCTACCATCAAATTTATCAGCTGCACCAGCGCAGTATCTCAAATAGTTAACAACCAGCTGCACATCGATTTTCGAATTGCTAATGGCTTTACCGTTGTCCAGAGTCTCAATGGATGCGAGAATTTCGGCATCTTTCTCGATGTAGTCTGCCAACCTGTAAAGGGCCTTGCCTCTTTCGATAGGCTCGATGGTGGACCAAGAGCCGTTCTTGAAAGCCTTATCGGCTGCATCTACTGCGATATCGACATCCTCTTCACGACCTTCGTACACGTGACATATCTCTTCTTCGGTAGAAGGGTTGATCACTTCGAACGTCTTGTGCTGCTGAGATGGGACGAACTTATTGTTAATGAAGAGACCCGTTGGTTGTTCGTACTCCAATCCATTGGGTAGCTTAATGGGGACCGATAGAGGGAAATGTGAGAAACAACGTAGTTGGTACCTGGCCACGTGCGCAGAGGCCGTCTTAGCACCGCAGTAAAGAGTTCTTGAAAACATATTGCCGAAGTTAACAAGACACAGTTGAACCTTGAAGCGCTATCAATTACCACCGAGACTAGCAGGCCGTATACTAACGCTCGAAACGATCATTAGGTTTAAATAGTAATGGCATACGTTATGCTGAATAATAGTAATAATAATAACAATACAACCCCTGTAACGTCAGCGTCACGAATGATGTTCAGGGCTTATTTCCTACAACCCCATTGGACCCACGGTCCCTCCTCTCGTTCGTGTTGCTGTGCCAGTAGTAGTGGTAGTGTTACCGGTTGTTATACTGGTAGAACATCACAGTACATATTTCTCCCCTCCCTTATTGCCAAACTCCGCTTTTTGTCTTTATTTCTTCTCTTTCGGTTGCCAGTACTCAGGCGGGGGCATGTAGTACTGGGATCGGACGAATATCGGATTGCGGTTGCGGCCACCATACTTTTGAAATGTGCGGGGAAATTTTAGGGGAGGCATAGGGGAGATAGGTGTGAGGATGTATGATAAACGCCTTTATTTAGTAACTGGGAAGAGGGGTGTGCGATCATGACGTCGGTGGAGGCAGTAAGTGGTGGGGAGGGGAAAGGAAAGGAAAGGAAAGGAAAGGAAAGGAGAAGAGGGGAGATCAGAGGGGATGGGGCAGTCGACAGAAAAAGAAAGGAGGAAAGAGCGGCGGGGAAGGGAAGGGATAGGAAAGGTGAGAGACAAAGAGAGAAAGAGGATTCATGCAGCGCAAGACATGGGGTTGGTGATTGTGATTATTGCAGATTACGATTATATGAACTATACTTTTAGTTCTGATAGTCTGTTACATGCCATCTTTATTACCCTAATCACATCGTTGAGGCCATCGTTCGCATTACCGTTGTTCAGTTTTGTCAATGGGTTTTCCCTTAGATCCAACTTGACGAGACACAGACTTGGTAATGCTTCGATTAGGGAATAACAAGAAACCAGCTCATTACCCCTAAGGTTCAACTCTTGTAACGATGGTAATCTGTATGCAAAATTTTTAGGTAATTGATGAAGACCTTTAATCCTCATCAAGACCAAAGTTCTCAAGGATCCGGGGATTATTTCCCAATGTGGGATCTTGTTCATGTCACCATCTTGTAGCCATAGTTCTTCAAGGCTTCTTGACAACTGTTTCCATTGTCTTGAACCTCTATGTGCATCACATTTCAATATACGCAACCGGTGGAATGGGAAGAGCGAAGACGATGAACTCCCTTCTGTTGCTAGTACAATCCTCTTCAAGTGGCCTTTGGTCCCCAAAATGGTTAATGTCCTTAATTGATTTGATTCCTTTTTTTCGACTACTTCTTGTAATGGATTACCATCCAATTTGAGGATTCTCAATTTCGATAGATAGCCGACGTTGTATATTTTTTCAATTTTGTTGTTGCTGAGATCGAGTTCTTCAAGTTGTAGCCATGAGGAATTGCTTGGAAGACCTTTGGTTAATCTGGCAAAATCGATGGTACCCTGAATATCGTTATGGGAGAGATTGAGCCTGACTAGGTTGGATCTGCCTAGTTCTTTATCCAAAGTCTTGATATTATTGTGCGAAAGGTTAACATCCCTGAGATGTAAGCATGGTGAAAGAACTCCACCAATCCGATACAATGCATTTTGGGATAGATCTAAGGTTTCCAAATGTTGTAACGAATCCAATTGACAGCTTGTCAAGTCGTTATGATTGCATTGTAATTCAAGGATGCCAGTGGGGACCCCTTGTAAGGATTTTAAATGGTTGTGGTTTAGATTAATACTCCTTAAACTGGGCAACATTTCATCAAGTCCCACTATGTGCGGACCTAGATCGCGCCTTGACAAGTCCACATGATCCACCTGTGTAAGCCAATTTTGACCTCTTGGAGGTATTGCATCTGTCAATAGTGCGACCAAATCTTTTTTGCTCTGCTGGAATGACGTATTGACCTGTGAGACAGTCGTTACATCAATTGCACTTTCTGGATGAGATGAGTGACGCATTCTGCCTGATTCGCGCTTTCTTAATAAAAATTTTGGGTTGATCTCTGGCACGTCCATTGGAGTATCGTCGTATTCTTCGTCGTCATAGTCGTTTTTGATATACTGTTCACGGTGTTCTCGAAACTGCTGCCCGTGTGGTTTAGGAATTTTTTTCCTCACACTCGATTCTGATGTGAATTCACTTTGGCTATGATTCGTGGAACTGTCTAATGTACGACTGCTCGAGACGTCTTGATTCTTTGGTGCGGGTTTATACCAAACTCCGTTAATGTTGTCAAAGACTAATCCCATCTCTTCCGGTGTAATTAGTTTCATACCTTGAACTTCGGATTTTTCGTAATCATCATCATTATTATTTTTATTGTTATTGTTATTCTTGATGTTAATTTTATTTGTGGGGGGTTTAAATTCAATATCCGCAGGTGACAACGAGGACGGTGTTTCGCCAAAATATGACGAGGTGGAATCTGTAGAACCTGCAGAATCAGGCTGTAAGTGCGCTTGAACATGCACGGTTGGTTTACGCGAAGGCGGCAGCTCGTAATTCGATCTCTGTTTTCGGAGGATGTTGTCAAATACACCACGAGCCTCCAGGGCAGGATCAACATCATCCTCTTCCTCGTCGAGCTCTTCTTCGTCGTTATAGTCTTCATAATCTTGTGTTTCCCTCGATGCGCTACCCTGTTCGTTTTTCCTTCTATCATGTCTTTTAAATGTGTTTGTTGGAATTCCAGATATATCACTTAAGGATGCTGTTAACACCAGATCAGAGGGCGGGTCTCTACCATTCTGGTTTGACTTTTTTCTCCGATGGTCTGCTGAATTGCTGGCCTGGTTGTGGTTGCAATTGTCGTTGATTCCTGTGTTGTGCTTTCAGTTGGCTTTGCATTACCATGTATTGTTTCCACTGAGGTGTCTCCGCATTTTCATCGTTGAAATTATCGTTAACGTTATCGTTATTATTAAATGCAAATCCATCACCAAAACTACTTCTGTTATCCGCATTCGCACGCTGTGGTGAATCACCCGGTCTCTGTTGAACCGTACCGTAACTCATAGACCAATCCCCTAGTTTTCGCACATAGCTTTTAGACTGTGAACCCTCTACAAACGATAAAAATTTTGAGTCTGCAAAATCATTATTGGGCAGATATTGCTTAACACTTAGTTTTTCTGGTTTACCATTGTTATGAGTGTTGTTATTTTTACCATTTGGTGAACTTATATGGAATTCTTGTAAACCTTCCACTAAATTTTTTGAAGGAGAATCCATATGGTTCTATTCAATTGAGTCTCTTCCTCTTTCAAACGTCTTTCAACACCGATATGTTTGGTTCTAAATGTCTCTATCTTCAGTCTTCTTTTAGAATTCTCGAAGAATTCTATGCTATATTATATCTTTGTGAGAGTTCAGATCATCTACACCTCTAGAAGAAAGGAAAAAACGTAAACAAACTTTTTGAATTTTTTTTTTTTTCTTTTTTTTCTTTTTTTTTTTTGTTCCTCAAGGAAATTCGAAATGGAAAAGAATAATTCCCAAACTGAACATAGGGTAACGTGTATCGAATATAATTCAGGACCCGGGGAGGGTAAGTTTCAGGAAATAAATATTTTCTTGACTTTCTCAGGGTAATACCGCCAAACGCAAAAAAAAATATAGAATCGCGTTTCAACTCAGAAAAAAAAACATTGGCACAATAAAGAAGCGCAAAAGGTTTTCTAACCTCCCTTTCGTGTTTAAAACAACAAACTTAGTTGAAGAAGTTGAAATTGAAGTTGAAGTTGAAGTTGAAGCTGAGGTTTAAGTCAAAGAAGTTGGATTGACAAATTCTTGGAAGGTTAGAAGATAAACGGAAGTTTTCGGTAAAGATACGATAAAGAAGAAGAAGAAGAAGAAGAAGAAGAAGAAGAGGAAACATCAATCAGACGATTCGCCAACTTGTATCTCAGAACTTTTTGTCTTTCGCTTATTATTATCAGAAGATATAAAGATCTTACCAAGATTTTAAGATAAAATCGCTTTGATATGGATCGACAATCTCCTGGGGTTCCTGGAGACGATGGAATTGCAAGTGCCGTCGCAAGTCAAGACGCCGATGCCACTTTTTTCAAGGTTATATCTGAAAATTTAAAATATGCATTTAACAGCCCACTGCCAACTACACAATTTCCAACACCATATTCCAATCAGACTCAACAGCAGCAACAGCATCAGCAGCAACAACAACAGCAACAACAGCAGCACCATTCGATGCCGGGACATTCAAATCAGCAGAACCAACATCAACATCAACAACAGGGGTTAATGGGACAAACTGGTGCTAACGATGGCAATAGCGATTCCTCTCTGGTAGAGAATAGCATGTTGGCAGGATTACCGATGGGTATGTCTACAGGCCCCACTGGCGAGCCATTGAATGATATGAATATGCAACCATCCTCTGTTTTACAATTTGGTAATACTTTTTCCAATGAATTTTTGTTAGCATCTCCTGAGCAGTTTAGGGAATTTCTACTAGATTCGCCTGCAGGCTATAATTTTTTTCCATAAAACGCCCGCAAAGACGCCCTTAAGATTTGTTACGGACGCTAGAGACGACAGCGCAGGACAGGGGAATGTAAATGGCGGTAATAGTAATGGAAGTGGCAGTGGTAGCGGTAGCGGTGATTTATTTGGTGCTGTAGATGCTAAGCTCAATAACAATGACAGTTCAAGCAGTACTAATACAAAGACAACGGTTTCCAATGATAATCAGGATAGTAACAGTGGTAATGTTAAGAATGATAGTAGTAATGATAATAACGCCAACGATATAGGCCATCTGGATGGTAGCGGTGTTATTCCTCCTATTACTACTAGTGCTCCTGCAGATAACGATAATACACAAACACCTTTGAGAAGCATAGACTTGAACTTAATGTTCAATTCTAATCAATTAACTGCTTCGTCGCCTTCCAAAAAATTTAGTGTCTCGTTAACCCCATATGGACGTAGAGTTCTGAACGATATGGGGACACCTTACGCTAAAAACGCATTGTTGTCGTCCAATAGTGCGTTGGCAGATTTTCAAAAGGCGAGAAAACATAACGTAAAATTACAGAGTACACCACCGACAAGTTTAGGATCTTACCATCATAGATCTCTAGAAAAAAACAAGAACGGCGGTACTGGCCCACTTGGATCTTTATATCGTGACCGTGATCTGCTGGTACCAACGCAAGAAGAAAATGATGAAAATGATGTTTATGGATCTTCGCCAACGACAATTCAATTAAATTCCTCCGTTACAAAATCTACAATCAAATTGGAACCTGGTAAAGTACCACATTTGAGTAAGATAGAAAGTAGTAATAGTAACAATATTGATGAACAGCTATTCCCAAATGATGAGGATCGTCTACCCGTCTCACCAACTCCTAAATGTCATAATAATAACAATAACGGTTCTTTAAGAATTCCAGAATTACCAAAGATGGGATCATTTAAGAGTGAAAGTGGTTTGCTTACTTCGACCGCATCTAATGCAAGTCAGCATAACACACACAATGCAAGGCCAGGTAAAGTAAAGAAAAACACAAAGAAACAACCCAAATTTCAAATTATAGTTGCCAATACCCAAAAATTTAACGTACCGACGATGAATCAAAGATCATCAAAGAAAAACGGTGGGTTGAAAAGATCACAATCTTTGCTTTCCAGTTCTTCTGCATCGAGTACAATGAATAGGTCACAACAAAGAAATAGTGGTGGTGGTAGTGCTAGTAATGATACTAATACAAATGGACATTCCGCCGATGGGGTTAAACGATCGTTTTCATTTACATCAAGGAGAGGGCAGTTTAACGGGTTTCAATAGACTTTTATGTTTCTACTTCTATTTCTTTTTCTTTTTTTCATTTCTCAAATGTTTTATGTCGTTTCTTAACATACATTTATCGTCATTATCTTCTCTAGATACCTTTAACTTTTAATCTTTTTATGGTCCTAACAGACCAAGGCATATAATAATAAAAGATAAAAAAAGAATTTTTGGAAAAAAAAAATTAGAATGGAACTGAATTGACGGTATGGTTTAAATTATTTGTATGAATTCATAATTAGATATATATGTATATGTATATGTATATGTCAGTGAAAAACCCATTCTCGCGGTAAGGATTGTTGTGGACTTGTGATGGGTCCGGGAAATTCATGTTTTGTCACTTTTAACTTAAATTCGAACGTCAGCACAGGAATGAGAGTCAAAAAAAAGACGTTTGAATCTTCTCATGACACGCTTAAGTATCTCAAAACTTGATTGCACACATCACGACTGCAAGTATCACTTCGAATACTAATCCACGTTCACGTTCCAATTCACGTGACCTTGATTGTCCTTATTTTTCAAATTCCATTTGACAAAAGCGAATATATAAAATAAGATGTAGTCCTTAAGCGGGCGTCTCATAACAGAATATGTACGAAAGGGAGCAAGATCGTTAACCGTGGAGAAAGAGTGTTGATAGTAGAACTTTTAAGCTGTTAGTATTTCGTTGATTTGATAATCAGGGAATCAATTTTTGATTAAAAAAAGTATTGTATTCTCCATCTTAACTTTTCCGGGAAAAATGGCATTGCATGCCCATATGCCGGTTGATTTTGCCATGAACGAAGATAATCAGACAATGGAAGAACCATCTAATGAAGGAATACCAGGTAGGTACCCTTCTGAAGGACTTAGTGAAATTGAGGATAATGATACATTTACCCCGTTGCCTTATATGTCCAATTACATTTCCGTAACGGCTCCCTTGTTCATGAATGATTTCAAAAGCAAGATAAGGACCGAAAATGAGTATCTTTTGAAAAAATACTATTCATCAAAAAAATCGATTAGCCATGCAATGTATAGACATGGCAGTGTTGCGAGTGATTCCGAAGCGTCAAACGCCCTTGCCGAACGATCGAAATCTTACGTTTGGATGAATAAGTTTTTAGATGATTCTAGATATATGGTAGATTTATTTGAATCTGGTACTACTCTAGAGGTTCAACCTAATAGTGAAGAAGAGGAAGAGATTGAGAAGAGGCAATCGTTGAGGACTCACGCCGCCGCTTCCTATTTTAAACATCTTCAGAGACTAATGGCCATAGACTTGCGGGAACCTGATGTATTAAAGAAACATAACCTTTGGATACCAAGGATTAAAAAAAATTGGAGAAATGAACCTTCAGATCGCAGTGATGAAAGTACCCTTTATGATGATAAGGTTTGTCCCCTTTTCATAGATGGTAATGAATATATGACCAAGGACTACGATCTCTACAAAGGTAGTATTTCAATTCCCTCGATCTTTTCGGAGTACAAATTGCCAGCATTTGTCCACCATTGTGCAGTGGAACTCAATGGTACAGTTTATATCCTGGGTGGCTTAATGGCATGTCATAAACATGATGACGAAGCACCATCATTAAAAGACTTCAATGTGGATGGAATAAAAAATCTACCTCCACCACTTTTATCTTCTGTCGTCAATAACCCTTCTATGATTAACAACGGCAGACTGTACCTCATGTCAGCATATTCCAATAGTTTGAGAAGACCTGAAGTTTCCGGACAAATTCCACCACCGCTGTTGTGTATGAAGGGATCCAAGCTTACGGAAAGACACATTTTCTTTTACGGTGGTTTTGAAATAAGGACTGAAACCAATGTTGATGAACATGGCGTGTTCTATCTGAGAAAAAGAGCCTATATGAATAATACCGGTTACATTCTGGACACAATGACATTTAACTTCACTAGGGTGGAATTGACTGCGATTCCCTACAAGCTTGTATCCTATCCGACGCTGGCCGCTCGGTTTGGTCACGTGCAGTTATCCATCCCCAACAATGGTTATAATTCATATAATAACAATGGCAACGGCAACGGCAACGGCTACTTTAGCCACCAAAGACATCATGAATCGGATGAAAATGGAAATGGTTCGCCAGGCTCTGGTTTTGAAAGTACCTCGTCAGAGTTGAATTCATCAGCAGTTTCCGTTGGATCTCCTCACACTAGGTTGAACAACGGTTTGCACAATTCCGGAGTTCATTCGATCCTAATCTTTGGCGGTTATAAACAAGTAGGTGACGATGACTATGAAGCAATGAACGATCTCTGGAAAATTGACGTACCAGTACTAGTGAAGGGTAAACGTGGTTATTACAAATTCGGAAGCACCGCTAATGCTACCATTCTATCCAGATCAAATCCAGATGCCCCATGGCCAAGTCCAAGAGCATTTTCAGCTGATTGTATCACAAATGTGCGTGACAACACCACTAAACCTGACCTTTTAGAAAGGCTGCAAGAAAATTTCTTCATAGATAAGAATACTTTCCCCATTCCAGACAAATCAAGGGCTCTTTTGAAAAGTTTACCGCACGCAAGACCTGATCACGACAGATCTAAAATACGCACAAGATCCAAGGACAGTGGCACTAGTAGCAGTAGCAGTACCAACGGTTCCAGCAATGCTAGTACCAACCCATTTTGGAAGCAGCGTCTATCATCTCCACACTCCGGATCTTCGACGACGTTGCCACCAAGATTCAAACCACACCCCAATCCTGAACACAAAGTACTGATCCTTCACGGTGGATCCAACAAGACAGATGTATGTCATGACATGTGGTGGTTCGATATCGAATGTGAAACATGGTCGCAGATAGCCACTCATGGTAAACACAAGGCTTCCAAGATGATACCGATTGAAATAGGCCTAGTAGGCCATTCAATGGTGTGTATTGGTGGCATGGCAGTATTTGTTGGAGGTCTTTTACAAGAAGATGTTGACCATCTTTATTTCGGTGTTGACTACAAAGACATGAAGTTACCTCCACAGATAGCCATCGGCAGTGATCTCATCAACATATTTGATTTAGCAAGTCAGTGCCTACTAGGCCACACTGTAATAGGTGATGAGACGAACGCGCACCTGACGGATGACCTTGCTGCAAGACTGGGCATAATTCTCTCGTTTGGATTTACATTAATTCAATTCAATGGTGATATACTGCTATTTGGCGGCGTCGTCTCAAAGCGTCTCAAGTCAAGTGGTATAAATTTGCGCGGGGCTATTTTAAAATGTGTCTTACCATCGATGAAACTAACAACCTGATTCAGAAAAGAACGGCCATCAGTAGTGCTGATATATAATGAATCATCCTGAATGTTGGTATGACTATGACTTAGAGCCGATGTTATCTCCAAGCTGGGTAACAGGGGTTTTACAAGAAAATTTTTTTCTTCCTGGTCTCCTTCTAAACACGAACAGAAAAATTTTTTTTTCTCCTATGGCAACAACAAAGAGAAAGGAAAAAAAAAAAAACCCAGGAAATTAGAAATATTGAAGACTAGAAAATTATATGTGGGAGACCTCCTTTTAAAACATTGAAGAATTTCCCCGTAGGTATATGATGAGACTAAGAAGCTGATTACTAGTAAAATTAAGACCATTGAAGTTTTTACTAGATAATAAAGTAAACTATAATAATTTTTTCCAAGTTTGAGACGAAAAGACTCACAGACACCGTTTCATTGTTTGAATAATCCACGAATTTTTTTTTAAACACAATAAAATTTTTTCTCCCAAGGGTACAACAAACTAGAAGGATAGAATAACGTCAGAGTTGGATTAAATTGAATTACACTGAATTACACTGAATTGAATTTGCTGTAGACGGAGATTTTAGAGCGTTTTTGTTGTCAAAATTTGTCATGTACACAGGTGAACGTCGTCCTTCTATGGCAGAACGCAGACCAACAGTTGTGGCAATGAGTGCACAGAGTGTAGTTCCTCATTTGGCCGGAATTGAAGACCCTCTCCCCGATACCACACCTGAAAAGGTTGACGTTCTAATCGTAGGTACGGGCATGGTCGAATCTGTGCTTGCGGCAGCGTTATCGTGGCAGGGTTCAAGTGTTTTACACATCGATCGAAACGACTATTACGGTGATAGCTCTGCAACTTTGACTGTTGACCAAATCAAAAAGTGGGTGAATTCTGTTAATCAAGGCTCATTTTCCGGCTGTTATAACAATGCCAAGTTATACGTTTCCACAAGCGTAGGGAATCACAATGGGAAATACACGTCAAGGGATTTTGGTATTGATTTAGCCCCCAAGATTTTATTCGCTAAATCTGACCTCCTGTCCATATTGGTCAGGTCAAGGGTTCATCAATATCTAGAATTTCAGTCATTGTCGAATTTCCACACTTTTGAGAACGATAATTTTGAAAAATTGACAAATACAAAGCAGGAAATATTCACGGATCAGAAATTACCACTGATGACGAAACGTAATTTGATGAAGTTCATCAAGTTTGTATTAAATTGGGAGGAACAAGTTGAAGTTTGGCAACCTTATGCTGATAGGCCGCTTTGCGATTTATTAGTTGAAAAATTCCGTTTAGAAAAAGCTCAAGTCTTTGAGTTGCTATTTTCCATTGGTCTTTGTTATAATATGCAAACTAAAACCCCAGAAGCATTACAAAGAATTCGCCGGTACTTAAGCAGTTTTGATGTGTATGGCCCCTTTTCAGTCCTTTATTCCAAGTACGGTGGTCCTGGTGAATTGTCACAGGGTTTTTGCAGATCAGCTGCAGTTGGTGGTGCAACTTATAAACTTAACGAAACTTTGACCTCGTATGACCCCAACACCAAGATGGCTCTCTTTGGAGACGGCTCACAGGTTTACGTTACGGAGAAAGTTGTAGCATCGCCATCACAGGCCCCCAAGGAAAGTCGGAACATGCCCAATCAAAGATACGAAATTCATAGACTAACGTGTGTGGTTGAGAAATCATGTGAACAATGGTTTAGCGAAGGTGAATCTGCAGCTGTAGTTGTTTTCCCGCCTGGTTCGTTAAAGACTGGTAATAACGAAGTGGTACAGGCATTTATATTGGGATCAGGCAGTGAAATCTGTCCCGGGGGGACAAGTGTTTGGTACTTGTCCACGGTGCAACAGGGACCTCGTGCGGAAATGGATCTAGACGCTGCCTTGGAGGCTATGGAAGCTAGTCTCATTAGAGAATCATCGACAGATTTGGAACAAGATGACTCTCTTGTGCAATTTGGCCCTAATGGAGAAACTTTAATCAATTCAGTCAGACTGGGACAATCTTTCAAACAATATGTGCCTCGAGAAAGGATTCAATTTCTTTTAAAACTCTACTATACCCAGTACACTTCGACACCAGCGTTTAATGTGGTAGATCCATCATTTTTCGATATCAATAGTGTTGATGGTAACGATAAACTAATACCAGGAGCCTCTGATAATGGCGTTCTCTACACTGCAATGCCATCAGGGGAAATTTCTTATGACGAAGTGGTAACTGCCGTTCGAGTTTTGTATGAAAAGATTGTTGGGAGCGATGACGATTTTTTCGATTTAGATTTTGAGGATGAGGACGATGTACCAATGAATAAAGCTGATTATGAAAATGCAATTGAAGATGATGAAGATGTGGATATGAATGTGGGAAGACACGAGTCTGCTGAATTCGTAGGTGAAATGGAGATATGACCCAAGGCTATTTTACTGCCTCCACCTTTAATTCTTATTTACTACTAAAACTGCACGGAGTACACGGCATATCATGTTGCTATGGAATATATGTATATATCGATACAATATACGATAATGGAGATTTAATATATCTGAAATTGGTAGGAAGAGTATCGATAAAGCCGTAACAGTTCTTTTCGCAGATTGAAAAGAATGACGGCTGCACCTGTACACCGTCATTTAAACCCGAACATCCCAGAGTAAGAAAGTTTTCTTAATATTCTTCATTCAAATTCATTTTATTTTTCGAGACAACGCGAGGAAAGCGATGACGCAGGACGCAAACCCAAGCAAATTCTCATCGACCAAACGGTGAAAAAGTACAACTAATGTCACGATGAGCTCCGGGGCCAATAATGGTCTGCTATGGTCTTTCGAATTCTTGGTTTTAATACCGTACGGAGCAGTTTTATTATTTAGCTGTCGAAGAAGTCCCACTAGCCAAAAACAGGTAGAACCTTTATTGTAATAATGTCTGACGCTCAAGAAGTCCAAGAAGTCCAAGAAGTTCAAGAAGTCCCAGAAGTTCAAGAAGAACAAACCGCTGAAGTCACCATCGAAGATGCTTTGAAGGTTGTCTTGAGAACTGCCTTGATCAATGACGGTTTGGCTAGAGGTTTGAGAGAATCTGCCAAGGCTTTGACCAAGGGTCAAGCTCAATTGGTTGTCCTTGTCAGCTCTGTCACTGAAGACAACATCATCAAGTTGGTCGAAGGTTTGGCTAACGATCCTGAAAACAAGGTTCCATTGATCAAGGTCGCTGACGCTAAGCAATTAGGTGAATGGGCCGGTTTGGGTAAGGCTGACCGCGACGGTAACGTCAGAAAGGTTGTCGGTGCTTCCGTTGTTGTTGTTACCAACTGGGGTGCTGAAACTGACGAACGTACCATGATCTTGGAACACTTCTCCCAACAATAAGCTAATCTGATGTGAATCAAGATTTCCCTTCAGATTTTTATGTGTATCTTATGTTAAATAATTAATATGCATTCTTTGAGATATACAACTAAAAAAATAGCGGAATCTCGTTATTATTAGAGCGGGGTAGGATGTCGTCGTTACGTGCTGGTGGTGGTGCTGCAGCTGCAGCTGCATCCAGCTTTGCATTCGTGAGTCCCAGGAGATTATCTGTAGAAGTTTCATCAATACCTCTACCATCATTCGGCACCGCTTGTCTTCTTCTGTACGTTGACTTTTTCGAGAATCTGCTGGTTCTTTCCAATTCATTAATCTCCATTAGAAGTTGGAATTCCTCTTGATCTGCCTCGTCAATATTTTCCTTTTCTAACATACAAACTTCAATAACAATTCCTGGATATTCTCCTGACAGCTGTTTATGATGACCCCCATTATTACTACTATTCCCATTGTAATTGTTACCATTGGATCTTGTATCTGTCAATATCATATCATCAGTTCTACTCAATATGTTAACACTTAAAAGACCATGGACATCCATTCTTAACAAAACTTTACTCGCCACTTTGGTGCTTTGTCTAATCTTGTCAAATGAACTGAAATCAAAAAATCCTAGCACTGGTTTATCGTAAATTAAAGTGGTACTATCACCATCGTAAACCTCTAATTTCTCCAAGATAGACCTGCTACTTGGTAATTTAATTCTTGAGAAACCTAACTGAGATTTGGAAAGCAGCGCAAAAGTGTTCTCACCATCCTCATCTAGTTTTGCAAATACACAACATCCGCGACATCCGATTTCTTTGAGATCCTTAATGGCTGAATGGAGCACATCACCCTTGATAATACATTCGAAAAGAACTTGATCTCTATCCAATTTTAATCCTATGCTGTCAAAGCTTGATACATGGTAAGTGTGATATTCAACGCTTTCGGTTATTAGGGAATCTTCAAATATCAATTGCAATGGTGTACCAGGTCCATTATAAGAAAGTGTAGACTCTAAGGCGTCATCGACATTCCTATGAGCAACGTTGAAACTATTCAAAAGATAATTCATATTAACGCATAATGTACTTTGATCACCTAACTCATTATGGTATGAATACGATGCAAAAAGGTCCCTCGATAGGAACAGTTGAATTCTTATGGTATGATTACATTCACGAGCAAATGACAATCCATCTTCATCAATAAATATCAACACATCTTGCTTGTTATCGAATGGCGTTAAGCAGTTGAGAGCCGTAGTAATGTGATCCAAATGGAAGGTTGATGCAGAGAAATGAGTGACTTTTCCGTCGTTAATTCTCATTCGACCTTGCTTTTATTCCTACAATGGATAGGAGTTGTAATGATTAGAAGTTGTACCGAGCGATGATGATGAGCACGCTTAATATCGTCTCTTAGATGAGACTATCAAAATGGCACAGAGGAAATCTAGAGGAGCTTTGCAGTGGATTCGAACGGCAGGTGCAGCTGCCATAGTTGCAGCTGGTATAGGAACTGCCATTTACCTTTGGACCCAATCATCGTCTCAATCACAGACTGATGATAATCAGGGGAAATCAGTTCCAAAGACCAAAGGACCTTCTAAAGCCATTATCATTACAGAATCTGTTGCTCGAGAAGAGGGAATTAACTGGATCAATTTGTTGCAAGAGGATGTCGTCTTATTAGTGCCACCAGGAGTCTCGTTCCTTGAGGATAGAGCTGGGGAAGAGTCACCAGCTCATCGGTACAAGATAATACGTTGTGACACGTTGATGGGATTATGGTCTTGCGTTAAACATTTACAAAAGGAACAGTTATTATACGTAGAAGAAGAAATTGCCAATGAGTTGCCAAGTGATCTTACCAGGTACGTTAAAAAGTTGATCAGCTGTACGAGCTCACAACAATTGAAGGCTTCATGTGTGTAGAGTTAGTTTAAGTAATATCCCTTCTCTTACCAAAGACTATGCCTTCGGATTTTTGAGAAGCACCTCCCATAAAGCCATATTCTTGGGTACTCCAGCCGTTTTTCAAGTGTGCAGGCTTGCTCTTTACAGGTGGGCGTGGTTTCTTTTCAGCTAATTGAGGTCCTAACACTGGGAAGAGGTCAGGATGTCTTTTATTAGCATAACGAGATAGGGATTTTAGAGTCTGGTAGACTATTGCAGGATCTTTCTCTTCATACAAATCAACGGTCTGGAACAGTTCATCCTCTGGTACACCATATTGTCTACAGAACTGTAGAAACTGAGATATTTGGTCCATTTGCATGAATGCTATAGTAGTTTGCTTATAGGGAATCAATGGAGGTGCATTAGGCGCTGAATCAGCGCCGTTAATGGTATTGGCTAGGCGACAGAGTGCCACACCATCTTTCAAAGAATCCAGCAATGACGAAGAAGGTACTGGATCATGTAGGATCGTTTGAAATACCCAAACTTTAATCTCGTCAACCGCACTTTGAGAAAACTTGCTATGCCTCAGATTTTTTAAGTCCTCGTCGAGTGGAGTACAATCTGGCTTCTTCCCGTATTCAACACTCATCTTGAATCCTCCTTTTCCCTTTTCTCTTTTTTTTCCGTAAGCCTTTGTTAACTGTAGAGTTCAACTAAGCCGCCTCATCTCCCCTTGTCTATCATACAACAACGGTTTCCGATTCTTTAGACAGTGTGAGAAATTGAAGAAAATCATAACATAATTAAACAATTCCTACAATCTTACTGAATCGATCAAATGCCTAACTATACCTGGGTTGGATAAGGTGGAGACATCGCCCAACTGATCAGATTCTCCAGCCAGGATTTTCCTCAGAATGCGTCTCATAATCTTGCCTGATCTGGTCTTTGGTAAGTCATCCACTAATACGATTAGTTTCGGAGCAGCAAAGGGACCGATGTCCTTCCTTACCGCTAAAACCAAATGCTTCTTGATATCCAATAACTCTTCTTCGGATGCCGTCGACCAGCTTGACTTATTCTTCAATACGACAAAAGCAGCAACCGCTTGACCTGTTAGATCATCGCTAAACCCCACCACCGCACATTCTGCCACAATCGGATCGGCGAGAACAGCACTCTCGATTTCTGCCGTGGACAGTCTGTGACCTGAGATATTAACAACGTCGTCAACACGTCCCAGGATCCAAATGTAACCATCTTTGTCTCTTGCAGCGCCGTCACCGGTAAAATAGTAACCTGGATAAGGTCTTAGATAAGTATCAAGGAACCGCTCGTGATCCTTCCAAATGGTTCTTGCAAATGAAGGCCATCCGCTTTTAACCGCCAAGACACCTTGGACAAGAGGCGAAGTTAACTCTTGACCCGTGGTTGGATCCAAGATGCAGGGTTCAACCCCGATGAAGGGGAAGCCTGCAGACCCCGGTTTCATTGGCGTAACGCCACCGGCGAGTGGTGTTAGCATGTGAGAGCCCGATTCAGTTTGCCAATACGTATCTATAATTGGTAGTTCGTTTTTACCAATTTTTTCTGAGTACCACTCCCAAACTTCGGCGGCTATGGGCTCGCCCACAGTACCCAAGACACGCAAGGATTGCAAAGAATGACCTTCCGTAAAAGAGTCACCTGCCCGCTTCAGCAATCTCAGTGCCGTAGGGGCCACATAGAACTGGGTCACCTTGTATTCATCAATGATATCCCAGTAGCGGCCATAATTCGGATGCGCCGGGGTACCTTCGAACACCAAAGTAGTACAGCCATAGAGCAAAGGCCCATACACGACATAAGTGTGGCCCGTTATCCAGCCGACATCACCTGCAGTGAAGAATACGTCTTCCCGATGCGTATCAAAAGTGTATCTCATCGATAAGAGTGCTGACAACAGATAACCAGCGGTGCTGTGCTGCACACCTTTTGGAAGACCCGTGGATCCCGAAGTATACAGCAGAAATAGAGGATGTTCCGAATCCACAGGTTCACAGGGACAATAGCCTCTGTATTTCTGCAATTCTTCCTCCCATCCCAAATCCCTGGGCGCTTGTCGTGGAACCTTCGGGTTATCAGTACGTCTATAAACAAGAACTTGACGCACACCAGGAGTCTCTCTCAGAGCATCATCCACAATCCTCTTGGTTTCCACCACTTTGCCGCCTCTCTTAGATTCATCCGTGGTAATCACTACGTGCGAATCTGCATCGTTAATCCGATCTCTCAATGAATTACAAGAAAACCCGGCAAATATCACAGAATGAATGGCACCGATTCTAGTAATTGCCAGCAACGCGATTACCGTTTGTGGAATCATGGGCATATAAACTGCAACGGTGTCGCCCTTGCGAACCCCCATTGAATAGCGAAGCACTTGAGCCAATTGGCAAACTTGCTCTAACAGTTCTGAATACGTTAGAGTGTAGCCTTGGCCGGGATCATCCGTCTCGTAGATTATGGCCGGTTTATCAGGTGTTTCTAACGCATGTCTATCAACGCAATTATAGCAAGCGTTTAGTTGGCCGTTCAAGAACCATGCATTATTGTCCAGCGAGGGTTTGCCAGTTTTAGGGTCTGCGATGAACACCTGATTGAAGTCTTTGAACCAGTTCAGAAACTGACGTGCCTTCCTTCCGAAGAACTCCGAAGGATGATCGATTGATTCTCGGTACAATCGTTCGTATTCTCTAAACCCGGATATATGCGGAGAATAGTGAGCAGACAGTTCCGGTTGCAGTCTATGAGTGATTGGCCTTTGTTTCACGGTCTGGACATTGATCAGGTGCTCATACTCTCCAGTCGGAGTATCCGTCTCCGCCTCCGCATTCTCCTTCCCGGCCGTGTGCGCTAATCTCGATTTCAAGCTTCCAATCCTGTTACCACCTGCTGGAGCGGTACCGGCTGTAGTCGTTGATGGGGACATAGTTTAAGGGGTGGTATGTATGCACTTTAACGAATGGCGCTGCACATCTCCGCATGCATCAAGCCGAACGACATAACGTTGGCCCCTTTATATACAAATACATGTGAAACCCCAACACCCTTTAAGTTCTTCTGGTATTGGGGGGTGAGAGGGAAACAGGGCTATGATGAAAAGAAAGAAGTAAAAAGGTCATCCTACGCAGTTTCAGTTCTCTTTATCTGACTTACGCTTCCAAAAAAAAGGAGCCGCCCACCGCTTAGCCGCCGTTGCTGCACAGTCGGGAAGCGAAAAGGATGGGTAGAAAGGCGACGGATGGGTGGAGAATACGTGAATTCGAAGACACCTCGGACAAAGAGGGTAGCGCACCTCTGCGGATGGTATCGACACATTAGTTGCTTCGGAGTTCCCCGCACGGCTGAAACCTGTCCGCTTCAAAGGGTCTTTGGAAAAGCAATTTACCTGGAACAAGAAAAAAAAAGAGTATGCGAAGAGACCCGTCTATGATACCTGCGTAATGTGTGGGGGAGCAAGTACACCGGTTGTTGACGTAATTTCAAATGCGTAAGGCCATGTGACGTATACGAAGTCGTATGGCACATGCTAGCCGCCGCCGACAGCGGCGGCGGCTAGCGCGTGATATTCACGTGGCGATAGTGATACCGGGAAAAAAAAAAGGCTGTCCATCTCCCCCATATCAGTACACACACACGCTTCCAGTCTCTCTCTTCCAGCCCTTCTTCAGTACCTCATACAACTACAACACCAATTCAATACTCATTGGCTTCGATACGCGAATCGTTTCCCCGGTAGCACAGCCAACAGTCATAAGGCGCAAAATAAAAGTGGGCGAGAAGCAACACCAAAATAAGTTGAGTTTCGCGTAAAAAAGTAGAGAACGTTGCTAATTTTACGTTACCCAAAATTGACAACGTAGAAAGCATACAACAAAGGCTCATTTCACTACCCCAAGATGTAATAACATCCAAACGTTTGCTCATGTCTTGTCAGAAGAAAATCTTAACTGTTTAAAACATATCTACTTTAAAAACTCGAGAGGCTGTAGGAGTTCGAATCTTTCTCTACTTTACCACACTACTAATCGTGCCCATTACCATAACTCCGTCCCATCTGGAACTATGCTAAATCCGTTGAGACTCTTACTGGCCATACTATGGGTCATATTGACACTAGACATCCATGTGATGGCTCATAGTAATTCATCAGAGGCCCATCATAAATACCTAAAGACGTCATCACTATTGACATGCATGAACAACTCGCAGTTCTCCGCAAGTTATTTCGACGTCAGGTATTATCCGTTCAATGAAACTTTTGTGTTCAAGATTGATGCTATGACAGCAATCAGTGGTAACGTTACTGTGAAGGCCGAAGTTATCACCTACGGTATTAGCGTTATACAAAAGGAGTTTGATCTCTGTTCGTTGAATGAGGCAACGCTATGTCCGTTATCTGCGGGTAGAATTGATGTTGGATCCACTTATCAGTTGAAAAATAGTGATCTGACGAAAGACCTCCCCAATGTGGCCTTTACGATCCCAGATCTGGATGCCCAAGTACGTGTTCTGGCTTATAAGAAGGGGGACAGTTCATCGGCACCGGTGGCATGTGTACAGGCGTTTTTGAGCAATGAGAAAACTGTCCAGACGAAATATGCGGCGTGGCCGATTGCAGCGGTCTCCGGTATTGGTGTTCTGACGAGTGGATTTGTGTCTGTGATTGGTTATAGTACTACAGCTGCACACATTGCGTCGAATTCGATTTCGCTGTTCATTTATTTCCAGAATCTGGCGATCACTGCAATGATGGGAGTGTCCAGGGTCCCGCCGATCGCAGCCGCGTGGACACAGAACTTCCAATGGTCGATGGGCATTATCAGAGTGGGATTCATGCAAAAGATTTTCGATTGGTACGTCCAGGCGACGAAAGGTGTATCGACGGTTGTGTTGGGGAACAAAGATATTCTTTCCATTAGCGTTCAGAAGAGGGACAATTTAAAGAGAGGTATGAAACTGGCATCTTCCGATGACTATGGGTTCGATTCAATGTTGAAGGATTCTTCGTTATACACTACAAATGAAAGAAATACAACCTCGTATTCATCCAAGATTCTAGTTCTTAGAGGTATGGAGCGTGTTGCATACAATGCGAATATTGAACTGTCGAATTTTTTCCTGACGGGTGTGGTGTTCTTCCTTTTCTTTGTGTTTGCCATGACGGTGGGGATGCTGTTCTTCAAGGCTCTACTGGAACTGTTGACTCGTGCCAAGATAATGGCAGAAAGTTCAAATTTCTTCTTATACAGGAAAAACTGGGGGAGTATCATTAAGGGGACTCTCTTCCGTATTGCCATCATTGCGTTCCCACAAATTTCACTGTTGAGTATGTGGGAGTTTACGCAGAGAGACTCGCCTGCTGTATTGGTAGATGCAGTGGTAATGTTTTTAGTGGTAACAGGGATTTTACTTTATGGTACAATGAGGGTTTTTTTCAAAGGCAGGTTATCACAAAGATTGTACAAAAATCCAGCGTACTTGTTGTTCGGTGATATCCATTTCTTGAATCGTTACGGTTTTCTCTACACTCAATTTCGCGCTGATAAATATTGGTGGTTGTTGCCACTATTATTCTATGGATTTTTGAGATCCTTGTTTGTTGCTGTGCTACAGAGTCACGGCAAGACTCAGGCTATAATAGTCTTTGTCATCGAATTGGCCTATTTCGTCTCTCTCTGTTGGATAAGACCATATCTGGATAAAAGAACCAATATCTTTAACATTGCAATTCATCTGGTAACTTTGATAAACGCGCTGTTCTTTTTATTCTTCAGCAACCTTTTCAAACAGCCCGCAGTTGTCTCTTCAGTGATGGCCGTCATTTTATTTGTACTAAATGCCGTATTTGCTCTTTTCCTATTACTGTTCACACTGGTTACATGCACTTTAGCACTGTTGCGCAAGAATCCAGACGCTCGCTACCAACCATTAAAGGATGATCGTGTTTCATTTATACCCAAGATCCAAGGTCCAAACGGTAGCAGTATTTTGTTAGACGGCAGGACGGATTCCGACAGCGAACTATTCGAATTGAGGAAAGCCGCTATGGATACCAACGAAACCGAGCAAGAGAAAAATTTGAGAGAAGATGCGTTTAACAACAACAAGTTGGGTAGCCGAATAATATTTGACGACGAATTGAGCACACATTCATCATCTTCCCCTGCATATCTGTCCAGCAGAAATAGGTCCGCAAGTGATCTTCCTGCAGAGCCAGTACAACCAAATTCGGCAGTGATGGGATTTAATTCAACCCCGTCCTCGTCATCGCATCCCAGAGTATTGACCACAGGTGCTCATCCAAACGGTAGTGCAAACAAATTATTGAAACCAGAGACATCCTTCTACAGCCATCCTCACCACTCGAGTTCAAATCCTTACCTGTGAATGAATTTATATCCTTTTCCTTTTACATTCTGAAGGCAACAGAACGGAGTAAGTCGTTGTTGTAATACTACGTATAGATATAATTCAAGCGGAAACGACTTCAAGATACGAGCATTGTCCAGAATCTTGTCTGTTCACCCATTTGTCCGTACCTCGTGTGCTCCTAATCTTCATGAATTCTTGGTGTCCTCGAAATATCGACTCATCTTTCGCCTGGCGGAGTATTTTTTGGCTGCCCCGCATCGACCATCAGAGGGATTCCCGCTGCCTTATAGGTACAGCAAACTTGTACTTCGTATACCTTACAGAGACCCAACTTGGTCGTTGTTGCTATCGATTTAAGCCAAGAACCTTCACAAGAGTTGAACTATTGTTGAAAATATATACAATACTTCAAGGGAGGAAAAACATAGCAGAAAGTAAAACAAACCAAAACGACCGGAAAAACTAGGAACAAAATAATCCGTTCTATCTAATTGTATCATTTAGTCGCATTACCACAGGAGACTGTTCTGCATTCTGATAGCTCGCTTATATGGCTTAACCACACAATTTTCCTCATCATGGATGCTTTAAAGCAGGCTCAGGGCTCAGGCATTTTTTTCGACAACCTTTTCCCCCGAAACCACAGTAGCAATAGCAGCAATAATAACAATAATAACAACAATAACGATTCTTCAGGTTCTCAAGATGGTTCCCAGAATGGTGACGAGAATAGTACAATAAAGAAGAGGAATAGAATTTCATTCGTGTGTAAAGCCTGTAGAAGGTCAAAGACCAAGTGCGATCGGGAAAAGCCAAAGTGTGGAAGGTGTGTACAACATGGAATACCCTGCGAGTACGATGTGGAAAAGCAATCAGCACCAAGAAATCCTAGCAAAGATGCCACGATTGCAAGATTGGAAAAAGATGTCGAATACTGGAGACAAAAGGCTTTGAAATTAATGTGGGAGGAGGAGGAAATGATAAAACGTAGCGAAGGTAACGCTGGCGAACAAGACGAGTTGCAGCCGAGATCATTGAAAAGAACCGTTTCCGTAGGTGGGGCTGGCATTGGTAGTAACGATTTGCATGAGACGCCGATTTTAAAGGCGAGTCGACCTAATGGCTCGACAGTATCATCGAGGTCTTCTACTTCAGCCGGCGTATCAGCATTTTCACCACCATCGTATCCATCCTCAGACCATGTGAGAATTAATCTTTACAAGTCTCACCCTAGTATGATAATGAACAATGTCTCAAAACGTGAAGTTAAGCCGTTGTCTGAAAACTACGTAATTACCCAAGATATGTTTCTAACAGGTGTACTGGCATCAGCATTCCTAGATGGTTCAAGGCAAACAATGCTACCTGCATTGAGTGCTAATATATCAGTGTCTAGAGCTCATCCCTCAGTTGCAGAAGACATTTTCAAATTGAAAGATGTATTTGCAACTCATTGTCATACGCCAGTACAACTAAAAAGATTGAATGAATTTACAGATCGTATTCTAAATGGACTCAATCCAAAGAAAGGCTTACCAATGAGTAAAATGGGGCTGATGTTACAAAACTCCCTTGAGACCAACGGCCTAGAAGATTTCTGTCCCCCAGGTGAGGAATACTCGGATGCTTTAAAGGAGTTCATCATTGAGATTGAGAAACTGCTGCCGCCATATGTTATAATTCAGAGGTACAAATCCCATTTTTACCAAAGTGTTTTCCCCAACGTTCCGTTCTTGGATGAAAAGGATTTTGAAGATTCTTTGCAATCAATGCTTTTCCCTCATGAGGCGGATCCTGATAAAATCGTTCTTCGTCTGGGGAATGTTAAATTGAGAGATAAGATGGGGAACCTGTGCATACTTCTATTAGTTCTAAAACTATCCTTCCTCTCCTTGCAAATAGTGGACGAAGCGTCCCAATCGTTAGATTTGCATCAGAGGGAAAATTTAGAAAAGTATCCGATCAGTAATCAAACTGTTGTTATAGCTCAGAAAGTGTTGGTGGCTGAAAAATACTTTAGCCGCGCAAATGAGAATGTTATCACTTGCCTTCTTTACATTTGGGCTTTCTTTGTCTATTCACCAGAACAAAGCGATTTTCTTTTGGAACATCCAACAGATCTTATCAGCGGGCTAATATTGACTTTGGCAATGTCCATTGGATTGCATCGTGACCCTTCAGATTTCCCTCAACTTCGAGATAGCACATGGGATGGACCTTCAGTCATAAACCACAGACGTATGCTTTGGGTCTCTACCGTTACTGCCATAAGTTTGGAGACTAGTTTGAAAGGCAGAAATCCGGTATCTAACATTGATTTAATGCGCCTTTTCATTGATATTAAAGATCCTAATGCTTTGCAGGTGTATATGGGAAGGGTGCGGGCCGATATCTCTTCACCTGTTAATCCATCCTTTTTACAGCATCATGAATTTGCATTCAAGAGACTTTTGGTGGCCATTTCAATTCTCGACTTGGATAGGTTGACGTTGACATATGATGGTACCTTTTCCCTGAGTGAAATAGAAGGAACAAGAGAAAGAATTGTCCAGCTTTTGGATGAACATTTCCCCATGATATATCTTGATGGAGATTCTTCGGAAAGTAAAAGAAATTTCGACAGTTTGGTCGCAAACGGTGCATTGCCAATGCGAATTATCAGTTTATTGATCATCCTTCGTTCGTCTTTGGCTCTTTTTCTACATTTTGAATGGATACTGCCACAGAAACCCGAATTATTACCCCAATATCGAGAATATTTCGCAGTAGTGTGTTTAGACCTCCTCACTTTGATATGCCATACAAGAACTTTTTTTGTGAATATTCATAAATTTAAATCATTTCCAATGGGTAGCTATAATACGGCCAAATGTATCCAGTTGGCACTTTCTTCTGCGTTTTTATCAGTGCTTCTAATACTCATAAGAGTCGACTTAGGTAGTCATATGCTTTTAGAGCAGTATCAAGAAGATATGTCCAATGCAGATAGCGAGTCGATGAAGCTGAACAATCAAAAGTTAGAAATTATGAGCGTTTTCAAAAAATTATTGGAAGATACTTTAGAAAATATCCACAGGGCTGCTTCTAGTCAATTAAGGTTTACCTATTTTTCCGTTTTCAAAATGTTAATATTATTTGATGTCATTGTAGTAAGGATGAGGAAAGGCGAACTTTGGAAAAGTGTCTTGAATTTGCAAGCCTTGGGTGATTTCAATACAGCTTTCTTAAGGATTTTGAACACGCGATTTAGCATTGATCCTGATGACAAACAAAGCATAGTAAAGAAGCTGAGAAATAAGAATTATGTGAACAAATTTTCTACAGCTGAATTAAACTCGATTTATCAAAGAGTTAAAGCAAAATACGATGAGGTTCCACGATTTGATACACCAAGAAGTCATGAGCTAAGCCCATCCCAGACACCTTTAACAATGGGCTCCAAGATACATGAACAAAATAATGATGTGGGACGCGCTGATAAAATGTCATCAGCGGCAACACCGAACCAACATATAAATTTTGGAGGTCTTTATGGTTTAACTCCGTTGAACTCGAAAATCAAATTGGAGGGACAGGATGGTACATCAGGAATAACACCAGATGTGGGGTTAAGTGATGAGCGTCAGCTTCCCGCCCCAGGTGAGTTTCCTGGTCTCTTTGGCGGGCTCAATTTATTCGATTACGATTTTCTCTTTGGTAACAATATTTAAATTCTTTTAGTAAATGATTACAATAGTGTAGCCCGTATGAATTATCGCGCTAATGACTATTTCAATTCGATAATTAAAAAGTACCTATTTTTTTATCTAAGGTTGCATCCATGCATTCAATCACTTTCCACTGGAGAAAGTGTTAAACCAGTAGATTTGATCAAGAAAAGTCTTTTCCTTTGCGTATTTAACGGATGGGTTGGTCAAATCACCTCTAACAGCATAGCCGTGGGAGGCACCGCTGAATAAATCAATTTGATAGCGAGCACCAATGTTTGCCAATTTTTCGACTGACAAGTTTCTTAATTCTGGAGGGAAAATATGGTCTTTTTCTGCTGCAGAGATCAAAAGTGGCTTGTCCTTGGAAACAGCTTCCACTTCTTCAACCGTGACGAAACTTGGATGGGCAATGGCGGCTGCATCGGCCAAGCCGTCCTTGGCACTAATTTGTTGAATTGCATACTTGGCACCAAAGCAGTAGCCAATGACACCAACAAAACTGCTAGGGTTTTCCTTTTTGAATTGGTTCAAGAATGTGTCCACAACAGATCTGGTCTTTTCAGCACTGTGTTCAGCCAACCATTTTCCGAAGTCAAAAGATCCATCCATGCTTTCTATCCAATCTCCGAACAAGATATCAGGAATGTAGACCCTGTAGCCAGCATCACCCAATTGGTCAGCGACCAGTTGAGTGTTGATGAATTTGTAACCATACACGTCGGTCAAAATTACAATAACTTTGTCGTTGGATTCCTTACCAGTAATGTAGGTCGATACACCGTAGACGTCATTGATAGTACCCCTTGCGTTACCTTCGTGGTAAAAGCCTCTCGCGCAGCAGCTACCTGGTAAGTTTGATGCCATATTGGAAACTGATTGGATGCGGTTGGTTTCTCGTTGTATAATACGAGTTAGTTAGTAACGTGGATCTTGAAATGACTTGCGAATCTAGTTCCTTTATATACTGACAATGCTTACTCAGCGAAGGCGACGAAGGCATACCAACTACATCGATCGTAGAACCCCAATTAGATACAGAAAAAAAAAGGTTTGTCGTAATTTTACATAGTGAATGTTAGTGGTCCTGGTATCGTTTGGTTGCTTGTCTTGTTTCCTGATAAGAGAGCTTTTCAGCGAGTCCACTATCGCCTGTATTTGAACGGCTTCAACAATTTAACCATCGTGAAGGTCAACAGCGAAATAAAGCCGACAGTTGAACCGATTATCATTATGGCTTGTTTGTAATCTGCATCATTGACCTTGGATTCTGGGGGAAAGCCTGGCGTGTTTCTACCAGGGATCAGAGCAGCTTCGGTAATCTTAATGAACAACTCGTTTAAGGAACTGGGCCATGTGGAAGATATGTGTAGTGGATGATCCATGTACAATTGCTCTGTAAATTCATCTGGTTGGATGTAGCATCTCTGCTGTACCTTGTCCAAATCAGCCTTGAGTGCCACGAAAACTATCGGCAAGTCCTGTAAACTTTCATGGGTATTGACCAGATCTACCAAATGAGAAAAGGATTCGGGATCGCTCGAATCGTAAACCAGACACATGACATCGCATTTCTTTATCTTATCTCGGTTTTCCAAGATTGCATTCTCTTGGCCACCAAACTCTTGCAGAATCAAATAGTACTGTTTCCCACCTTTTAGTTCTAAGCTGTTAACGGCCATCTGTGGCCTCAATGTTGGTGAATAGGTTTCCGCAAACGGTCTGCCCAAGAAGGACTCTAACAAAGAGCTCTTCCCGCTTTTGGGGTTCCCCACAACGAAACAGTTGAACACCTTACGATCTGCCACCGATGACCTGTACAGCCTTCCAGCTCTTCTTCTCATTCTACGTGGTCTTGTAATTTGTAGAGCAACTCTGGCATCCTCCTCGAAGCCAAAATATACCAGATACGCCGTAGTAATCTTATAATCAAGGAAGGTGGTCATACTCCATTGTGCCAACCATCCTTGTAAAGTGATACATCCACGGTAGTTAACCACAGTGGAGTAAGGAAAATTGGTTTCTGACCATAATTTTGGCAAACCCGGCGTGCATTTGAACAAGAATGTTAATTCGTCTCCGTTCAGTCCACCATCGTTATCTCTGTCGAACCTTAAGAATAAATCCACCAAAAATCTGTAGCCTTTGGGACTCAACTCAATACTTGAAGTCTCGGGAACGTTCAGCTTGGGATAAAGAGCCTTGTCCATAATAGACAACGAGTCTGTGTACTGGAATGCACGTAGAATTCCCCAAGTCGTCTCGTGTCTGCCTTTTTCAGCATATATCTTGTTGAGCACTAGGAATCCATCTTTTGTAATACCTTTTTCCGGTTCATAAAGTACGTAGCCATCGTATTCCTGCGATGGCAGTGAAATGTCTAACAAGGTCTTTTTAATGAAGTTCAACTCATTGATATCGATGCTTCTGCTGAAACATTTCCTTTGCAATGCGGTAATCTCTTCGTCATTTAAGTAGTTGTCTTGGTCCTTATCTGAGAGAAGGAATATTCTCTTTAGTGCCTGCACCACCAACGGCTTCAACTCGCCAACCCTGGCGTCAAACAACGGCGCTATCGGATGCGTTATAGACCTCTGGCACAGATAGAAGGCTTGATTCACATCAAACTGCGTCTTTGCGCTCGTCTTGATACACGTATCCACCTCTTTGTATTCCATAAGTATGGGTATGAACTCTTCGTCTTCCACTTTCGTATCCGCGGTATCACTTGCACTTGCACTGTGTTCACCATACTCGTCGCATTTGTTCTTGCACAGTATCACTGGTAAGTTTAATCCTAGGGATCTGAACGTCATCATCCAATACAATGAAACCCTTTCGTAAGATTCGTGATCGCTGTAGACCAACCATATAACATCCGCATTTTTCAATTCTCTTTGTAGAGTAGAGGGGTTAGCATTATTGGTATCGACTAGAATTGTACTCTTGGGTGAGTATGGACTGGATGAGAAATCTCTTGGAATCGTAACGGGTGGTAGTACTTCTTGTAGATTAAATATGAATCTACCCTTTACTAGCGAAACGATTAAACTCGTCTTACCGACACCGTCGTCACCGCACAAAACCACCCTAATGGTTTCTTTGGTCATAGAGAACGTTAAAACTATCGAATCGACTCAATTCTCGAGCTAAACAGCCACAATGTTCCTATTTTTGAATTATTTACTCATGGCTCATCGCTTTCAAATGGTGAAAAAAACCATCTCATTGCAAACGAAGGGTCTTCTGCAAGGTAAAGGCGCCTTGGACATCAAAAGGGTGGCAAACTTCAACAACTTCAACACTTCTCCAGAGAAGGTATATAAGTAAGAAGGAATATAGGAGAGATCTGGAAGGTTTAGAACCCCCAATTAGAGCGTTACACACAATATGACATCTATAGGTACTGGTTACGATCTTGCGAACAGTGTTTTTTCGCCAGACGGTAGGAATTTCCAAGTCGAATACGCAGTGAAGGCGGTTGAAAACGGTACTACTTCCATTGGTATTAGATGCAACGACGGTGTTGTATTTGCCGTAGAGAAATTGGTTTTATCAAAACTACTGGTCCCCAAACGTAATGTAAAGATTCAAACGATCGATCGTCACGTTGGATGTGTTTACTCTGGATTAATTCCTGACGGTAGACATTTAGTTAACAGAGGTCGTGAAGAAGCTCAGAGTCACAAGAAAACATTTGGTGAGTCAATTCCAATACCAGCATTAGCTGACCGTCTCGGTTATTACGTGCAGGCACATACTTTGTATAACAGTGTGAGGCCATTTGGTGTGACGGCAATCTTCGGTGGTGTTGATGATAAAGGTCCTCATCTTTACATGTTAGAACCAAGTGGTACATTTTGGGGGTATAAAGGTGCTGCAACGGGTAAAGGTAGACAAACTGCCAAGGCAGAATTAGAAAAAGTCATTGACCAGCATCCTGAGGGTTTATCTGCAAGGGATGCCGTTAAAGAAGCCGCTAAGGTGATTTATTTGGCTCATGAGGATAACAAGGAGAAAGATTTCGAACTAGAGGTAAGTTGGTGTTCTTTGAAAGAAACGAACGGATTGCACAAACTCGTAGGAAATGAATTGTTAGAGGAAGCCATCGAATATGCTAAGAGAGAAGTCGATGGTGATCAAGATAGCGACAGTGATGCATCAAGTGATGAAGAAGGTGGTAACAATAACAACGGCGACGATAATGATAATAACAGGTCAGGCGCTAACGTGGACGCCGAAGGTGACGTTCAAATAGAGTAATAAATACTAGCACTTCTCCAAGAAAAAAAAGAAAAAAAATCAAGAATTTTTTATTTCCTTCTTCTTCTCCCCATTAAATATATATATATATATATATATATATCCATATAGAATCCTAATGATCAGTGATTTTCCTCTGAACTGGAAGCGATCATTACCGGATCGTCATGTTGTAGAGCTTCTCCCTGAGTGCCTCGTTTTCAGCTTCCAGTTTACTTATCTGTACTTCGGCTGCGTTACTGTCCAATTTACGACGTTCTCTTTCAGAAACCCATTTTCTCTCCAGTTCCTCAATTCTTAACTGCATTTCTCTTTCATGGCCTCTACCTGAGTGGACTTTGTCCTTTTCCGCTGTTATAACCATCATATACGATTCTACGACTGATTCCAAAGCCGTCTCAATGAAATTATAGAGCGATTCCAATTTCGGTTGCATGTTTCTCACCTGAGATAAATCGTTCATTTGATGTAAGACCTCTAGTTTGCGTTTCGATTGATCTATGGATTTCTTTTGTAAGATTTTGCTCAATGTCTTGTATACGTTCTCTAGATGAAGTAAAAGGTGTGCTTGGAATTTGGTAAATTCAGATTTTTGCTTGTGAACCGTTTTGTTAGTATTTTCTACGTTGAATACCAATTTGTGCAAAGCGCTATTTTCATCTTTCAAGTTCATTAGTTCATTTGTCATTGTCCTTAGTTCATGATTCAATTGATTTCTTTGTTCCTGATAGGTTTCAGTCTTCTGAGCTACTTTCTCGAGGGTTTCATCTAACTTGGTATTTTCGCTCCTCAACTTATCATTCTCCTCTAGAAGATCTTGCTTTTCCAATTGGAAGCTTTCTATACTTTCCTCTAAATTGTTGACAAATTCTTCCCAAGTCTTCTCTTTTTGTCTTGTCAAATCCTCTAGGGTCTTTAAATTTTGCCTCGATCGTTGTTCTCTTTTGACTAATTGGTCTTGATCCCGTAATTGTAGTTTTAGTTGCCCTATCTCCCAGCTCTTTTCTGCAATGGAAGACTTTAAAGTTTGTACTAAGTGGTTTAAACCATCGACATGTTCTTGATAGGATTTGGACAGGTCTACGCTCGCACGTTTCCCCAAATCACTAATGTCGGAGAATAACGAGGCACGCCTTCTGGAATCTTTTAAATTTAATTGATCCTTATGTTGAGCCTCTTCTCCTATAGATTTTAAGATTTTGGTCTGTTGGGCCAATTTGATAGCAAGAGTTTTCTCTAATTCGGCAGATTTATCCAACTTTGCTTGTATACTTTTGACGAAACTATCGTATTGCTCATGAATTCCTTCAATTGCTATTTCAAATTGCGTATCCATAACTGATTCATTCCCTGATTCATTCTTAACCGACGGCTCTCCTTCTGCCTCTAATTCCGTGCTGTTGGCTATGGCGGCTACGGTATCATTTTCCAATTTTCTCTTCTCATGCAGGTCTCTAAGAATTTTACCCAATGTTACAGATAGAGCATTCATTTTTGCCATTGCAAATTCAGACGAGGTGTCTCTAGCATCTTGCAAAGTCTTCATCTCTTCCGGTGATAATTCTAAATTTTCCATGAGTAAATTTAACATTTCATCAATACAGGTTGTAATTTGCTCGTTGAGCCCGATGTATTCATTAGCGTATTCCAAGGTTTCCGCATGTTCTTCCTTCGTCTGTTTCCAGCGGTTTTCCATCTCTATCAGCTGTTCTTTCAAGTCTCGTATTGTTTCCGTCTTCATGTCTGAACCCATCTCTAAATCATGCATTTGGGTCTTCAGTTCTTCTACGTCGTCATTTTGGGCGATGGTAGAGATCAATCTTTGGTAAAATCCATTGCTATCGTCTTCAACGCCATTTTCCGCATCATCCGCAGTATAATTGAATTGTTTGATTAATTCCAAAAGTGCCTTTACCTTTAATTTATATATCGTCAACTGTCTCTGTAAATTGTCTACTTCACTGGAAGCCGATGAGGATGTAACGGTGTATGCGCCATCGACGGAGAAAAGTGAGTTTCTCGTAGCCGGCCTCGAATTTATGGGTGATGCCACGTCCGGTGAAGTACTGTGTTTCTTGTTCGCAAGAGGTTTATCAGTTGCTCTCCATGGTGTCATAGAATCTTTTAACTGTGGTAGTGTAAATTCTGAGGTCTCATCGTTGTCGTAATTATCTTCAACATCCGAAGAATCTCTCGGTAACTTTAGCTCAGCGTCAGATTTGGGCTGGTATGTCAGATCATTGCTATTAGACCTTGATTTGGTCGTTAATCGAGTTTGAATCTCTACCGAATCCATTAAAATAACGATCTTATCTTAAACCATAGATGGCCAATTCGGCTAAAACTCACTAAGGGTAGAAACTCTGCCAGCAGAAAAAGAATAAACAGCCTCTAAAAGTCCTATATCAACGGTTTTGAGGTGATTACAAGGTTTTAAACCTTGAATTAAACCAATATTTGAATTCATCTCTAAGATCTTCTTGGATATGTTTCCATTACATACGTTCATAGTGATCCATTATACTGACGGAAAAAAATTTCACCAACCTTGATACGGTACCTGTTCTTGAACAACATACTTAGTCCAAGGCAGGTACTATCAAGCAATTGAAACCAGTAAGGAGCAGTTCCAAGATGGCTACTAGTGCTGAAGAGATTAGAATTGAAGACATTCCCGTCGATGATGTGGATTTTTCCGATTTAGAGGAGAAGTACAAGGTTAAGGATGACTTTAACTTTGATCAATACATCGTCGTTACCGGTGCTCCTGTGATTCCAGAATCCAAGGTACCGGTTTTGAAAAAGGCTTTGAATGGTTTGTTTTCTAAGGCAAGCAAGGTTGTTGAAATGGAATTCCCCATTGATGAATCTACAAAGAAGACAAAGGGTTTCCTCTTCGTTGAATGCGCATCTCCTGCAGACGGTAACAAGATTATCAAGGCATTCCATGGTAAGAGGTTGGATCTAAAGCACCGTCTTTTCATCTACACTATGAAGGATGTGGAAAAATACAACTCTGAGAACTTTAACACAGAATTTGAAGAGCCAGAAATTCCAAACATGGTCCCATCTGGAGATTTGAAATGGTGGTTACAAGATCAAGAAGGTAGAGATCAATTTGTTTTGCAAAAGGACGATTTGACTACCGTTTTCTGGAATTCTGCCGTTTCCCAGACTGATGCTGTTGTGGAATCGAGGAAAAATTGGTCAAGCAACTACGTCAGATGGTCTCCAAAGGGTACTTACCTTTTCTCATACCATGATCAAGGTGCCGTTGCTTGGGGTGGTCCAAACTTTGACCGTCTAATGAGGTTCTACCATCCACAAGTGAGAATCTCTTCTGTCTCACCAAACGAGAAATACTTGGTTACCTTTTCTGCTGACCCAATTAAAGCTGATGAAGACAACAAGGACTGTCCATTCACAAAGAAGAGTGACGGTCACCAGATTGCCATTTGGGAAATCAGCTCAGGTTTGTTGATGACCACTTTCCCTGTGGTCAAGAGTCCCTTCTTGCACTGGCCTTTGATCAAATGGTCATATGATGACAAGTACTGTGCACGTATGGTGGGTGACACTTTAGTTGTCCACGATTGTGACAATGGCTTTGCTCCAATGGAGAACAAGGCTTTGAAGGTTCCTGGTATTAGAGATTTCTCATTTGCCCCCACTGGTGTGGAAGTTCAACCTTTCAGAGCTAACGATAAGCCATCTGTCCTTTTGGCTTACTGGACTCCAGAGACTAACAACATGTCTTGTAAAGGTACCGTGGTCGAAGTTCCACGTGGTAGAGTTTTGAAGACTGTGAATTTGGTTCAAGTCTCCAACGTCACCATTCACTGGCAAAACAAATCCGAATTCTTGTGCTTCAACGTTGAACGTCACACTAAATCCGGTAAGACTTTGTTCAGCAATTTGGAAATCTGTAAGCTTACTGAAAAGGATATTCCTGGTGAGAAGATTGAATTGAAAGACTGCGTTACCCAATTCGCTTGGGAACCTAATGGGAACAGATTTGTCACCATTGCAGTTAGAGACACTGGTGACGACAATCCTGCAATTCCAAGACATGTGATTGACTTCTGGGCACCTGAATCCAAGGACAAGTCCAAGGTTAAGAACAGTGAAATTAAGCGCTGGGTTCTTGTTAAGTCAATTGCCAACAAGTTTTCCAATACTATTTCCTGGTCTCCTGCAGGTAGGTTTGTTGTGGTTGCCACTTTGGTTAAGCCAAACGTGAGAAAGTCCGATTTCGACTTCTACGATATGGATTATTCTGGTGACAAGATTATCAATGATGCTAAGGAGGCTTCTGCCAATTTGAAGGACGTTGCTCATCCAACTTTCTTGTCTGCTACCGATATGGTGTGGGATCCATCTGGTCGTTTCTTGGCCCTTTGGTCGAGTTCTTTGAAACACAAGATGGAGAACGGTTACAAGATTTACAATATTGCAGGTAATTTGATCCGTGAAGAAGTGATTCCAAACTTCAAGAACTTTGCCTGGAGACCAAGACCAGAGCATTTGTTGACCAATGCTGAAAAGAAGAAGGTTAGAAAGAACTTGAGAGAATGGTCAGCTCAGTTCGAGGAACAAGATGCAATGGAAGCTGACACCGCTATGAGAGATCTAATCTTGAACCAACGTGAACTATTGAAGAACTGGCACGAATACAGAGAATCCACTTCTGCTCTGCTAAAGAAGGAGTTTGGTTACGAAGCATTTGACGTTCTACCAGAAGATTTGGATTCCAATGATTACACAGTCGTAGAGGAAGTTCGTGAAGAGATTTTGGAAGAAAAAGAGGAGAAGGTCGAAAAAGTAGAAAACTGAATTTAATGCAGAATATATTATATCGACGGATAAAATATTGTATAGTAGAGAAATAAATACATCAAAAGTCTTTCAAAAATCCTCTTGTATTATTGGGCCTTAGTTCGTAATTGTAGTCCATGCCAGCTCTTGATATGGTCTTTCAAAATACCATTGACAATTTTGTGTTGCTTTACCATGGGCATTCCTTTGAACTTATCACTGATAACATCAATGGCAAACATTGATCCGCAACCACCGGAGACGTCAATCACCCGTAGTGATTTTGGTTCTAGTGCCTTTGCGAGCTTCTCATAGACTAGTTTTTCTTCTGGTGTCTGTGAGTAGAGACGTGAAAACCACAGAGGCTGGGCCCGAGTTATGCTGCGTTGTAGAGACCTTACAAACATTCCCTTTCTGATAAGAATCCTAGTAGTTTTTTACTGATGCTATTGTCGTTCTCCCTTCTGTAGTCGAGGAAGGTTAAATTTGACATCAATGAGCCCGAAGTTTGAAAAATTTCAAAATTGTCGTACCATGATAAGATGAGATACAGATGAGTAATGTTTAAGTTTTGGGCTCGCACCATGAGTTCGATTGCATCAAATCGTAGTATTGACGGCCCTATGGCCAAGATCATAAAGGCCAAAATGGAGAGGTCTTTCCCCAGAATGACCCATTTTGCCATGTTTAACGATTCATATAAGCATGCAGGTCATCATGGAATTGCAGACGCTGAAAAGACTGGTGAAACTCATTTCAGACTAGAAATTGTGAGTGACGAATTTTTAGGTGTGCCATTACCGCAAAGACATAGAATGGTGTACCAATTGCTCCAAGAAGAGATGTCAGCTGCAGGCGGCGGCGTACATGCTCTACAGTTGATCACCAGAACCGTTGATGAACAGAAAAGACGTGAAAAGAACTAAAAATGAGATCTATGTACCATTTCAATGTATAAATATTTATTCATCTTCTTTCAAAGAACGTTCATATTGCTCCAAAGTCAATAGACCCTCTTGAGATTCAAGGGAATCGGGTTCCGCGATCTTAATACGTGCGATCCAGCCGTCACCCAAGGGGTCGGTATTGATCAGTTGTGGTTGAGATTCTAATTTGTTATTAGCTTCGATAATTTTGCCTGCCACGGGTTGGTAGACTTCAGAAGCAGATTTAACAGACTCTACTGAACCATAGGCTTCGCCAGCTTCCAGCTCAGTCTCCTTTTCTGGCAACTCCACATAAGTTGCATCACCTAGGGCATCGGATGCATATTTGGTGATACCTAGGAATGCGGTACCATCGGAGTGTGCGGCCAACCATTCGTGTTGGTTTGTGTATTTGACTGCAGATGGACCGGATGGTGAATATGTGAATGGTAGAGCTGCCTTTGACAATGCATTAGAGGATTGAGCTCTTACGGAGATGCGGAGTGGATTAATGGTACGCAACAGAGTTCTAGAGAACATATTGAGAGACTTTAGTGGCTGATTTCGGTAGCGATCGATGAGTGTATGGTTGAAGATGGGATTCTTTGAACCTTGGATGGTTTTAAAGGGCAGTTCGGGAGTTTCTGACTCCTGGAAAGAAGTCAAGGACAGGAAAAAAATATGTCACGTGCTTTAAGGATTGCCGCCCAAGAGTCAGAAGGAAGTTGTCCTACGTGAAAGATACGGTGCGGCGAACGCCCTATTCGTTTTCTTGCTTTTTTAATTTTCTTTCCTGATTGAAAGAAAAAAAATCTCCCGGGGGTGATTCGAACACCCGATATCCAGATTACTTTTTCACATTACAGTCTGGCGCCTTAAACCAACTTGGCCACCGAGAGTCGTTAAACTGTTGAATACCTCTTCATTATGAAAGCTACAAATACGCTTTCGACAGTTTTGTAGACCGACCCTTGCATCCCATGGGACATCGAATAACTACCGATTATGGTTTACTTTTTCAAGGTGAATAGGACACGCATTGTTACCAGGCCATACACAACGCTAGTCCACTTCATACTCCCGCCTCTTACAGGTTTGCTGTCACATGATCGCGGTTCCAAAAAAAGGTTCCCACTTGGTGAGATAGTTGCTATTGACTACTCGAGACCCTTGAAAAGAGATAAGAGAGACCCACTGGGAAAAGATACGATAATTCTATTTTTAAAAAGCGGAGAACATTGCCGACAATTTTTTGTGGGAGACGGTAAAGCCAAGTCCGGGAGGGAGCAAGATACCTAGTTAAGAGGGCAGTTGCAATCTACCAAAGGAGCGTTGAAACATTCGGTGATAGATGTAGATCCAGGAAGTATTGTCGAGCATACAAAAGGAGAATTTTGGAAAAGCTGCAGAGAAACGGGGTTGGAAGTATCCCGCACTATGTCTTGACCCTTTATTTTCGGCTTCTAAGACCACATCGAATAACAAGAATCTCGGAGTAATGGTTCTTGGTTTAACAGGGTCGACAATAAGAGTGTTCGATCGAGAAGGGCCAATACAGAGCAGAGGTGAAAATCGTTGCTGCGCTTCGGAATCGAGGGAGCGCTGAACTCATGGCTTGTGCGTACTCTAATACACCCCAATATTGTGAGCTGCTGTCTTTGTAGTATGGTTTGTGACGTATTCGCGACATTATTTCACTCCACGACGACGAAACGTTAACTTCGGGTTGAGTGCATGAACATTTATTTTTCTGTACCAAGGTCTCTTACATATACGGTCAGATGACCATTGTATTTGTTTCCCCTCTAGTATGTCTCACCATTTACTCCCGGCAAATCACCAATTAATAGGCCTTGCTGGCGCAATCGGTAGCGCGTGTGACTCTTAATCACAAGGTTAGGGGTTCGAGCCCCCTGCAGGGCTTAGAAAAGCTATTTTTTAATTATTTCACACCATAACATCATTACATACGAAAATATATCGGCGGCTAAATCCAGAGCAATCCCTATTGTTTTCTTCGCCCGGCACGTGACCGTATTCTTCTTAGAATGTTCTAGAAAAAAACGTTTCCACTATATAAGGGAGTGGATCGTCAAGCAAAGGGAAGCCGCATAAGTATTCTTAAGCTACATGTAATCCCACTGTTATCGGTACTACCAAGTGTCAACGTCTAAAACACAACACATACTGCATATACAATCATGTCTGAATGGGAATCAACTACAGTTATTGGCCGTAGAGCTCGTGCTGGTGGCTCAGGCCCAAGAGCTAATGTCGCTCGTTCTCAAGGTCAAGTCAACGAAGCAAGAAGAAGCGGTTTAGTCCTTTCCGTCGACAAGAAGTACGGTAGCACAAATGTTCGTGGTAACAGTGAAGGCCAAAGATTGACAAAAGTGGACAGAGAAACCGATATCGTCAAGCCAAAGAAAATGGACGGTGAAGTCGGTAAAATCATCTCCCGTGTTCGTAACGAAAAGAAACTTTCTCAAAAGGATTTAGCTACCAAGATCAACGAAAAGCCAACTGTCATTAACGACTACGAAGCTGCAAGAGCTATCCCCAACCAACAAGTGCTTTCCAAGATCGAAAGGGCCCTTGGTGTTAAGCTAAGGGGTAAGAACATCGGTGAACCATTCGGTGGACCAAAGAAGAAATGAATACGTCATTAATACCACTTTATTTCTTTGTTTATCCCACCTTATTTTACCGTAACTTTATACTTTGTATGTAATCGTAACGACTTCTTCACATCTGAAAATTTGATCAAACGTGAAACTCTCACTACATCTTACAAGAGCACATTCTGTCTTGTGAAAGGTACAAAAAAGAAAGAAGGCTCACACACATCATGGCTACATTGCATTTTGAACCAACCCACGAATCATCACAAGTTTTCTCTTTGCAAGGTAAAGCTCTTAAGCTTACCACCAAGCAAGATATTCAACCTCATCTCGATGCCCTAGAAAAATTGGAAAAAGTGACCAAATTAGATTTGTCAGGTAACACCATCGGTGAAGAAGCCTCCGTAGCATTGGCAGATTTCATCACCACCCATGATTCACTACTTCTTCATTTGCAAGAAGTTAACTTCGCCGATTTGTACACATCACGTCTCGTCGATGAAGTTGTTGGATCGTTGACAGCGTTTTTACCTGCACTCTTGAAATGTCACCGTTTGGAAATTGTGAACCTATCTGACAATGCATTTGGATTACGTACCATTGATCAATTAGAAAACTATATTGCAAATGCTGTTCATTTAAGACATTTGATCTTGAGCAATAACGGTTTAGGACCACACGCTGGTGAAAGAGTCGGTAAGGCTCTGTTTAAGTTAGCTCATAACAAGCGTAAATCAAAACTGAGCCCATTGGAAACTTTCATTTGTGGTAGAAACAGATTAGAAAACGGCTCCTCGCTTTATTTGGCACTAGGTCTCAAGTCTCACGGTGACGGTTTGCAAAACGTTAGACTGTATCAGAACGGTATTAGGCCCAAGGGTGTTGCAACCATCTTACACTATGGGTTGAAGCACAACAAGAATTTAAAAATTTTAGATTTGCAGGATAACACTTTCACAAGGATTGCATCGTCTGTGCTCGCTGACGTTTTACCAGTCTGGAGCGAATCATTAGTAGAGTTGAATCTTAACGACTGTCTTTTGAAGCAAAATGGTGCTGATTTGATCTTCAAAGTATTTGCAGAAACAAAATTCAACAAATTGGAGGTTTTGAGAGCCGAATACAATGAAATGGTACAAGAAACCTTGGAACAAGTTTTACTACCAGCACTAGAAAAAGAACAGTTACCAAAGTTGAAAAAGTTAGAACTTAATGGTAACTGGCTCGAAGAAGGTTCAGAAGCATTGGATCAACTACAAGCAAGTTTCCCAGATTTGGAGTTAGACGATTTGGAAGAACCCGACAGTGAAGAGGAGGAGGAAGAAGAGGACGAAGCTGAGCAATTAGAAGAAGTAGACTCGAGTGCCTTAGAGAACGATCTGCTAAACGCTAGAGTTGATACACTAGCAGAAGAGTTGTCCAAGACCCACATCTAACCTTTTGTTGTATATTTTCCGTATATTTTGTACTTTTTTTTTGTATCTTTAATTATCATTACTATTTAATTCTGATTCCATTTTCAATGGAGTCGATCAACCTATCCTTCTCGTACCACTGGAATTCAAGCCATTTTTCTAAATTTCTCCCTTTAATTGGTAACAATGGACCTAATTCATGCTTCTTGATATGGACCATAACTACAATTGGCGGTAGAAGGCTCAAATTGGCATCAGAATTCGAAAAAGATTTTCCCTCAGGTTTGAGCATTTCCAACAATGAAGGATTCACTTGTTCCAATTGATAGCCATTATGGATCTGAATCCGGCCATGTACATGATCATGTCCCGTACTGGTATATTTTGGCCTGTAATAAACTATCGTTAAATCGTAAAGGTAAGGGTTTATACTAATGTTTTCCCTATGTTCATCAACGCTGCTGAATTTTTCTGGAGATTCTTGTTTGGGGCTTTCATCACTTAGTGTCATCTCTACGTGGTCCAGTGAATTTGGCAGACCGACAATCATTGCTGCGTTAGCATGTTCCTGATCGACACCCTGTTGCTTCCCATGGACTGTAGTTTTGTAAATCAATTTATCCATCCCATTCTCGAAGAATAACTTGGCATGATCAAATAGAGTGTTGTGCTGACGTCTTTTGACGTGATTGATATTCGCAAAGCATTTTATTAAACTAATAAAATTTCTGAACCTTGGATACAATACGTTATAGAAACGGGTCACAAACGGATAATCCTGATTCAGCTTCCTCTGCACAATGGCCAGTTCTGTTGTCATAATGTTGACCTCCGGGAAAATGGTCAGAACTTGATTACCATTTGTCTTCAAATGTTCTTTTATCTTTCTTGGGGGAACAAATGTATTTTCATCCTGTGTAAGAATGTTCTTCATGAGAGAGATATGGGGGAAATTGCAGATTTTACCCCAGCTAATAAAATTCAATGGTGGTATGGGAACTTGGCCTCTTTCCCAAAACTGTCTTAACAGATGTCTCTTCTTAAAATGACCCGCTGTACTCGGGCTACAACTTTGAACCAAATAGTTAATTAGCATGTAATCATTGATAGACCTATGGTTTGAAAGCAGTAAAGTGGTCCTTAATTTTTCTGCACTATCAAATAAGTCCAAGTCATCACTTTCAGCGGTAATGAAGATCTGTATATTTTTCTTATTTTTTAGGGTCATCTCGACAATATGAAGTTGGAATGAAAGCTGTATTAATTGGAGAATTTTACCCAATAGTGGTATCAATCTTTCTTTAACATGAGAAATTATCCTGGGTAAGATACGTTTAGCGTATCTGCCAAAAATCGGTACAAATTTCCACAGCGAGCTATTGATTACGAGTATGACGCTCACGATTGGATTATCCACGAATATTTGTAATAGCTTTTGTAGAATTTTAACAATTGTATGCAGCACTGCATAACTGGCCAATATGACTATTCTCTTCGATATCAGTACCCAATCCGAGATCGACCAATTTTGAATCTCTAAATTAGGACCTACGAAATGGGTCTCAATGCTCTCACGTATAGTCATTAATCTGAAGAATAAAGATTATGTCGAGTGAAGAACGATTGAGAGGGAGCCACTTGGCATATCTCTTGAATCTTTTGATTAGGGTTTAAAAGTCTTATAGTAGGACTCTTAATTTTGTGTCGTCATGATCAACCGATGGGCATCGCTCATCTTCGGAAATGTGAAAAAAAAAATAGAACTGACAAGATTTAATCGAGGTCCAAGGAACATCGATATTCGACTAAAAGATCCCCCTTGTAGTCGCTTGAAACGCTATGGTATTTTTGCTGAGACCTGGATTAAAGGTACTTGGTGGTAGCTCTTTCAAATCCGGCCTGCTAGGGTACTCTAGACTAAATGCTAGATGTATATCCTTGAAACCCAACTTCTCTAAGTTGAAACTGAACCCACCACCTCCAGGCGGTGTCGAAGGTACCGTGAATGATGCATTTAAACCGCCGGTTCCAGATCCTAGCGAAGGTTCATTCCATTGGGACTATGAGCGAATTGCAGCAATCTCATTAGTGCCTCTAGTCACAGTACCGCTTTATATCGGTATAACCGGCGGTATAGTCCCACCACTGTTGGATGCTTCATTGTGTTCTGTCCTATTAATCCATGTACAATACGGTTTGTCCAGCTGCATTATTGATTACATACCAAAGAGAAAATTCAGAGTATGGCATAATTTGGCAATGTATATTCTGTATGGCGGAACAGCTACGGGACTTTACGGCATATATCAACTGGAGACTGAAAACAATGGGATTGTTGATCTCGTTAGGAGACTTTGGACGGGCGATGACTCAAACGTTTACATTTTTAACAGGTGATTTTTCCTTTTTTCTGTTTGTTGTACATAGTAACACCTCTATTTATTAAACATTATCAGCATTTTATCCCATCGCCGTCATGCTCTCTTGGCAGCACCTTCTCTTGCCAACTCATCAGCTTTTTCATTACCTGCTTCACCAGCGTGACCTTTAACCCAAGTTATCGTAAATTTGCCATCATTAACAAACGCATCCTTGTTCAGCTGGTAGTACTGTTTGACTTTGGCAAACTTCTTGATCATGGGGACGGCCAAATCGCCATTGGGTAATTCTTTTAATTTAGAATCGTCATAAGTAGCATATCTGTCGTTCAATAATTTGGAAACGTATTCTGAATCTGTATGAATCTCATAGTTAGGTTTAGCAGGGTTGGTTGTTAGATCTTGCCAAATAACATCTAAAGCATTGGAAACAGCCTCTATTTCGGCTCTGTTATTGGTCTGTGGTCCTGATTGCAAGGGCTTAGATATGCTCTTCTCAGGGTGGCCTTCAAAATATACACCGTAACCCGCTCTCGATTTCGAGCGGCCATTTGACAACGCCGATCCGTCACAGTAAACCTTCGTAGTTTGGTCAAATTTTGTTGATCCATCTAGTTTGTATTTAGATCGGAGTTCATCTCTTGAAACACCAATATGTCTGTAATCCATTACGTCCCCGAGGGAACCATCGATATAACCACGAGCACTAGCCTCATCAGTGAATCCTTTGAAGGATAAACCTCTTTGGCCTTTCACATATTTTTGGCATTCTGACCAATTATCAAAAATTCTGTTAGCCACGTTTGGATTGCTACTCTTTACGGAGTAGTATTTGTTACCAGACCTCTTTGGAGCAGGCTTGGTTACTCTGGGGGAAGACGTGTGATAGGAACCTCCATACGATATACCACTGCGAGGATTTTTGAAGACGCCGGATTCTCTGGGATTACTGTCAGCAGTTATTCGACTTCCTTTGTATCCACTAGTACCTCCGCTGGCAAATGCTCTAGCAGCTTCATAATTATCTAATTTTTTAAAGATTGCACCACTAAATCCACTTACTTGAGCTTTACATTCGTCCCAACTAGAATAAATCCCGGTGTGTCTACCCTTCTGTACCGCATAGTAGCCCTTTGCCATTTTAATCTTTAGCTCAATAGATGAGCGAACAGGCCTTGTAAATATAACGTTCTTCCAACAAATGGGCTTGATGAAGGGTAATTGCCCCTGAGATAGAAGGCCTAACCGACGAGTAATACGCAACAATATCACAAAGGTATCTCACAGATCTTAAGACGTTTAAGAGATCGCTTTTAATGTATGTAGTTCATGTGTGCATTCCAACCAGAGAGGGTCCTTGAACACTCAAGTCCGCTCTCACTTTCTACGTCAAAGAAGCACTTCGGCGGCTAAGCTTGTAATACGATCAGACCTAAACCTGAGTTTGATGAATACATACAATTAAGGAAACGTATTCCAGACATCAACAGGAATATTTAAGTGTGTTCGGTTAATGCGATCATCGAAAAGGATGTTGACGCGAATGCAGTAGCAACGAAAACACATGCAAGTGGTAAAACTGGGTATTAAGGTCTTGCTGAAACCTTTAGAATATTCCAGATCTAGTACTAAATCTTGCTCATATTCAGAACCGTTGAAAAACCATCTGTCTCGGGTAAACCACTTACTGGGCTTCTGAACTCCAAATGCATTGGGTAGTGTGGTAGTATTAACATCTAAACAGGAAAATTCAGGTAACTTCTTTCTTAAATGATCTAATTTGTCCTGATCCAACAGTGTATCGTAACTTAGCTGCGAAGATATGTGACCACTTGATTTGCCAGTAATGCTTAGCAGTTCGACATCCACGGAGCGTAGCTTTGGTGGAGTGTTCTCGTTCTTGGGAACATAACGAATGTTGACGCATATCCTTTTTAGAGGATCACGTTGGTACGATGGAATAGTATCTTGAACTCTCAATCTATTTTGCCGTTCACCATCGTTTTTGAAATCAAAGGCATTTTGGCGGGTAATTAGTGGTGGTGAATGGTACGACAGAGCTCTCTGAGGAGCCGATGCAGTCAATATAATAACGCCGGATTTATCCGATGTTCCCTTCGAAGAGACAAACAGATGGAGCAACCTTCTTAAGATCGTCGGTTGGCCCACCACTTTGTAAGGTAGACGACGTTCTACGGTTTGAGGACCTTCAATAGAAGGAGACCATGTAGTTGATGGGATTATTCGGACAGAATGTTCAGATTGCTTTAAAATGCAAGTTCCACCTTTCCGTGCGTTCTCTCCCACAAGGACAGCCTCGATAGAATAATTAATGGATAAATCTTCAGCCTGGTCCAACGACCAGATGGGGGAACCGAATTCATTAGCCCTTGCATAACCAAGTATACTATCAATTCTCAAGTTTTGGTATTTGAACTGCTTATGATGCTTGTCCAGCCCCAAGCTGGGAGGTAAATCGTAATGTTGAGGAGTCCCATGTTGACAAACTGGTTCCAGTAAGTGATCTGGGATTTTAAACACAAACTCCTTTCTGTAGTTGGTATGTGGCTTCAGAATTTTGTCTAAAGGCAATGCACTATCATCAACTTTCTTATCTTCAAGCCACTCGTCGTCGTCCATCTTGAGAATAGTTTTGGTTGTTCTGGACCTGCTTAGTGAGTCTGTAACCACCATATGGCCCTCCAGACTGAGGTAAAATGCATCAAATTTAATAGGTTTAGAAGAAACATTTTTCAACTCTAGAAAACCATGTACAAGGTCACCGCTGGTATATTCGTTTAATATTCTTTGAGTCTTGGAGCTACCGGAATCTTGGACCAGACGAAACTTTGTAGCTAAAGAGGGATCGTCAGCAAGAGGCAAGATCCTAGTGTCTTCGATGGAGATACCTTTCCAGCCTCCATCAATAAAAGTGCCGCCATCGACTTGTTTCGTATGGATATTTGTCAAGCTTGGCTTGTACTTCGTAACAGAGTTCGCTAAAGCATCATCAAATTCATATTCGCAGGGGAGTTTCATCGAACACATACTAGTGCACCTTGTAACATTCACAATAGAATTCCACATTATAGACTGACTTAGGTCTTTTATACCAGATCGAAGCCCTTGCCTACTGTGAGCGACCTATTTGTCGCCCTTTATTGCCCTTAATGATTCGTACCCTATATTGTATGGACCGGTATGAAGAAAGCATTTATAATGAAACCATTGAATAGTCCAAAAAGCTGTTAGGTTCTATCTCTACATTCAGCTTCTTGTGTGTCAGTGGGCTTTCTGCCCAGCCCTTAGATTTCGACCATCTGCTTTTGTTGAAACTCAAGGCAATAGAGAGCTCTGTGATAATGAAGTAAATTGGGGTCAAATCAAAATTCCTCATAGGTTCAGCAGCAATATTTCATCTGGGAATCGACAAGTATGTTCTGGAACCTCAGTCTTAATTCCCCTTCGGTCTCACCCGTTGTTGGGTTCAAAGTTCTGCCATTTCTAAACGTTGTATGTCAATACATATAGTTTACTGGATGCAAAGCACGTAAGTCAAAGATCCCAGGTAGTATGCGACCATGAATATCAATTTCCGTTGTATGAATAGTTGTTAGGATCCATAACAATATGATTCCTGTCCATGATACTGTACCAATGTGTCACATGCTGCCTGTGCATCAGTCTAATCCACATAGTCTGATTGCAAGTGAAAATGCATAGTGATGTCTACTATGATCGTCTGGTAAACCTTGGATTTAAAACCATTGTTGGACCCCAAAGCAGGATCTTAAGTAGACCTGTAGCGCCAGATGAGAACCCCCTTGCGGTATTTCAACATGGTGATGATCAATTGCAGATTGGCAAAGACTTGTCCAATACTGGCTTCTTGCAGACTGACGAGCTCTCCACCAATCTACATGGTGGATAACTGTAATTCAGGCTCTCTTTTACTAACCCTGTACATTTTAAGATATTCCTCAAGGTAATAACGCCATACCTTGCCGTTGGAAGTAGCCAAATGATACTTCTAGTACGGACGTCTTGACCCAGAAACGACATTCGCTTTGCATCGCAACACTTCTTAGATATACATAAATATACATAAGGCGGTGTAGCGTAGCCCTTCCATCCTTATTGCATCAGAATTCACAGCAGCGAAATCGTTTATTACATTATATATTGATATGATTGGAATTCATTCTATGTTATTTCATGTTTTTTTCTCTTTTTTTCAATTTATTATAGAAAAGCTGACACTGATTCCTCATCGTATTGTGTAAATGGCATGCCTTCACCCACAACTGCAATCGACAAGTTCTTGGTACTCAAAGTTTCATCCTTCAAAGACTGTCTCAATGCCTCCACACCCAATTTTATCAGCTCGTTAGGATCCTCCACTTGCAGAAATTGTTCCAAAGTTTTCTCCAAATAGGTCTTGGCACCTTGGGATCTGGCACCGATTGCAGTACCGTAAAGTTCCAACACGTTCCCGGATGGTTGAAATTCCAACAGGTGTGGTCCACTGTTGTCGTAACCCACCACTAGAAGACCTACACCGTATGGTCTGCCACCGTAGGATTGAGTGTTCTTCTGAGCCTTATCACACAACAAATGACCTACCCTTTCCACAGATAGCTTTCTGTTGTAAACCAATTCCGAATAGTTGCACTGTTGCCTTAAGAAATTACTCAATACACGAGCATCTGGTGCCAACCCTGCGAGGGAAAGGCCTAAATGCTCATCGCACTTGATAATCTTTTTCTGGTAAGAGGACAAATCGTCTGCGTTTCTCTTCAATGCCACTACGACTGCATGCTTATTTGATCTTAGACCCACCGTGACACTACCAAGTTTGATGGCCTCCAGGGCATATTCCACTTGGAAAAGACGTCCAGTTGGTGAAAATGTGACAGTATCACCATCGTAGTTGTTTCTAAACATCTTGCAATTCCGTAAAGCTTTTATATGTCTGGCTTTCCCCTTTGTAATGTTAGTTGTTGAAGGTTTGCCACCTTTTCCTCTAAGAACATCGATCCTTATAAGTGAAGAAAATCTTTTGTAACCAACACGAGGAAAAAGGTGAAGGAAACAGACCTTAGGATGTTAACTCAGTGGCTACTAAGCTGTGTTTATGCTACTCTAAATCGAATACCACCTGTAGTATGGCAGGTGTTGAATGTCGTTGCTGATATATTGGTATTTTGGGCGTTGAAACTGGTTAACTATTTAAGACCCCAGTCCAGAACTCTGTACCACAAGGCCAACAAGGAAGTCGAGAACTGCACATCCTATGAAGAGTGGAGAGAGAAGGCAGCTGTTGTCGATGACACGACAGGTGCAAACCTCTGGAGAAGAAACTTCTTTTCTGGGCGGTACGATTTTAGGTCAGTCCTTGAACAATACGCATTTTTACAAAAGGCATTGGATTCCAAAGACGCTGATGCGATCAGGGAAAGATTTTCCACAACTGGGCCATGTATGCTGAGGAATTTTGCAGGAATTGTAGATCGTAGACTCTTCACCAAATCCCTACGGGGGACTAAACTTTTAATCGAGTTGTATTTGGAGAGAGTCATTGAGGGGCTGGACTTACTCAATTCTACAGCGACTGCAACTTCCTTTTTCCAACGTTGCAAACTGTCCTTGGGGACGACGGCTTTAATTCTGCAAGGTGGTTCGCTGTTCGGCATGTTCCATCTGGGTGTTATCAAGGGCCTTTTGTACCAAGGTCTAGTACCAAATGTAATCTGCGGGAGCTCAATGGGATCGAGTGTTGCTGCGCTATTTGGATGCCTGTCCAATGAAGAGCTGGTTGAAATGCTCTCCGGCGACATATTGGATCCTATAAAGAAGGATGTGGATTTACTAAGAAGTTGTGGGTACGGTAATATGGAACAGCATTTGAACCTGGGAACTTTGATTCAAAATTTAATACACCATGGGTATTCGCAGGACGTATATCTTTTTATCCAGTTTGTTTGCAAGTACATTGTTAAGGATGTGACATTTGAAGAGGCCTTCCAATCTACTGGTAAGGTTTTGAGCATTGTGATTCATCCTACTGACAAGTCATGTACTAACCTTCTGAACTATGTGACGGCTCCAAATGTTCTGATTAGGTCTGCCATTACTTGCAGTTTAGGTTCAGGTGTCATTTCAGAGGATCCAGTACTGCTGTGCAAGAATTTAGATAATCAAATTGAACCATTTCTGATTCCTGAAAAGGCCGTTAAATGTAAGTACCTGGCGCCTGAGAATGCCACCATGGTAGAAGACAGCGGAAGTCCCTACCAAAGACTTACAGAACTCTTTAACGTCAACAATTTCATACTTTCGTTGGCGCGTCCATATTTGGCACCATTAGTGGTAAATGACTTGAAGCATGAGATCAAAACTTCCAGCTATTACTACTACAAGCACTACTCTGACCCCAATGATGCCATAAACCTGTCAGAATTTAATTTCCCACAGTTTAATTTCACTGAGATGGAGCCGTTAGCATTTAAATTGAAGTACCATCTGGAGAGAAAAGTGAAAAATATTGCTATGATGGAGTTTCGTCATAGGATGGAGGTGCTGGATAACCTAGGTCTTTTATGCTCGTGGATTAAGAGGTTGACCATCGATGAGAAAACGCCAAGATCGGCTACTGAAATTACCATAGTTCCACGTATAAAGAGCCTGTCGCCAACGAGAATTATTGAAGGACAGTTGGACAACATTCCTTATGGGATTGAGTCTGGTGAAAGATCAACTTGGCCAGTATCGTCTTTGATAAAGACGAGATGTTCTGTTGAGTTTAAACTGGATCAAATCATTAGAGAAAGAAGGAAAAAAACTAATCCATATATATAGATGTTATTCTATCTATAGAAAAGCCTAGTGCTCTCCTTTTGATTTAAATAAAGATACTCGTTCTCTACAACATGTACGGGGCTACGCACACCGCCCCTAGTAATTCTTAGGGTTCCTGTTACATCGTTAGCACGTCCAGTCTCGAGCGGTCTTAAACTCATGACGACCATGGATTTGTAAATGCAATTTAGAGTAAACCGAGAGAATTCCAACGAGTCTCTGGTGGCGTCTTCACCGTCGTCGTAGATACTTGTTGCCAGTATGAGCACGCTGCAGCGTTTCATAAGCGGTGTAATCAGCTGTGAATGTATTTCATCACTAGTGGATCCTTCTAATAATGATAGCAGTAGCTCTGGCTGTTCAAGTACAATAACAGACTGATTTTGAAGTGGGAACTGCTGTAAAATATCTTTGTAGACTTTGCTTCTTGGCTTGCCCAAAATTTTAACTACTAAGTCTGTCACTAAATCGACCACTTTATACTTTTGGGGAGACACTTTTAACTTGCCCAGTGTATTGTGGAAAAGCTGCGGTTCGTGAACAAATGATCCAACGGTTACAGGTCTGCTATGACCTTGAGCTGAACTGCTATCTGCATTCAAAGAATATGGTCTACCTAGAATTTGGCTCTCTACCAGCGAGTTTATCAGCCATGTCGGAGAAGTGAAAGGCGATGCCGTGATCGTAATCAAATGGTGAAGTCCATTTTGGAAAGTTTGATCTGATATAACAGAATGGTCGTTGAAAACCACTAGATCCTGCCTCTGTACTGTTGACATGGTCCTCTTGCTGCTTACGTTCCTAGCACTTTTCTTTTCAATAACTTGCGATGAGCTTGCGATGAGCATTGAAAAATTTTGTAAAGTTTTACCAACTACTTTCAAGTGCTGAAGAAGAGACCCAAGCCTAAAGCAAATCGATTGTCATGATCAGTCTACCACCTTTGACCTCTGACGTTGGTGTCAACGTCAACACTAGTGCCCAAAAGCCACAATCAGTCCTACGTCCTGTCGAACCAGTCGGTCGTTATTTCTTACAACATGCTCAAAGAACTTTGAGAAACCACACCTGGTCAGAGTTCGAAAGAATCGAAGCTGAAAAGAACGCTAAGAATGTTAAGCAATCTTCTGTTGACCCAGATGAATTATTGTTTGATGACGAGTTGGCTGACAACACTCTATTGGCTCACGACCCAAGAGATTGGAAGACTGCTGACTTGTACGCAGCTATGGGTCTTTCCAAGTTGCGCTACAGAGCTACTCCTGAGCAAATCATCAAGTCTCACAGAAAGCAAGTCTTGAAGCACCACCCTGATAAGAAATCTGCTCATGGTGGATTGGACCAAGACGGATTTTTCAAGATCATCCAAAAGGCCTACGAAACTTTGATTGATCCAACCAAGAGGGCTCAATACGACTCCTGTGACTATCAAGCTGACGTCGAACCACCTCAAAAGGGTGAAGAATACGACTTCTTCGAAGCTTGGGGTCCTGTGTTCGCAGCTGAAGCTCGTTTCTCCAAGAAGAAGCCAATTCCTTCCATCGGTGACATCAACACACCAAAGAAGGAAGTCGAATCCTTCTACTCATTCTGGCACAGATTTGACTCTTGGAGAAGTTTCGAATTTGCTGATGAAGACGTTCCTGATGACTCCTCCAACAGAGACCACAAGCGTTACATCGAAAGAAAGAATAAGGCTGCCAGAGACAAGAAGAAGACTGCTGACAACGCTCGTTTGGTTAAGCTAGTCGAAAGAGCTGTCAACGAGGATCCACGTATCAGAAAGTTCAAAGAAGAGGAAAAGCAAGAAAGAGAAAGAAAGAAGTGGGAAAGAGATGCTGGTGCCAGAGCTGAAGCTGAAGCCAAGAAGAAGGCTGAAGAAGAAGCCAAGGCCAAGGCTGAAGCTGACGCCATTGCCAAGGAAGCTGCAAAGGTCGATAAGAAGAAACTCAAGGAAGCTGCAAAGGCCGCCAAGAAGAAGAACAAGAGAGCCATCCGTGGTTGTGCTAAGGAATCCGGCTACTTTGGTGATGAAGGTCAAGCCGCTGCTATTGATGAGCAGTTAGGTTTCATCGTTGACAGTTTGGACGATGAACAATTGGTCGAAATTGCTGAAAAGATCAAGGGCTCACCACAAGCTGCTAAGGAAACTTTGCAAGGCGCTGCCAAGCAACTTGTTGGATCCAAGAAATTGCCAGCTGCTGTCGTCTCTTATTTCGCCAACTAACTTCAGGAAACACTATAATTTATAAAGTATTATAGAGAAGTTTAACCGCTGATTACGGCAAAATCGTTTATTTTTTACTAGCATGCCTCTCTTGGCGGCTAAAATCGATATAATCTATACTTTAGACTATTTGTTGTTTGTTGTTTGTCTATAACATTTCCCTTTTTGTCAATTTCCGGACACTCTGTTCAGTTTCCTATGAAATGAAAAAAAAAATTAGAGGGTAGCAGCTCAATATTTGATCCAACGAAGCTTATACTTAACGATCAGTGCTCTAATTGAAGGAACCCTTTGATCTTCATCTTCAATTTCTAGCAGCTGGTTAGACAGAGATAATAAGAACAAAAAAGGGAGTAACCAAACTGACTTGAGAATGTCTTACAGAGGGCCATTGAACAGTCTCAATGGTATGAATGATATGGGTCGCCCGATGAACTCATTTGGAGGGGCCCAAAGACAGACGAAATCGCCCTTCGATTGGAGCGATTTGAAACGTAAAGTGGATCGTCAGCTAAAGAAGATCGAAGACTTAACCGATCATCCATTGGTGGATTACATTAGACCATACTTGCCAGGATTGGCAAGATTTTTCATCGTAGCTACATTTTATGAAGATTCCTTCCGTATTACATCCCAATGGTCTGATCAAATCTTTTATTTGCACAAATGGAAACGTTATCCATACTTCTTCGTGGTTTTATTTTTAGTTGGAGTGACTATTTCCATGTTGGTCGGCGCAACAATGCTAATTCTGCGGAAACAGACCGTTTATGCGACAGGGATATTGTGTTCATGTATTGTGTCTCAGGCGTTTGTTTATGGCTTATTTACAGGGTCGTCCTTCGTTTTAAGAAACATCAGCGTTATCGGTGGGCTTCTGATTGCCTTTAGCGATTCGATCGTTAAGAATAAAACTACATTTGGTATGTTACCTGAATTAAACAGTAAAGACGGTAGGACCAAGGGCTATTTGCTGTTAGCGGGTCGTATTTTGATCGTTTTGCTGTTCATTACTTTCACTTTGAGTAAATCGTGGTTTACAGTCTTCATTACAATTGTCAATACCATTTGCTTCGCAATTGGCTATAAGACAAAGCTTGCATCAATTACATTGGGTTTAATCCTGACTTTCTACAACGTCACTTTGAATAACTATTGGTTCTACGATCAAACCAAGAGGGACTTTTTGAAGTACGAATTCTACCAAAATTTGAGCATCATCGGTGCGCTATTGCTTGTAACCAACACTGGTGCCGGTGAATTATCCGTTGATGAAAAGAAGAAAATCTACTGAGGAATGCGTATGCGTGGGCATTTCATACTAACGAATGAACCGAACATTTTTTTTTTTCTTTTGTATATTATATATATGCGTTGAATCGTGTATATCTTTTGCAAATGACTTTATAAGCTGAGCGTACTGGGCACCCAGCCCAAATTCCGTAGCTAGTTGAGCCCTCCATTACCCTTCAAGGTTTGCATTCTATTATTACTCTTTGACTACTACTACTGCTTGGATCTGTTCTTGCCATGGGTTACCCGTATAAAGCTCAAGTTCAGCATTAAGCTCGATGAAGGGGCGGACAATGCGGGTACGAATCAGTGAATGGACAACCAAAGAAGCTATAACGCTGATATCTACTGAGAGTAGTGAATTTACTGCTGAATTAGACTCGCAATGGGTGGTATACTGAAGAATCCGCTTCCTGAAGGACAATCCTCGGAGAATGAAGAGTCTGTGTCCGAATTTAGGAAACAAGTCTATAAGAATACTCAACTAAATGCTAAGTTAACCTCGAAGTCGGATCCAGCTGGAGCGCCAGTTGGCATCTCCAATTTGCCAAAGGACACGCTTTCCTTGAAACATCAGCAGGATGAAGCTTTGAAGTGGAACCAAAAAAACCTAGATGCAAACGAGATGACAAAGCAGCAGTTTCAAGATATTAAGATTGATGAACCTAAGACCCCCTATCAGGGTGCTGTTGATCCTAGTGGAGAATACTATAAACCAGATGAGGATGATGACCTGAATAATTTTTCGTTAGGTGAGCCGGAGGTGAATTTACAAGATGGACAAGAAGAGGGTTCGCAAGGATCAGATCAACAGCAGCCGTATTCATCGCCATCGTCATCGTCATCGTCAAGACCTTTAAGTGAAGAGGAAGCGAAACACAAGAGATTTGAAGAAATGCGTAAGAAGCACTACAATCTCAAAGATGTTCTGAAGAACAGACGATTACAGGAAGACCAAGACGAAGATGATGAATGATATGATAATTATCAAAGAAAAGATAACCTAATACACAAATAAAGATAAGAATAAGAATTAAAAAAAAAAAAAAAGCTAGCAAAGGGCTCAAGTAGCCGTCAGTATCTAATTTTTAGTCGTTATGCTTTATGGTAATGTTATTGTAGCGATACCACTATCACTATCTACGCAAGGCGCTCTTAATGCCAAATTTTTGAACATCAACGCCCATCTCATCTCATCGCCGATCAATAGACGGCAGCAGAAGCGGGATAGGATTCACAATGGCACCTGGTAGAGTTTCTAAGCCTTCCAAAAATGATCAAAAACCAAAGGTTACCAAGCAGCCTCCCAAGAAAGTGAAAAAATCGGTCAAGGTGTTGTCCAAGGATGTCAACTATTCACTATGCATCCCCACTACGCTCTTGAGCCATTGCAAGAATTTGGAACAGGTAACGTATTCCGTGTATCAAGTGGCAAAGGCGGCCACGATGTTTAACGTAGCGGAAATCGTCGTGCTGGATCTGGGGACAACCACGGGAGCTACAAAGGAGAAGAAATTATCGGATTCCATGTTAATTGCGTCTCTCCTACAATATTTCGTTACACCACCATATCTGGTTAACACAGTTTTCAAACGGAAATATTTATCCTATTTCAAAGAGGCTGCCAAATTGCCAAGATTACCATCGTTACCGTTCATGAGATATCTACAGACAAACCAAGGCCGTTATAGAGAGGGTTTAGCCATCAGGATGTCAAAACCTGGTACGCAGGGTAAAAAGACCAAGGAATTCAAGCAGACAAAATATGTGAACGTGGGGAAATCGGAAGCTTTAGAATTGAAGGCCCAGTTAGTACCGGCAAACGTTCGTGTCACTGTCGATGTCATCGAACGCAAGGTGGTTTCGCCCAAGGAAGCCTACGGTGACTTCGTTGGGGCCCAATCCTCTTACGGATACCACGTGCGCATTGCCAAGAACTTTGGTGATGTTTTCATGGAAAGTGCGCTTGTAGACGGATATTCTCAAGCACTATGGGTAAACTGTGATGATTACTACTACAACGAGGAGAAACAACGCAAGATTCTGCCTTTCGTGGACAGGATAGTACGACCTGAAATAGCATCCCAAAGCGTCTCGAACGTACTGCTAGTCTTTGGCAAATGGAAGGATGTGCAAAAGAGTTTTACAGCATCAAAGGACCAATTCGAGGGCGTGGAAGGAGCGCATCAATTTTTTGACGGCCAGGTAGGTCTACCCGGTGGACTTGAGGGCTGTGTACCGATCCAGGACGCCTGTATGGTGTCGTTGGCGGCTGTTCAACATTTGGTCAAATAGTATGTAGATATATATATATATGTATTGTACAAAGGTTTTCCAAAAAAGTCATGTGATCTGTGATTTACTTTCTGTAAATCAAAAGTCCTCGATCGTGTTTCCTTATTGGGAATTTGCCGTAAGGTAGTGTTAAATGGCTCGAAATTCAATTTGAGCAAACAAAACGTAATCTCCAGACCTAAACAAGTAAGTACACATGTGAGACCAAGGCGAAATAAGCTGCACAGTGCACCGAATGGCAGTGTGAACTATACATAAAAATAACGGCCGTATTCTAAAAGCTGAGATGGATCCAGTATCGTTCGTACATGATGATGCTATCTAGGTATCTTGCCATAGAGCATTGTTAGAGCCTTCCAGAGATCGAACTAGAACTGCATCGATCCCCAGTGCCCTGGTACCCATACTGGCAGTGCTCCTTTGTGTCCTACGAGCTCAAATACATCCGGACGTACAAGGTGACATGAGTGATGTCCTCTTTGCTGATGCCAAGAATGTACATACTTGTAGCGGACAGTTGATCTGGAACCTTTTGGTTCCAGTTCTATTACTGGATCGTTTTCCACTGTAAAAAAACGATTTAGGATTGGAAAATAGAATTTCCTCCTTGCGTTACCCGATCAGGTAATCCCTCGCCGAAAAGCGTAATTTTTGATTTTTATGCTATTTTTCCCTCTTTCGAACCGGTTACTGGAAAAAATAGCATGAATATCCAAAAGATCTGCAGGTAATACAAAAGTAACGAACTTCGAATGACACCTTCTCTACTCCTTTACTTGTCACTTGTTCCTTGATCCATCCGCAAGAAGTACCAAATCGCTCTTTTGAAACCAATTGCAAAATGCGTTTCGCTACTCTCGCTACAACTCTTCTCTTAACGGCCTCCCAGGCTCTTGCCCTCGGTGATTTGGCCTTCAACCTAGGTGTTAAGAACAACGATGGTTCGTGTAAATCTACTCAAGACTACGAAAATGATTTGCAAGTCTTGAAGCCATACACCAACAAAGTTAAGGTGTATGCTGCCTCCGACTGCAACACTCTGCAAAATTTGGGACCAGCTGCTGAAAATGAGGGCTTCCAAATCTTTTTGGGTATTTGGCCAACTCCAGACTCTCACTACCAACAGGAAAAGGGCGCAGTTTCCGCCAATTTGCCTAACTTGAAGACTTCCACTTTCGCCGGTTTTCTAGTTGGTTCCGAATCTCTATACCGTAACGATTTGAACGCTGAGCAATTGGCTGGTTTGGTTAAAGATTTCAAGAACTTTATCTCAGGTATCAAGGACTCCCAAGGTAACTCTTACTCTAGTGTCCAAGTGGGTATTGTTGATTCATGGAACCTTTTGGTCGCTGGTTACAACGCACCTGCCATCCAAGCCAGTGACTTCGTTATGGCAAACGCCTTCTCCTACTGGCAAGGTCAAACTATGGGTAACGCTTCCTACTCGTTCTTTGACGACATCATGCAAGCATTGCAAACCATCCAAACTTCCAAGGGCTCAACCGACATCGACTTCTGGGTTGGTGAAACCGGCTGGCCAACCTCTGGTACCAACTTCGAAACTTCTGAACCATCTGTGGACAACGCTAAGCAATTCTGGCAAGAAGGTATCTGCGCCTTGAGAGCTTGGGGTGTCAACGTCGTTGTTTTCGAAGCCTTTGACGAAGACTGGAAGCCAGATTCCTCTGGTACCGCTGATGTGGAGACTCACTGGGGTGTCTGGTCCTCTGGAGACTCTCTCAAATATCCACTAAGCTGCAATTTGTCCTAGATGAACACGATGTCAGCTTGATTATTTTTCTTACTTTCGTTTACTCGACACATGATTATTGGTTCGTGAAATCTATGTCACCATAAATTTATTTTTTTGATACCTTAGGTTAACAGCTGTTATGCTGATATGGTTATATATGTTTAGCAAAAAAAAAAAACTAGATACCCTCCATTAAAAGCACCAATACTGCTTAACTCTGTTTTTTTCGATTGTGTTTCGAGGGTTGCTCTCTCGGGGCTCCTACAAACTCCTCCACCCCATGAAATTGGTATGGGGAAATCGACAAGATCCAGATGATTCTAACAGTACTACTCTTGATCTTGAGAAAATTCTACACAGACTGCCAAAATTCAAAACGTATTAGCATTGTTCTCTTCCGCTCCCCACAGAATAGAGATCCGGTGTCCGTAGTATATGATCTTCCTTGTCCTGTTTCCCGGTTGGACGTCGCCATGAAAAATTTTCCAGGCAATGAAAAATTGTGAAGCGATGATATGAACTGTCTTGCACTATATTCTAGCTCGACTTAAATAAAAGATTGAAAGGATTTAGCCTCCCATTGCCACTTGGAACGTCAATTAAGAGAGACTTTAGTACCTGTTATTGGTTAAGATGTCTCGTTTTTTCGCAGCCAATTACGAATATGAAAGTGGAAGTTCCTCTTCAGAAGAGGATCTTTTGTCATCAGCTTCAGAGGAATTGTTATCATCTTCAGATGAAGAAGGTGAAGAATCCGATGATTCCTTGTTTCAAGAAGGATCAGAGAGTGAATCAGATGTCGATTCAGACGATTCAGACTCGAAACCATACGGACCAGACTGGTTTAAGAAACCAGAGTTCAGAAAAGGTGGTCCATCAGGCGGCAATAAGTTCCTAAAAGGAGCCAGCTACTCCGATTCTGAAGAGTCTGACGATGAAGGTAAGAAGGTGGTCAAATCAGCCAAGGAAAAATTATTGGATGAAATGCAAATGGTTTATAACAAGATCGAGTCTGCTTCAATGATTAACGACTGGGTAACGATTTTATCAGAATTCGACAACATCTGTCGTTTACTAATCAGGGCTCAACAACAGAACTATGGTACTCCAAATGTCTTCATTAAAGTCTTAGCTCAGGTGGAAGATGCTGTAGGTAGTACTTCGCAACAAGAGCTTAAGGGCAAATCTGCTGCTAGAGCCTACAATACGACGAAACAGAGAGTCAAGAAATCTGCAAGAGAAAATGAAGCTGTTTTAAACAAATTTAGGGAAAATCCAGAGTCATTTGACAGAGAGCCAACCGTTGAAGTTGACGCAACTGCTACTACGACGAGTGGTGGCGAGACTCCAACACCAGCTTTCGGTAGCAAAAAATCATTGAACTTATCCTCAGTGGCCAGTGCGTCATCTGAAGCTGGTTTCTTCTCTGCGCTACGTATCGTGATAGATTCAAGAGGTAAGAAAAATGTGGACCAAGTTGCTCTAATCAAGACTTTAGAAGAGCTAATGGACATTGCGAAGACACCTTATGAAACTATAATGGCATATTTGAATTTGGTGCCCATCAGATTCGATCTATCCGCGAACCTATCTTATCAACCAGTCGACCAGTGGAAATCCTCTTACAATGATATCGTGAAATTGCTAACAATTTTGGAACAAAACATTAACACTTACCAGTTATCCGAACTAGCCCCAAGGAATGACTTCATTGAAGACGAACCTGAAGCTGATGAAAGGGGTGTTAAACAAATTTTGGGTTCAATCTTTTCCTTTGTAGAAAGATTAGATCATGAATTCAACAAATCGCTTTTGAACACCGATCCTCATTCAAGTGACTATTTGTACCGTTTGAGAGATGAACAAGACATTTACAATTTGATCCTGCGTACACAACTATATTTGGAGACAACCCTTCCGGAGGAGAACAAGGAAGCTTATTTGGCACGTCCATTCGTCAAGAGATTGGATCACATCTATTACAAACCAATTAAATTGATTAGCATAATGGAATCTAACGCTTGGAAAGATCTTCCATCAGACTCTTCCTCTAAATTCATACCTTACCCAGGTAAGGCAGATGAGGAATACGTTACTAAACTGGTACAAACTCTTTCTGAAAGTCTACGTCAAAACAAGAGTGGTGGTTTGCGTAAACGTGCAATCTTATACCAAGTTTACTTCACCGCCTTTACCAACGAATTCGGTGCTGCTAAGGAAATGTTGATAAACTCAAAGATTCAAGCTCATATCAACAATTCAGATCCTTCACTTCAAATTTTGTTCAATAGGGTTGTTGTTCAATTGGGTCTTGCCGCTTTCAAACTATGTCTCATTGAAGATTGCCATCAAATTTTGAATGAGCTATTGTCAAGTTCACATTTGAGAGAAATTTTAGGCCAACAGACTTTACAGAGAATTACCGCTAATGTGGGAACTTCAAGTGCCGATGAACGTGAACAGTTATGTCTACCATATCATCAGCACATTAACCTCGATTTAATTGATCTTGTCTTCATGACCTGCTCATTATTAATCGAGGTTCCTCAAATGACGGCATTCTATTCCGGTATCAAAGTCAAGAGAGTTCCTTACTCTCAGAAATCGATCCGTCGTGCCCTTGAGCATTATGATAAGTCTAGCTTCCAAGGTCCTCCAGAAAGCTTAAGAGACCATGTTTTGCATGCTGCAAAATCTATGCAAAAGGGTAACTGGCAAAAATCCATCGTGTTCCTAAGAAGTGTACCCACTTGGTCTCTACTCCCCAATGCTGATTATGTTTTGGACAACTTAACTGAAAAGGTTCAAATCGAATCCCTGAAAACTTACTTTTTCACCTACAAGAGATTTTATTCCAACATTTCTATTCAACAGTTTTCCAAGCTTTTCAGCTTGCCTGAACAAAAAGTTCTAGAAGTGCTAGAATCTGTTATGAATGAATACGCTATAAATGCCAAACTAAATGATGAGAAAACTTTTGTGGCAGTAGAGAAGGGAGAAGAGATTACCAAGTTGGAAGAAGTCGCATTGAAGTTGAACAAAGAGGTTAAAATCGCCAAGGAACGTTTGAACCCTACCGGTCCTCGTCGTTAAGAAGACTGATTTCAGGTTCTATACGGCCTTTTGACTCTTTTTTTTTTAATCTTCCACTTTGAAGGCATTAATTTAATAGAGCCGATTATTTTGTGTGTAGGTTTATTATCAGCTGCATACCTGTACATTATATCGCACAGTAAAACTGTCTATATAAATAAATTAAAGACAAGAAATTTTACTCCATGTGCCAGTCTTTTCCTTTCTTTACCGAAGTATTAACTATCCTAATATTAAGAATACTAATATCATACATTATTGTGCTATTTATATTAAATTAATGGTTTGTAATGAAAGTGCTCAACTGGACTAACAGTTCAGCTGTGTATCCATAGATGAAGTCCGTAGAATAGATAGCAGGAATAATAATCAGTCATCGAGACCGATAAAGCTACTAGACCAGTAAGCATATTTTTAAACTGCCAAGCACACCATAAAATGTCTAGCATTGGGATTAAGATAAACGCTTGAAGTCAGCTTTCTTAATATTGGCCCTTTCACACATACTTCTAAAGATCCCATCTTCTTTATTGAAAAGGTTCCATGGTGTATCAAACTCAGCGACTTCACCTTGCTCCAAAACAAGAATTCGATCGTAGTTTAAAATGGTGTTTAATCTGTGAGCAATACACAAAATGGTGCAATTGCCAAAGGCTTCCACAATACGTGACTGAATCTTGTCATCGGTTTCGTAATCAACCGATGAGGTAGCTTCATCTAAAATCAAAATTCTAGAGTTACGAACCAACGCCCTCGTAAGAGCCAAAAGTTGTTTTTCACCCAACGAGAAGTTGCCACCTTCTTCTTCAACTTTTTGTTCCAAGTGGAATTTGTGCATCTTTGAATGTGAACCACTATCATCGGGTTGTTGTCTTTTAGTCTCTTCTAAGTCTTCAGCAGAAACAGCACCACCACGAACTAATGATTCCCACAATTCGTCATCTGTCTTTTCACCAAATGGGTCCAAATTTTTCCTTATTGTACCTCTGAATAGAACTGGATCCTGAGGAATAATTGCTAATTTACTTCTTAGTTCAAATAAACCTAACTCCGCAATGTCAACATTGTCAATGATGATTTTCCCATCAATGACTTCGTTAATTCTGTATAGTGCACTCATAATGGTGGATTTACCGGCACCAGTACGACCGCATATACCAACTTTCTCTCCACTACCAATATTGAGATCAAAATTTTTCAAAACTGGCGGTAAACTTGGTCTATAAGCGAACGAGACATTTTCGAACTTAATCTCACCCTTTTCTGGCCAGTTTTCAGGTGGTGAGCATTCAGGCTTTCTATATTCAGCTTCCTGTGGCAATTCAAGAGCATAAGTAACCAGTCTTTCTGCACTGTTCATACCATTTTCCGTCTGAGTCAAAGCTCTTAGAACTGTGTTGAGCAGACCAGGAAGTTGCAAGACGTAGGTTAACAAAACACCGGTGGCAGAAGGAGAAATCTTGAATTGACGAGTAACACATAATAAAGTAATAATGAGAGCAAAAATTACGGCCAAAATATCGAGAAAAATAGCAACCCATCTTTGTAGGGCAGCCACCATGTAACCAGCCTCATTCATTTTATTAATGAGAAAATCAGATTTTACCAAAAATCTGTCCTGAGAATGGTAGGCTCTAATAGTATCTAATCCACCGAGAACTTCATTGAGATTGTTGTACACAAACGAACGCTGCACAGCTTCCAATCGTTTAACCTCCCTACCAGAACTTTGATAATGATCAGCAATCAGAACAAACATAATTAGCAGAAAAGGGACGGCGATGGCAAACCACGGTAAATAAATAATGCACATGACGATCACACCGATAATATTTCCCAGTTGAAACATCATCAAACGTATATCTTCAGTCAATTCATTGTCTAAACTGTCGGTATCCTTCGTGAATCTGTTAAGTATTCTACCCAAGGGCGTAGTATCCATGAATGATAAAGGAGTGTGTAAAATACCTTTGACAGCTCTCAAATTTAAGAATTTGGAAGCGGTAACACCCAGAAAGCACAATAGAGTGAATTGAATATTCATAAACATATACTGCCCAAAGACAAAGAAAGAATATAACCCCATATAAAAGCTAGGGGATCTATTCTTGAATTTATTCTCAGTCCAGAATGACAACCAAACAGAGGCAAACAATTGACAGAATGCACTACCCATAATGGTGAAAAGATAAAATGGTATAACCCCAAATCTCCACTTACCGGCAGCGGCTTTCAAATATTCAGAATAAACCCCTAGTTTAATACTGTTGACAGCCCTTTCCTCCTTAGTAGTGGTATGTCCATCTTTTCGCTTATTTTCAACAGATTTTTTAGACACCTGTTTTTTCAATTCTTCCCAATCCATTTCATTTTCACCCTCATATTTTGCTACTTCTGCAATTTTTTCTTTTTCATCTAAACCTTCCAAATCCTCAGCATGAACTTCTCGATCCTTCTCTTGTTCTTGACCATCGTTATCATCATCATCACCGTCCATCCCTGTATTATCGGAAGTAAATTCTAACAATTTTCTTAGCTGAGAATTGGTTTTTTGCAATTCTTCGTAAGTACCAATGGTAAACGAACCATCATTGCCTAGAACGATGATTCTTGTGGCTCTCTCAATCAAAGCCAGCTGATGAGTGGCCAGTATTCTTGTTTTACTACCCAATAAACCCAATAGACATTCATCCATGATATGCTTACCGACACGAGCATCAACAGCGCTTAAAACATCATCAAATAAATAGATGTCTTTATCCTTGTAAACACATCTAGCCAAATTGATACGAGCCTTTTGACCACCGGATAAATTGATACCACGTTCACCAATTTCTGTCATATCACCTGCAGGCAAAATTTCCAAATCAGAATCTAGGGAGCATGCTTGAATTACTCTACGATACTTCTCCTTTTCATACGGAGAACCGAATATAATATTATCACGAACGGTAGCGTTTTGAATCCATGGATACCCACATGACAAAAGTCTGCCGTTGACTTCGACAGATCCACCTGTTCTTGCCATGAATCCCGCCATCGCACTCAAAAGCGAAGTTTTACCAGTACCAATCGGACCAGTGACAATAATAAATTCACCCTTTTTGATGTCAAAATTTAATTCATGGAATCCCTTGAAGGACGTTTTTTCAAGAGCCACTGGTTCATCACTATTAGAATCTCCATCTTGTGGCAAAACTTGTTCCTCATTTTTTTCAGCTTTATCAACTGCAATATCCATCTTTTCGTAATCGTCCCATTCAAAAGATGCATTGGTCATTCTCATGGCAACGTCATGAGGTAAATCTTCTCTTGGTGCCATATCACGAATGACATCTATCGACTCCTCTGATGATTCCAATACTTTTTCTACACGTTGCAGCCCTAGAACCATATCGATACTAGTAGCAACGGCAATTGGCAAGAAGAACATTTGAAGACTCATAACTTGGAATAAGGACAATGACGAAAAAATGTTACCGGGTGTTCTACCACTGTTGTTAACTTTGTAAAGGGCTAAAAATGTAATTAAACTCGCAATACTTGGCAATGCGATCGTGGTAGCCAAGAGAAAATTCCTTGTAATCTGTAATCTTCTCACTCTTGAGACCTCCTTAGCTCTGACTGATTTAATATTATCCTCATATGCATCTTCCCATGCGTAAAATTTGACCATCTTCATATTGTTCAGTACTTCTCTCATAATGGTAACTCTACCGTCTGTAAATTTAAGAGAGGCAATTCTCAGCTTGACAATGTATTTGAAGGAGAACACAGAAACGAAGAACATGGCAAAGAAAAGTCCAATACCTGACATGGCAATGGGCCCCACGTTAGTCAGTAAAAGTACAATACAAATGGCCAAAGTTGCCGGAAACCCAGCTAAAAATGGCTGAAACGAAAAGGCAAACTCGATTCTCGCCAAATCCGTCGTCACCATCGATGTAACTTTACCACTGGGGAATTTGTGCCTGGTGTAATTGGAAGCCTTTAACATTTTGTCCAAAATTGCCTTTGTCAGAATAGATTTAGCTTCCACACCGATAACTTGTGCCGCTAAAAACAGATGGTTGAAAAGCAGCCCGTTAAACATCATGATTAGACTAGCACCGATGGCATAACCAACACCTTTATTGACGTGCAGCCCATGATCCAATGCTTTTTTCTCCACAAATTCAATTAACCTCTTGGTCACCATCGGATTAAACCCCGACGCACAATTAGCTAAAACTGCACACAGACACGCATAGAGGTAATGCCATTTGAAAGTAAGGTATAACGTCAGCAGTACGCTGAATCGGGGCAGTTTGGCATTATCCTTGACTTCCTGTTCACTAGCATCTGGGTGTTGTTCGCGATATCTTCTCCTACCCTTTTCGACAAACCTGGCTAGTTGCCTCTGGAAACTCGTATACATGGTCTCCACAGAGAATCTCGGGCTCATCTTGAACAAATCATTAGGCTGAATAGTCCTCTTATAGCCCTTTCTTATGACCGGCACCACCCACCAAATAAATATCTGTGAAATTATATTGCGATTGTATAACGGTAAAGTCTTCCTCTCATCCTCACCTTGTGGAATTTCTGGTATTTTCCTGCTATGCAGAAATGAGAATAACCTCTTCTGTCTATAGATATCAGATTCTGTAACTTTCTCTAAGTCATCGCTGTTTAAAAACGTCTCTGGTTTGTTCCTCTTGATGATGTATTCACCTGAAGGACCTAGTTCCACGCTAGAAGAGCTTTCTGCATACTCATCACCGTGTGAGAAGCCAGAGCTATCACTGACACCTCCCAGATTTGCATCTTCTTCTATTCGGTGATGACCATTTTTCATTTCCGACATATCAATTGCAGATAGAGATAAAACCACGTTACCTGCTTCTATATTGTTACTGATGCGGCTACGAACTCGATTCCTGAATAGACGAGTATGTAACAATGGCCAACTGTTTGCCACTTAAATAAATAGAAGTAACGTGCAGCGAATTGAAAATAGGTGTATGCAGCCAGGGACGGTTGCTTTGTTAGAATGTGAAAAAGGGTCTAGCGGACACAGACGGATATTCGATTCAATTCAACAGTATTCGATCTTACAAGTACTATGACTCTTCACGCTTCTTGCTGCTACTGCTATTAATGTCGACGATATTAAAGGACAGAAGCTAATACAGATGGTATGAAAAAGGTGTAAATCGAAAAAAGAACTCCGCGACGGGGAATTGAACCCCGATCTGGCACGCGACAAGCGCCCATTCTAACCATTAAACTATCACGGATAGGGAGAAGAAACAAGCTCATGGCGGGGGTCGAACCCACAATCTTCTGATTAGAAGTCAGACGCGTTGCCATTACGCCACACGAGCTACTTATTTCCTGAGATCAGAAAGATCCAGTTACAAACTAAACCAAAAAAGAAAGGTGTAATGATCCAGACATATATACGGCAAACAAGTCAAGGCAGAAAAAAAGTTTCCTCCCGCTATCAATTGTGGCTGTAACTTGAGTACTCCATCACTTGCCTCTTCTGCGTGGATCGTATTCCATAGTAGTTTCTGTCAGAATGCTTTATTTCCGTTGACAATCATCAAATATCCGTGAGCCCTAATTTTCACCTTTTTAGGGCGTAGCCTACATATCATGTAGCACGATAGTAGTTCTTCATGGAGAATGAAAAAAAAAAATAAGATACGGTCTTCTAGCTTCGCAAAGTAAGTGTATTTCAGTCATTAAGACAATAGCATTCGAGCTATCTGACAGGGAACCGCTTGCTTTAGGTTGCGTCTTATTTTTATTTTCTTCAGTCTCATCAACGCTGAAAGTCCCTGACTTTTGAATTCTTTGTGAGGCCCCTCCTTTGCTGTCCTTTAGCTTTCGAAGTGGATCAAAAGTGGATTCTAAAAAGACAAGGAATAAAAGAAGAAGTAGCCAAAAATAATAGAAGATCATCAGAAGACGTGCATATTCGCATTTGAGCAACGATATAACAATTATAATATTTGCTTACTGATTTCCATCCCGTTACTTGTTCTGTATTTAGTCAATTGCATAAGGATCAAGTTTTATTCCTTTTACTACTATGTCAGCACTTCCTAATGATGTCAACACTACTTTGGTAAACGTTTTACACGGGTTTGCATCTCCCAATAATGAGATCCGTTCTGCAGCCGAAAGTGCACTAAATCAAGATTGGATTACGCCGACTAATATCGAGGTTTTACTGATCTTTTTAGCAGAACAGGCTTCTTACTCCAATGATTTAACGTCCTCTGCATTGTCGGCAGTTCTTTTCAGAAAATTGGCACTAAGGGCGCCACCTTCTTCCAAAACAGTTATAATTGCCAAAAATATCACACATATTAGCCCAGATGCATTGGCTCACATCCGTTCCACACTGTTAAAGGGGTTCATCTCTGAAAGACCTGGCACCATCAGACACAAATTATCCGATGCTCTTGCGGAATGTGCGCAGGAAGATTTACCAGAATGGATGGAGTTATTACAAACTTTAGTGGAGGCGCTAAAGAACTCAGATCCAAATTTCAGGGAATCCAGCTACAGAATTTTGTCACAGGTACCTCATTTGATCAATCATGTGGACGTTGTCGATGTGATGCCGATGTTTGAAGCTGGATTTACAGATTCTGACGATAACGTTAAGATCACGGCAGTAACAGCATTTGTCGGGTATTTCAAACAACTACCAAAGACCAACTGGGCCAAACTAGGAGTACTATTACCAAGTTTACTAAACAGTTTACCCAAATTTTTGGACGATGGTAAAGATGAAGCTCTGGCAGCGGTATTCGAGTCTTTGATAGAGTTGGTAGAATTGGCACCCAAGTTGTTTAAAGACATGTTTGGGCAAATAATACAATTTTGCGATATCGTCATCAAAAATAAAGACTTGGAAACCCCAGCAAGAACGACAGCCCTAGAATTATTGACCGTATTCAGTGAAAACTCTCCTCTAATGTGTAAGGCTAGTACTGCGTACGGTGAATCCGTTATTATGGACACTTTATTGATGATGACCGAGGTTTCTGTAGACGATGATGAAGCAACGGAATGGAGAGATTCGGACGATGCTGAAGACGATGAGGAAGAAGTAGCCTATGACCATGCACGTCAAGCTCTGGACCGTGTTTCTTTGAAATTGGGTGGTAAGTATTTGGCTCCACCTCTATTCCAATGTTTACAACAGATGATTAGTTCTTCAGAGTGGCGAGAGAGATTTGGTGCATTGATGGCCCTTTCATCAGCGGCCGAAGGTTGTCGTGATGTCCTTATCGGTGAAATTCCTAAGATTTTAGACATGGTTTTACCATTGATTAACGACCCTCACCCAAGAGTACAATACGGTTGCTGTAATGTGCTGGGTCAAATTTCAACAGATTTTGCCCCATTAATTCAGAGAACTTCCCACGAAAGAATTTTACCAGCTTTGATCTCGAAATTGACCACCCAATCCATTGATAGAGTTCAAACTCATGCAGCCGCTGCATTGGTCAATTTTTCAGAACACGTGAATCAGGGCATCTTAGAACCTTATTTGGACAGCCTATTAACCAACTTGCTAAATCTATTCCAAAGCAATCAACTATATGTACAGGAACAAGCATTGACTACCATTGCCTTCATCGCTGAAGCTGCAGAAAAGAAATTCATCAAGTATTATGACACTTTGATGCCCATTCTACTCAACGTTTTGAAATTGGATGTCAACGGCGCCAACAGGGTGTTAAAGGGTAAATGCATTGAATGTGCTACGCTAATTGCACTAGCAGTTGGTAAGGAAAAGTTTGCCGAACATTCACAGGAATTGGTCAATCTTCTAATATTGTATCAAAACAACGGTATCCAAGATGATGATCCAATAAAGACATATTTGGAACATGGTTGGAGTAGAATCTGTCGTATTCTACGCGAAGATTTTGTGCCACTGTTACCAATTGTTTTACCATCATTGTTAGAAACTGCAAAGGCTACTCAGGATGTCAGCTTGATTGAGGAAGAGGAGGCCGCCAACTTCCAACAATATGTGGACTGGGATGTGGTCCAAATACAAGGCAAGCACATCGCCATCCATACATCCATATTAGATGATAAAGTTTCAGCGATGGAATTAATACAGGTTTACAGTACCGTTTTGAAAAATCTGTTTGCTGTTTATGTGAAGGAAACTATGAACGACATTGCCATTCCTTCCATCGACTTTTATCTGCATGATGGTGTCCGTGCTACTGGTGCCAATCTAATACCAGTACTACTGTCATGCCTCATCGCTGCTACAGGTGTCCAAAACGAAGAAGTGCAACAGCTTTGGAAAATGGCATCCACAAAGCTCATCTCCGGTATCATGTCTGAACCTATGCCAGAAATTACACAAGTTTACCATACTGCATTAGTCGGTGGTATCAGCATTATGGGTGATAATTGCTTGAGTGCTGATTTGCAAGCTAGATTCACTAAGGGTGTGGTTGCTAATTTGGCAGATGTTTATGAACGTGTGAGACAACGTCATGGTGAGGATGATGAGTATAATGAAGATATTGACAAAGAATATGAAGATTTCACGGATGAGGACTTGCTCGACGAAATTAACAAATCAATAGCCGCTGTTTTCAAGACTTCAGGTGGTAATTATTTTGGTCACTTCCAATCTCTATGGCCATTAATTGCTACCTTTTTGGAGGACAATGAACTCATTTTAATTTTGTTTGCCCTGGTGGCTATTTCCGATTTAGTACAATACGGCGGTGAAAAATCTGCACCTTTCAAGAATAGCTTTATCCCCAAAGCAACCGCTTATTTGGTTTCACCTGAACCTAGCATTCGTCAAGCGGCTGCTTACTTGATTGGTGTTGCGGCTCACTCTGCTCCAAACACCTATGCTGATGTTTGTACTTCATCCTTGGACATCCTCTTCCAAGTTGTAAGTATCCCTGATGCCAAGTCTGATGAAAACCAGACTGCCACTGAAAATGCCAGTGCTTCTATTGCCAAAATCCTTTATGCCTTCAACAACAATATTCCAAACGTGGAAACCTACATTGCCAACTGGGTTAGAACTTTACTGATTTTAGTTGATGAAGAAGCTGCTGCATTTGCTTATAGATATTTGAGCCATTTGATAGACAATATTTCACCCGCAGTTTGTGAACCATCTACCGTTCCGGTTATTGTGAATAGTGTCATCGAAGCTCTTCATCACAAGTCAATACAGGGTAAAAATGCTTTGGCCGTTGTAGAATCTACCAAGAAACTACTAAGCAGTTTAGGCCAAGATCAGGCTATGGGATTACTGCAAAGTTATCCTCCCGACGTAGCCCAAACTATTCAAGAATGGTTTTTTTAGAAAGTAAGAAGTAAACCACAATTGTCAGTTTACAAGTAACGAGTATCTTCCCATTTTTATCCTTCTACTCGGCTTTAATGATCCTCTCCTCTTTCGTTAGTACATTTCTACTAGAGTATTAGTAGTACAAATGTCTTTAAAATATGATTGAACTCATCTCATGGAAAAACAACATAACTAATTGTATCTAAGAATAAAAAGAAAACTTTGAATATATGTATACACGCATATATATATACAGATAAGAAACTCAGTTCAGTTCTTCCTGTCTAGGGAAGTATGTAATTTATATTCCTTTATTATGGAGATCGAAGCTAATGTACCTGCGGAGCACAAAGTGCAAAACAGGAAAGTATCTTTACAGGCAAAGTGGTAGCAGCTGACTAAAGTTGGACGTATGAATTCTGGAGCGGCATCATGGACCCATTCTGAAGATTTAGAAGCCTTTTCAATGATGTCCAGTAGTTCCTTCTTGGGATGTGAATGTGCAAATTTTAGTACTTTACGAGACAGTAATCCTTTTAATGATTGGCGGAAAATAGCGCCACCAATAGATACACCTAGAGTCGAACCAGTCGACCTGAATGCATATGAAATAGATGTAGTGGCAGCATGATGATCATGAGGAACAGCGGCAATCATTGCTAGCAAAGCAACTGTGATGAGGACAGAATAACCAAATCCAGGAATCACTAATAGAAAAAACTGCCTCCAAGTAGAAATATTAGGTTTCATCAAATTAATTTGTAATTGCCCCAAAAGTGACAATGTACAAAATCCTACCGTAAGCCAGTAGTATTTACCGGTACGCTTCATATAGTAACCAGCTCCCAAGGACCCAAAAGCAGTACTAAAGAAATTGGGCATTATCCTTTTACCAATACTTGTGGGTGTCATGTTAAGAACACCGGAATAATAAATGGGTAAATAATAACTCGTAGTCATAATAGCCATCATACAGAACCAATTGCTAAAACTTGAACCCAATACACTGCGATTCCGTAAAAAAGACAATGGTAGTATAGGATCCTTGGCACCATATAGCTCTACTGTAATGAACAATACACATGCCAGAAAAGAGCCTATGCACAATGTAACAAAGGTCTTCGAATTGAATGCAACTTCCTTACCGCCCAGCGAAGCTGTAACAAGGAACAAGGACAAAAACACCACAAGTGCAGCAGCCCCTATCCAGTCAACCGATAGCAATTTATTTTTGGTTGAAACTGGGGAATCGACTCTCTTGGCTCTTGGAGGTAATTTCATAAATACTGCTATCAGAAGAGAACTCAACGCAGATAGTGGTACCTGCACGAGAAATGCCATTCTCCAACCACCACCATGATCGCTAAACCAACCACCAACCACACCACCGCATGCAGTCCCTAAACCAAAGAAGAAATTGCACATACCTTGATAGAGGGCCCTGTCTCTTAAGGGAACAATATCACTAATGGTAATAGAACACATTGAAGTGACACCACCACCTCCGATACCAGAAATAAACCTAGCGCCAACTAGCCCCCAGAAGCTGGGAGTCAATCCACACATGAGGCACCCAATGAAAAACACTATATTGTTTATCATTAACAATGGTTTCCTGCCAAATATATCTGATAATTTGCCATAAAGCGGTTGGAAAGTTGCACTGGAGAGCAAATAGGCCGTAGCTATCCACGATATCCTTGGCAATTCGTTAAATTCAGATGCAATGTGCGCCATAATTGTAGATACTAATGTACCATCAGCAGCAGCTAGGAAAATACCCAAATACATCGATAAAGTGATCACTAACAATTTATTAGGCGGTATTGGAGAAGATTCACCGTCATTACTAGAACCATCCTCATTACTCATGGATCCATAATCTGTCCTCTGAAATTCCCTATATAACTCCTCCCTTTCTTCCAATTCTTCTGCAACAAATCCCGGTATATCAGTACTTGCATCTTGTAAAATTTCTTCTCTCACAGGCCTGAGGAATTTTGTTCTCGAATCTAGGTCATTTTTAGAGTCATTGGTCTCCATTGTTGTATATGATTTGTAACCTTCTTCCCTTTATTGTAATTATATGTGGTTGCATGGAAGTTTCCCTCTGTAACCTCCAGAAGACCCCAATATATATCGAAAGCTGAGAGATAACGATGCAACCAGGATTTCCCAAACGAATCTAGCCCATGAGTAAAAACTTCTATCTAAACATTAAAAACATCACAATAGACAATAGTATAAACTAAAGAATGAGTAAAGCGTGAAAAAGGAAAAACCAAAAGCCATAAGGTTGAATTGACCTCATCGCCTATAGGTCCCATTTGTTAAAATCGGGTATTTCTACGTGAAAAAATGGTAAGTTGGTACCAGAAGCAGGGTACACATTATATTGATTTGATGATCCCAGACCATCCTCCAGCGAGGCAGGTGCACGAGCCACATGATAAGATCTGTGACCTGCCAACAAAGATTCGTCACTGTATTCCTCATTAACGGTACCAAATCCAAAATTCACTAAGGCACGTTTGACCCATGGGGCGTAGAGACCGCAAATGTGGAATTCAACCTGTCTATCAGCGTAACGGTTGACTTGCTTCCGTAAATCGGTTAAACTCTGAATGGCGGTAGAATCTGTCTGCGAACATTGTGAAAAATCCAAACAGATAATCTTCAAGAGAGGCCTGTCATCTTGCAATTTTCTTTCAGAATTTCTGGCTTCTTCAGCTTCTATTTCCGCCCATTCTTCAGGGGTTCTCTTTCTGTTAGTTAACTTCTTGAACCAACGTGGTGTTTCCCATTCACCTGGGTCGTTCCAAGGTCTATCCACCTTCTTTACTGCATTAACCATCTGTCCCCTTCTTGTTGTTCTCCTAACTTCATCGTAGATGACATCATAGTGTCTACTGCAGTTCATATAGGTATAACTGTCACCAAAACGGTAGACGATGACACCCGGAGGAGGTGGTTGGATTGGTACTTCTGGGTTAAATTCTCTAGAGTAGGAGCGATCATAAGAAATCCATTTAGTATGATAAACTAATTTCTGCCCAAGCTGGCCGTCAATTTTATTGCCAGCACCATTATTACTGCCATTCAAGTAGTTCGATTGCACCACGGTTTTATCCAATGGATCCAATTTCTTGGAAGAGGATTCGACAGAAGATTGTGCTTGAAAGCCTTCCAGCTGTAAACTGGCATTTTCACTCACACTTTCAACGTTTGGATCTACTTGAGCATTAACCACTTCGGCAACTTCCACACGACCAAGGAATCTACCTGGAGCAAATGCATTCTTCAATAAAAATAGAGCTGCAGACCAACACATGGCAAAATAGATACCGTAATCAATTGAAGTGAAAACGGTGATGAAGACCGTGGTAATAAATGCTACAAAGTCACCTGGATTCATCTTGTAAAAATTCCAACTAGTCTTGTAAGATGCACAGAGGTCTGAAACTGCATGGATAATAACTGCGGAAAGCGTAGCAGAAGGGATGTAGTAGAAGGCGTGAGTCAAACAGTACAACGCCAAAAGCACACAGGCACCACTAACAGCACCTGACATTGGGGTACGAACATTACATTTTGCCTTCAATGCAGATCTGGAGAAAGAACCGGTTGCAGGATAAGCATGGAAGAAAGTACCAATCAGATTAGTAGCACCGATAGCAATTAATTCTTGATCAGGAACGACTTTGTAGTTGTTAACTCTACCAAAAGATTTAGCAATAGAAATATGTTCCAAAAGCAAAACGATGATTGAAGATGGTATGCTCGAACCCATCTTAGACAGAAGACCCTTGGGAATTTTCATGACGTGAACATCCTTTAGACCCTTAGGAACCGTACCCAAAACCGAAATTTTAGGATTCTTCCTACCCTTGGTAATACCATAGGAGATTGCCGTGAATACAATAATAATAACAGCAGATCTCATAGCCTGAGTGTAAAAGTAAAAAGTTTTCAAAATATTTCTCTTTTTTGGATCATTCTTAAAATGTCTATCGGCCAATTTAGGACCATAGGATGAACACCACCATTTCCAAACATAAAGAATTACCAAAGGAATGAGACCAAACACTGCGTCCAACTTTGTGCGATGCAGATTTTTTAAACTGTTGATGATTACCTTATAAGTTGCGTCTCTGGTATGGACGTATTTTTTAAAGCCCATTAAACCAGGTACCTGACCTGAGATGATATTTATTGAGGACCCAGTCATGAAACCTGCCACTGCATTTAGTGAAATCAATTCCACCAAAAATCCAAGACGTAGAACACCAGCACCAGTTGCCACAATACCACATAACAGCGCCAGCGCCGTTGCAATCAACGGTCCTGTGACTTCGTGTTCCTCTTTGGGATACTTTTTCAAAGTTTCCTCAATAACTTTGGCAGTTTCCAAAGACATAACGGCGACAGGTCCTATACATACATCCTTTGAAGTAGCAAACAGAGAATAAATAAATGCACCGACAAAGGAGGAATATAGACCATACTGTGGTGGCAGAGTGGCAATTTGTGCATAGGACATCGATTGAGGAACTAGGACACATCCCACCGTAATACCAGCTATAAGATCTCCATATCCCCATTTCCAGTTATAAAATGGTAGCCATTTGAAGATTGGAAAAATAGACTCAAAATAGTGTTTTATGGCACCCCAAGTCATTCTGTCTCTTAAGTCATGGTAAAAAAATATCAAATGGTCCAACTTGACCTTCTTCATATGAAGGTACAGTAACTTTTGGAGCTAATAAATTCGCACTACCATTAGAGGAGTTCCAATATTCCAAGTCAGTCTCTTTGTAGTCAACTTTACCCTTGCGTAAATATTCCTCGTCATATTCATCTTCGCCTCTACCCACAATTCTTTCTCTATCTTCTGCGGCTTTGTATTGATCATATTCTTGCTCTAAATCATCCAAATTCGACACTTGACTTAATTCGTATTCGCTTTCAAACCTTGGAGGCGATTGTGATGGTGGGGGAGTACCACTACCTGACAAATTCCCACTAGAACTTACAACCATAGTTCAGGAAGTAGTGATCTTGATAACAATTCTTGAAGTTTCTCAGCTTAATTTTCCTTACCGTATCCACTACCATAACCTACAAGATGACAATTGAAAGCTCATTAATCCGACTCATTGCTTTATATCCCATGATCCCAATTCTCGACTTGTTCCTTACTCATCCTTTTACAACTGTGGCTTCCACGATTTAATTTTTCACTTTGTCTTTACCGCTGCTCATTGCACATGATCTTTTTCAATACGGGGTTTTCCCTTTTCTTTTTTTTTTTTTTTTTTTTCACCAAATCTCCGATCTACCCTGCAATGGTAATAGGAACAATAATAGCTGACTACAGCACGGCTAAGCTCCACTGATCACCATTAGGCGTGACCTGATAGACTATGTTAGTCTTGATCGTACCCTGTTGTATTCCTTTTAGCTCTAAGTGTAGTGTGGTACGTTGCCAGTAGGCACGGAGAATTCTATCGTTGATCGTATCCTTTGTATTAGTCGTACCCGTGGCTATAGTCATGGTCGGAGAATTTAAATCTTGTTCTCTTCCTTGATTTGCCAGTGGGATCTGCAGTGACAACTGTGACAGTATCGCTAACGATTGTGGATCCAATAGTATTATTTTCGGCTTAGTAGCTAGCAGGATTAAGTCATGACTTAAACTAGTGGCAGTGTCAGAACCACTGGTAGTCCTGATAACGGTTACGTCCAATGGGTCAGAAAATATGTCATTTATCTTATTGATGGCCTCGTGGCTGCTATTAATTTTACCAGTAAGGTCATCGGTGAGGATCGAATCCAGTGACGAAATGCAGTTCTTCGTGTTGGTTAAACTGTGGATCAGATCTAGGGCTCTTGAAAATTCCGGACTTGAATTCCTTAGACGTAGCTGCAGATAGGAAGCCATGTCAGGGCCTAAACTGCTGTTATCATGGAGGTTGAAACGCAATTTGTAATCTTCGTCGATCGACTCGTGGACCCTGTCATCAAACCAATCTAAAAAGGAACCCAATAATCTCTGCTGTGAACTGAGACTTGCGATGGCTTCTAAGACATTTTTCAGAAAAAATTGTAGACAATCTACCGGCGGTAGCAATGGTAATGACGATGTCAAGTGATGTGATAGTAAATTAGCTCTACATCTCTGACCTAGTGATATGAGTCGTTCACATGCTGGAAGGCATGCCAGCGTTAGTACTTGTAAAGTTTTGTGGTACGCGTCTGTGCCCAATTTGCGCCAGCGCTTCAGGTTTTTCTCGCCAATAGAATTGACCAGCCAATCTTCTAGCTCTGGGGTTACACTCCCCACTAGCATTAGCTCTATCAATTGTTCCCTTAGAAGATCGTATCCGCCAAATGCGCCCTGACAACATCTTCCTAAAAATTCTTCGTACGGTTGAATTAAATCTCTTTGAATTAATTCGATGTGGTCTTGCAAATAGCGATACAGTTGTCTCATAGAGACTACATTTTTCAATAGTCTTAAGGAGAATGGATCCTGGATTAAGCTTGCCAAATCGAACTTTTCCACGCTACCGTCTTGATAAAATGCCAGATACTGGTGTCGAGCCGAAACAAATTTGATCAAGTGATTTGCTTTTGGAGCCAGTGGAACTAATAGGGAGAACTCCCCATCAAACATGATGGAGAGGTTGTCCTGACATCTCAGTACGTGTGCATCAAGCAGGTCATTTGTGCCGTCGGCGGTTGATGGCCGCCATACATCACTTGGTAATGTATAAGGTACCACGCAAAGTTGACGTGAATCTCTAGCAAACTTGACCATCTTGGGCATCATTTCAGTCACGTCATGATCGATAGAGCAATCTCTAGCACTCGAATCAGATAGGAAAAGCTCGATCCTATCCCAAATACCAGAAACAGCACCATTACCACCAGCTCTCAGCAGCGAAACCAATCTACCAGATCTAAAACCGTCATAGATTCTTACGATACCATCCGTGTAAAAAATGCTTAAAAACTTGCCTGTAGTTGGGTCCCACTGATGGCTTGCGACCTGAGACATATCCCTCACTACTATAGTTGCAATCCTAGCGTCATCTGCCATTCGATGTACTGAGAAACCTCTGGTAAATGGCTTCACATAAAGTGGATAAAGGGGATTATAATCCACATAATCTTGGTCCATCCTTTGGTATGTATTCTTTTGTGATCCTTTCCAGGTACCAAGGCTTGAGCCGTTTATTCGAGTGATGCCTTGTAAAAGCTTTTAAACTAAGCTTTGAACATCAAAAAGTGAAGGGAGGGAGAATATCAACCAAAAAATGTTCAAGAAGGATCCTCACGTCAAGGCCCTCAGCAATCTGAAGAATTCTGAGGCCAAGAAATTATTGGCTACCTGCAGAGCCCAAACTGGTAACCAAGAATACTCCTTTCCTACAAGTGTTATTAAACAGACAAACTTCCAAGCCCAAAGTAGCATAGGGACAGTTTATACAGATGCAGATAACAAACCTATTTGGTTTAAGGAAAAACATGGGGATTTACTTTATCCTACTGTATTTGCTTGCTGGTCACATCCTGGCTTACTTCCTGTAGTGTTAACTCATGGATTCGTCGTCGAGGAAAGACTGTTCAATGGTGCTAATTTGATGTTAGCAGGTACCGTATTACCTTTCGACCCACGTTTAAAGCCTGGAAGAGTCTGTGGTATTGCTAGTAAAAACGCTCCAGATGTGGTTATGGCCGTCGGTGTGGTCCAACTGGATTTACCATCCTACGATTCAGTCCTCGGCAAAACTGGTGTGGCAGTTCAACTAGTACACTACTTACCAGACGGTCTCTCCAAAGTGTTCAAGGTTAATGCAGAACCACCGGTTCCCCTCGAGGATAGCGATGAATATGAAGAAGGAGAAGAAGAAGGAACAGCGGAATCAGCGCAACAGCCATCTTCACAAGCAGTTCCATCACAGGAGAAGGCTGTGGATATCGAGGACATTGCAGAGGTACTTGATGACTTTAGACTAGAGGATGTGGATCAATTTTTGACCAGAGCGTTATACTATACATTAACCCAAGATACAAAACTAGAACTACCAATTTCTGCATCTAATTTTATTTCAAACCACATCAACCATAACTTGCCCTCAGTGGACCACGAAAAGGTTAACGTAAAGAAGAGTTCTTGGAAGAAAACCGCCAAATTTCTCAAGCATTTTGAAAAAGAAGGGTTCCTCAAACTGAAGGGTAAAGGCGATGACCTAACTATTGTAGGTATCAACAAGCAAAAACCAGAGCTGCAAAATTTCCAACCCTATGAAATTAATAGTAGCGGTGGTAGTAGCGGTGGTAAATCATCCTCCAACAAAAGTGATAGCAAGAAGGACGGATCACCTCAATTACGTTGCGAGACCCTTTACAAACCTATAAATCTGGCTAAAGAATTCATTCAACTGACAGACTTGAGTCCGCAAGATATTCTTTACACCGCACAAGAGTTGAAGAATGCTCTCAACGATTACATTGCATCCAACAATTTGGCTGATCAGAAGAATAAAAAGATGGTCATCCTCGATGACCTACTATACCATTTAGTCAACAAAAAACAGAAGGACACAACTGCTCCCCGTTTAGTTTCAAGAGCAACCATTATAGAACCACTGTTGGCCAACAATTTCACACCACATTTCCAAATATACAAAGGTGATGTTCCTCTTTTCAAGAATCCATCCAGAGGTAATTTACCAAACATCGAAATAGTCACTGAGATGAAAATTGGACGTAAAGTGGTTACAAGAGTCTCAAGATTTGAAATTTTCCACATTGATGAAGATGAATTGGCAGCCACGCTTCGTAGAATCTGCAGTGGTTCTACAACTATCGGTGAAACTATGACTTCTCCCAAATATAAGGAAGTTACCGTTCAAGGACCTCATGGACCTTTGATCATCGACCACTTAAACTCATTGGGGATCCCCACTAAATGGATCAAATTCGACAACAAGTTGAAGAAGAAAAAGAAGGCTGGTGGTAAATAGATCTCTACAATATAAAACCTATAAATAAAGATTGTTTTCCATAGTTTAACCTCGGCGGCTATCTTTTGAAAATCGGTATTATCATCACTACTGACGAAGACGAGCTTTCCATTTGACAAAATTACCAAAAAATTTCAACCTTTATATGACAAAGGAACTATTAACGGCTCGAAAGAACGTAGAAAACACAAGAGTTTCAGGCTAGCTTGACCAATGATGATTGGTCTGATACCATCTTCGCGTTTCCAATTGTTTGGCCCTACCTCGAAATGTCTCTTCCATACGGCCGCATTGCTAAGAGCTGAAGAATCAGGATCCAAATTGACCAAGGAACAACTAAGGAAAAGAGAAATACGTAGAGCAGCAAGACGTAAAGTGGAAGCAAAACAACCTGCACATACTCATCCATTGTACTTACCTACTCCACTAGCATTGAGATATTTGCGTGCAGTTGAAGTAGGTTACCCAGCATCTCAACAGGTTATTACTGTGACGACATCTGTGGTGGCAGATAGAGGTAATCCACCACTAGCCGGAAACGTTTCGTTGCCAAGTCCTTTGAAAGATGTTCTTGTAGCAGTATTCAGTAATGATGAACAGCAGTTGAGTATGGCAAGAGACAAATTCCGTTGTCATCTCGTCGGTGGATCAGACATCATTGCCAAGATTAAAGAAGGCGAGATTCCAGTCGATTTCGATAAGGCCTTTGCCACACCTGATATAGCTCAAGAGCTAACATCCCAAGTGGCACGTATATTAGGGCCTAGGCAAGTTCTTCCCATGGCGAAAAGAGGTACCGTGGCATCAGATCTGGAACCACTAATTAAAGATAGTTTTGGCTCCATCCCATTTAGGCAAAAAGGTAATTCAATCAGTCTCGCAGTGGCTAAATGTGAGTTTTCTGATCGCCAAATATTAGAAAATTTATTAGCTGTTCAAGCTGCCCTTAAGGAAGCCGTGTCGAACCAAAAAGCAAAGAGACCTAGTATCTTGGGCCGAACCACATTGACAACGACTCACGGTCCCGGGATTGTCATCGATTTGGTATGATATCATCATGTAAATAATATATTTGTGTTTAAAAAACTCTATGAATTGTATATACAAGAATTCTTCTCATCATCAATGCGTTAAGTACCATCTGCCCTTCTGCTTTCTGCGTTGTAGAATCTTTGAACCTTGCTTACTACGTGCACGAGCTAAAAACCCCACCCTACGCTTACGTTTCAAAGTACTAGGTTGATATGTGTTACCTCTTGATTTCCAACGGCGTTGTCCCATGCCAATAGCTGAAGAAAGTGGTGACGGTCCCAGTAGACGTTGGAATGGTGAGGTCGTTGTGGGAGTCAAATTCCCCAGAGTAAAAAGAGTGCGACGTGCACCCACTTGGAATATATTTCTGGCAAAGGACCACATAGGTTCAGGTATAGGTCTTTTCAAACTGATCCTCAGTTATTGTTGGAAGTTAGTTCCATGTTTTCTGAAATTTTTCAGTTGTTAAGTGCCTAGTTAGAAAAATGAAAAAAAAGCCATTACCGTCGTAATGATAATAATAACCATAATCATCACGGCTGAAGAATAATACTCATATGGACCTCAGCAATATTTCACTTGGTCCGAATTCAGGCATTTGTAGGCCACTAGGATCTTTTCCCTCGTTCTTTATCACATATGCTCTTCTAGAGGCTCGCCGATAAAGTCTTTTCATAGATCGGGTTTCACTCTTGGCAATAATATCGCCCAGTAGCTTCTCATTGCGTGCCAGTAGAGGTCTATTTTCCCAAGCCAGTGCATTCCACACCACTGCTGTTTTTCTTCTGAAAAGGTTGCGTATTCGACAATCTGCAGCGTCGTTACCCATGGGTCTTAGTGGAATTTCGACAATTGGCACGGGAAGTTTCCTGTTGTTGTAACATAGCCTTGGATCGCTCTTGAGAAAGAAATATTGAAGGAAAATCGACTGAAGCAGCCAAACACCTTGTTCCTGTGGAAGTCTATCGATTACGTCGTCATCGGCCCAACGATGTTTCTCAAACCGCAGTCTGGACAATGCCAACACATTGCAGTCTTTCCAAAGGTAACTTAATGACTCTTTTCTGGGATTCGACATGTCTAGCAGCGAACGTTGGTACTCATAAGGCCAATAATTTCTCAGCTCTCTATGATGGAGTTGAAACCTTTTAAGGTAGGGCGGCAGCGGATTATCCCATAAGAAATGTGCTCTGTAGATAAGTAATTCTAAAGACTTATGGTCACTGAGCCGCTCGAATTCAGTAATACTTTGAGCCACTAACAAAGATTTGAATGAACTATCTCGACAGTGTGCTTCCAAAACTTTCTGAGTTTCTAAATGGAGCGGTAGTAGTCGTATACTTCTAGACAGAGCTGGAATCAATTCCTGAAAATTGCGACTAACCATCAAAGCTGTTCACCAGCCTCCAAAGCCTCTTGAAATATTCTTCTATCAAGTTATCTAGTGTCCGATGGACTAACATTTTGTGCATCGATTGAAGATCGCGATGTTCTTGTATAAACAAAAACCACTAGAAGAAAACTACAAACTACTAAATAAAGTCCACTAATCATAAGCATAAGTTCCATTGGAGGTGTTATAGATGGTAGGAGAGGTCCAAGACAACAAGGAAAACAATGTGATGTTAGATCCTGGGGAAAACGGATCGCTGGCGTTACCGCAAACCCCAGTCCATCTATTGAAAAGAACCCAACCCAACGTTTTGAAGCCAGAGGAGAATACACCCAAGAAGAAATCGAGAAGTGTATCACCAATTAGAGGACAGAGGCGTCTGCCTCTGGCGTCAAAGGATCACAACAGATCTAGTGCGGCTGGTCCCGTAAAGAAGAGACAACCCACTTTACAAGGGGAACTATTATCTAATCCAAGGAAACTAAAGAAATACGGATCTGTGCTAGGATACACAGATTTACCAAGAACTAAAAGCTTAGTGCTCAGAGATGGTGATGATGAAGACGAGGAAGAAGAAGAAAATAGCGAATTACAGAGTAAGTTGCAAGATGCGATGAAACGACGTGAGGAAAGTAGCGAAGGATTAGGAGGATTAGCCAAATTGGTACGAGACACGAAGGATGATATTGAATACGCACCGCGTAAATTACCAGCATTAGAATATGAACCCGATGGACATACTCCTTGGGACGATAAAGATATTGAAAAATTGAAAAAAGTAAATTTAAGAGTACGTGAAGATCAAGAAAATGGTGAAAGCGATAGGCTGCAGGAGAATGATGACGGACTGCTGCCACTTGTAAACATAGAAGGTGATAATGAAGATCCGAATGAAAATGAGGTCGATGAAATACGGCCCAAAGGCCGCAGGATACGTCCCTTCTGCGAACTAGAGCCATTTGATGAAGATGAGGTGGCAGCTACTTATGACGGTGATGGGCTGAATGCCCAAGAGCTCGAGGATTTACTGGAGTAGACAGAAGAAGGGGACCTTCGCTTGTTTTCTCTAATTATAACCATGATTTATACTAATATAAAATATATACAGGATTATGTTAATACTTCATGCTATCAAATAAGAAAAAAAAGAAGGAAAAAAAAGATAAAAAACTACTGCTGAGCACATTGAGGGGTTCCATCGTCGGGGAAAGCGCCACTTGCGTGGCCTTCGTGTGCATATTGATCGTTAGGTCCCATGTAATCGGGTAGTTGATCTACTAGCTTCATGTTTGATATTTCTTCTGTGTTCCCAGGATCTGACTCAACGTCGTTATTAGCAGGCTCACTAGGAAGAATATTTCTAATTTTAAGCAAATCGCTTTTTTCAGCAAACCAATTATCTTTGGGGAAAACGATGTTCACTATCACGTACAGATCACCGAATTTCGTTGCATGACTGTTGAGAGGCCAACCTTCTTGTTCCACCTTTATGATTTTCCCAGGACTTATCACTTTACCTGAGGGTATCGACAGCTTTAATATACGCCCATCCAGCGTTTTAGTCAAAGTCCTCTCAACACTCGTTATAGCTTCCGCCAAAGAAATAGTAATGTTTGTTATCAGGTCATATCCACGTCTCTCGAGTCTAACGCCTTCTGGTGGTTCTGTGCCTTCGTCCACTACAAACACCAAATCACCAGTCTTTGATTTACCCACTTCTTGATCGGCCTCACCTTCAAGGATAATGCGGTCACCATGACGACTACCACGAGGAATTGACACGGTAAGTGGCTTCGATTCTTCTATCATACCTTGACCTCTACACTTCTTGCATTGGTTTTTTTCAGATGTTGGCTTACTCACATATTTACCCTTCCCGTGGCATATCCCGCAAAGAACCGTTTGCTGGGCAACCATACCTGGGGCAACTCTTCTCAATTGTTCCTTATAACCGTGGCCATGACAACTCTTACACTCAGTCTGAGGTGGTGGGCCACCGCTACGACGCCTCCAACCAGATCCCTCACATTTCTCACACACCATCTTACGCTTAGATTGGAATTTAAACACTTTACCATTGTAACAATCCGCCATGCTCACTTTCAAAGGCACCTGTACATCTTCAGATCTATCATTTTCCTGTTGAGCACTTGCGAAACCACCGCCGCCGCTGGTACCACTGAATCCAAATCCGCCGTTAAACTGTGTAAAGAAGTTCATAAATGATTCATCTTCGAAATCAGGACCATCAGAAGCGTCACCATAGGTGTCGTACTTAGATCTCTTTTCCTCGTCACTCAACACCTCATATGCAGCCGTGATATCTTTGAAACGAACTTCACTTTCCTCTCTCAGCGATTCATCTGTAACTTTATCCGGATGGTGTTGTAGCGCTAACTTCCTGTAGGCCTTTTTAATCTCAGCTTGAGTTGCATCTGGCGATACACCAAGTGTATCGTAAAGAGATATGGGTCTATAGGGCTTCAATGTTGTGTAGGGAATACCAATAACACCTTTATACCTCTGCGTCTCATTTGTATGTGAAGAGTTTAATGCCCGATACTTGATGAGCCTTTCAAGACCGTAGTCACTTTTTTTTACCCGGATTTGAATTTGTTGAAATGTCGACCGAACCAAGAGCGGTGAAGACCCACGTATTCTCAAGAGGTATATTGGATTTCAGTATTTCTAGCATATCCCATTGAATTCTGCGGTGTCGGTTTGCTGATAGAGGGACTCTCGACGGTATTGCTTGTATTACCATTGGTCAAGATAATATTTACATATATATATACAAGGATGTTCTCAAGTAAATACTATATCAATCGAAAATCTGCTAGTTACAGCCACCTGTTTATATTGGCTATTTTCTGAATGCTTAAACCGCGTGCAAGATTATTTTGGTTGGTGTTCAAGTAATACCTATATTCTAAGAAGAAGCCGATTTACTGTTGTTACTCCAGAAATTCAATATATTTTACGATTGACGCTATAAAACTCGACAATATTTCGAAGATCCAAGTAGTGAGCACTCGGGTTTTGATATAATTAATCATCATGCTCTACAAAATCCATCACATAGTATTTCTACAAGGTCCCATTTTCTTCTAAACGATGGCTTATATACTATACTATGGAACCAGTTGACCAATTTAAGATCGGAAAAAAAAGTAGCTCTAAGATATTTCTGACAGCTCGATAAATGTGCATGCAGTGTTTACAGAGATCTAGCGGTTGTTGCAGCAGTAATTGAACTTCCTAATTAGCTTTATCTCTTCCGATTTTCTCATACCTATACGCCGTTAGTTGATATCGGTCGGCGCTTGAAATCCGAACGAAAAAATGACCAACTTTAGACCTTATCACCTTTAAAAGATCAGTAATTCTCAATATATCCAACGTCAGAACTCCTCTCATCGCTTAGAAGCCTCTGCGACTGATCATTCCCAATAATGGTTCTCCTTGCACGTCCCAGGGTTTTGCTTTCAAGTAGAAGAACTCTACTTCTAATTGCTCAAAGATACAAATCTGCACAAGCTGAAGCTCATCTCCACCATGTTCACTCCAAAGGCTCTAAGGCGCTAGGTGACGTTTACCCTGCTGAAAAACTGGGATTGAATGAGGTTAATGAAAACGTCTTAAAAGCCAAATATGCAGTCAGAGGTGCAATCCCCATGTTAGCAGCCGAATTGAACGCAAAATTGAAAAAAGATCCAAGTTCTTTGCCCTTTGATAACATTGTCAGTGCAAATATCGGTAATCCTCAACATTTGAAACAGAAACCATTGACCTTCTACAGACAAGTTCTATCGCTTTTGCAATATCCAGGTCTTTTGGAGGAAAGCGAAAAAGTCCTAATTGATTCCAAATTGTACCAGAGGGACGCCATCACAAGGGCTAAAAAATTGCTGAACGACATCGGAAGCTCGGTCGGTGCTTACTCTTCATCTCAGGGTATCCAAGGAATTAGAGAGACCGTTGCTCAGTTTATCACAGAAAGAGACGGCGGTGAGAAGGCCTACGCCGATGACATCTTCCTAACCGCTGGTGCCTCTTCAGCCGTTTCTTATCTTTTGTCGATTTTGTGCAAAGGTCCCGAAACTGGTGTTTTGATCCCTATCCCTCAGTACCCATTATACACAGCTTCGTTGGCTCTAAACAACTCACACCCACTACCTTATTATTTGGATGAGAAATCTGGCTGGTCTACCAACCCTACGGAGATTGAGGAAGTGGTTACCAATGCCATTGGACAAAATATTAAACCCTCCGTGTTGGTGGTCATTAACCCCGGTAACCCAACGGGTGCCGTCTTATCCGTGGAAGATATTTCTCAAATCTTTACCATTGCGGCTAAGTACGGTATCGTTGTCATTGCCGATGAAGTTTACCAAGAAAACATCTTTGCCGGTGCTGAATTCCACTCCATGAAAAAGGTCTTGAGACAACTACAGAAAAGCAACCCTGGCGTCTTTGACAACGTTCAATTGGCAAGCTTGCACTCAACTTCTAAAGGTGTTTCTGGTGAATGTGGTCAAAGAGGTGGATACATGGAGATTACCGGTTTCAGTAACGAAATCAGACAGGTCATCCTCAAATTAGCTTCCATCTCCCTATGCCCTGTCGTTACAGGTCAAGCATTGGTTGACTTGATGGTGTCACCTCCTAAGCCAGGTGACGAGTCTTACGAATTGGACCAACATGAGCGTAAATCTATCCACGAAGCCTTAGCTCAAAGAGCTAGTAAACTTCACCAAACATTCAACTCTTTGGAGGGTATCGAGTGTCAAAAGCCAGAAGGTGCTATGTACTTGTTCCCCAGGTTATTACTTCCATTCAAAGCCGTACAAGCCGCTGAACACGAAAGTATGACTCCAGATTCATTCTACTGCAAGAAACTATTGGAAGCCACTGGTATCTGTACTGTACCAGGGTCTGGATTTGGCCAGGAACCAGGTACGTACCACTTGAGAACAACCTTCTTGGCACCAGGTACTGAGTGGATTGAAAGATGGGAATACTTCCACAGGGCCTTTTACCAAGAATACCGTGATTGATCACTAGATCTTGATTATGTAGTATTTCCTTTATGCAAAGTATACAAAAAAATGATACTGTTACAACTCGATTGATTCATCCATGTTTGTAGAGGATTGTAATTTTCTGCCCAACAGCCTGCGTTTCTTCATGGGTCTTGCCTGAGATGTTGGTTTGTCGTCCACATCATGGGTTTGACCCCTTCTTTCGAGCTGTGTTTGTTCAACTTCGAGATCGTAATTGGCTAATTCGTCACTATCGTAAATATAATCGTCCCCCACTGTAGCTGGTTGCGTCTGAACCATATTTACATGATTATTGTTAGCTGCCGTCACTTCAGAAGTCTTTTTTAGGCGAGATCGTGTGCTTTCATCTTTCTTGCGCTCAATTGTCCCATCAATCAACTCATCAGTTGGACTTCTAATATCTACGTCGTCGCTTTGTTTTTCAGGTTTGTCATCCGGCTCCTTTTGCTCAGCGGCCCCAGTTTTCAAAGGGTTAATATCCACTTCACCACTTTGTGCCTGGTTCTTATCAGTGCTTTCATTTGGCGCTCGTTCCCCATCTTGATTGCTGGGAGTTGTGTTTATTTTAATTGTCTCGGCGGCTTTATGTTCGTCTCTATTATTCTCCAGAAATAATACTCCCTCTCCTAGATTCACGACGTTCTTAGGGGGAGTATCAAGAATGACTTCTTTTCTCTTCTTGACAAATTTCCTGTTACAATCCGGAACAGATGTGAATAGCAAATCCCCTGGCCTTCCATCTGAGGATACATTGATATTCTGATTTATATGGAAGGGACCGTATTTCAAGCATAAGTTCCAATCTTCTAGACATTCATCCTTATGAGACCCAAGTAGCTCTTTCATGTCTTTAATACCATTATTATGGAACCGCTGAGAATTTTTAACTCCAAGCCCCAGTTTTAAACTGTAATCTTCTACAATTCGACCACATAAATCAAATAAATTTTCCCTATCGATGGCGGTGCTCTCTAGAAAGATGGGAATTCGAGGTAGCCCTAACAAGAAAGAGGAGATTGCTCGGATCATATGCTTCCGTTTATCGTTCTGCAAGGGTAAAATCCAAACATACCTCGAGAAATAATCCCTACAATAAAGTAGATGAGAAAACCTACCTTGTATTTTCTCCCCATCAAATGGTTCAAATACCTCAATATGAACTCTTTCAAGAGGCAAAAGTTGCCAATAAACGTTTTTATGGCGCTTCTTTTGGAAAGGGTTGGTCTTCAGATCAGGATTACATTTGGAACAATAACTAATTGCCGTAACAATATAATCACGAGTAATGTTCGCATAGGTCTTTACCAAGTTTCGATGAATATTATAGGACGTAACATGATTGTTCTGTAAATGAGAACACATTACCAAATGGAACATGGAGGCAGGTTCACATACAATCCTGTCATCCCTCTTCCGATCGCAAACCATCCCATTTTCTTCCGAGACAAAATACCTTGAACGTAGATAATAGTATTCGATTTCAGATGATTCTCCTTTCCACTTGTGACAACGTTCCATGTTTGGTATACTGAGTGTATCTGATCTGATCAATTCGTAAATCTGCTGTGTTAGTTGACCCGCCACAGTACCTTGAAATTGCAGTGATTCTTCGGCACCTTGTTCCAATAGGTTCAAGTTCATCCCCAACTGTAGGCAGCTCACATATTTTTGATTCATGGGTGGTACTATAAACTCTCCATTTCGGCTATTCCTATTGACCTTTTTACGCTTAGGTTCCTCCTCAATTTGGTTATCTTCATCACTTGCTAACTTTTGCTGGTTAAGGGGCTTTCTCTTAGACATGGCAATAAATTGGATCCAAATCTCAATGTAACAATGCTTTCTATTTGACTTCAATATCTTTATTTACTCAATTGATCTGGTTTAAATCGTAGTTAACTTTATTTACTACCGAGCGATGCAAAAATATTTCCACATTACAGAAAATAACAATAATCTACAACTAGTATTGGCGTCTCATAAATGACTTTTGGGAGCCCTGCAGTGGCTGACTTAACGCCAGATAAAACTTGGTAAATCTTGGAATAAACTACATACATTACTTTATTGTGTCTTCTTTATAGTGCCCACAGGGTCCAAGTGTGTACTACTGCGAGCTGACAATGCTATCAGGATCCAGCTCGGCAACCAACCTAGACATAGTACGAACCAGGTCCAGCACCCTAGCTGTTGCCATGCAAATACCAATTTTTGTAACAGATCAGGATGTGGTTTTATGAGGAAGAAGGAAACCAACGGATTGGAAATGATTAGAAGCACATATTTCTTGAGAGGCAAACTTCTTTGGGTACCCACAGTTGTCATAGGGAAGGCCAGAATACCAATCACAAATGCCAGCGTAAAATTGACCATCATTAAGGAAGTTATCACAAGGCTCATGTAGAGAAATGCGTACATCTGCAACCCATGGGATAGCGGCTCTGTAACAGTCCATACTCTTCCAGCTGCTAATGGAATCAATACCATGGCCAAGATGAAAACCACCAGAAGACTAGTAGAGGGAAAATAGAGGAACAATTGTGAAAAAACAAATGAGACCAGTATGCTAACCAACCAAAACAACAGAGCCATTAAATTGTAATAGGAGAAGAAAGATAAGGCACTGTACTGGTTATTAAGCAAAGAATTCAAAGATGCTAGTGCGAAGCCAGCAGAAAGTACAACGGTTGCCGGCAGGTAACTGCTGATGGATACGAAATAACGAGGAGCTACCAGCATGTAGAAAAAGTAGGATTGGTGGAACTTTTCTAAAAGATTGTTTATGGATCTGAACATTGCTTCCGGAATACGACCAAAAGTCGTGATGTCGTTGTTTCCTCCTTCTTTACCGTGTGCCTTAAGGGTAACAGATTGAATTCTCCAGCCGCTGAAAGCTTCATTACCGTGTAGTGGCTCTAACCCTGCAAAGGCATTATGGTAAATACCACGAATCAAAATCTTTAGACGAGACCAGTAAGATTCATCACTGATGGACTCAGGGGTCATACCATGTAGTGACACATGAACACCTTCGTGTTCAGTAATGGAAACGGCAATGTTAACAAGATCCAAGTTAGGCAGTTCACCATTCAATCCGCCATAGCTGATTTCTGCATAATCAAAATAGTCATTCGTGCCGGGATAGTCTAACACTATTGCGGCTTCAATCGATCCACCAGTAAGATCCAGTGACGTATGGTATGCCTGTACCCAAGATCTCAACGCCACATCAGGATTTTCGCTGAAGACTATAATGATATTTTTGGACCATACAGGCCAACGAGAAAAGAATTTTGAAAGTGATATACCTAGAGAGGCACCACCAACATTAAATTCTCCCTCTGCGTTATACCATGGAACAGCCAAAAGGATTGCCTCGGTGCCGTCGCCCCGTTCAGCATGTAGAATCCCGTAAAGTGAATCTCCATACTCCTTGTCGTTGTATATGGAAGTCTTGGCTCCAAAATCTTGTAACCACTGAGCCATCTGATCATTTCTTTCATCATTACTGATGTTACCAAAATGTTCAATCTGTGACCTGTAACCTCTCAAAATATTCCATTCAGTCTCTCTGAAATAGGAGTATGCTTGTGATGGCATCAATGCATTCTCTGAAATGTAGGTACGCCTAAATTGACCCTCTATCGGTAGTGTCCCTAGCCATAGTGAACTAATAATCGCACATATCATAGAAACCAAGGGTAAAAGAGCTATAATTTTGGGGACTAGCCCCATTTCTACAACTCTCCGTTGCAATTGTTCAATCAATGCCATTGAATCACCACTTTCCACTTCTCGCAGTTTCAAATTGCGTTTTGTATCTGCTCACTTTTGACATCAACACGATGAACTTGACTTTTAACAAACCACTTTCCGGCTATAAGGATAACAGAATCCATCAATAAAGAAGAGTCAAAAAGAAGTGAAATAGCATTCAAGAGGTTGCTTGTCGGAGACTTGGAAGCCCATAATGGATAACCCTTCCCCTTTTAAAAAGATTTCGCTAGATAAAACAAGGAATTTTAGCTGGGTCTTCCTCGTAGATTGGGTTTTGACATGCATAGTGACACTGACGGTTATCTTTTACTTGGGAAGAATATTTGGTTTTCTCATTACATTCATACTAGAATGGATCGTTTGGAAACGCTACAAGGTCAAGATAAACATTGAGTCACTTCGAATAGCCCCTCTGGGCGGCAACATAAAGTTTAGAAACGTTTGCATCATTCATAGAGACTATACCATATCATGTTTGGAAGGGACTATTAGCTGGAGATACTGGCTGTTAAATATACGAAAATCACAGTACCAAGAGAATTTAGATAACGAGGAAGAAAGGTTAGAAGATGGTCAGGAACCTAAAAGCAACTGCAATAATGGTCGTAAGCATCCTTGTAGATTTGTGCTTGCATGTGAAGGGTTAGAAATATTCATCTACAACAAAACTTCATCTTATGAAAATATTATCCACATGTTCTCCAAGGATGAAAGAGCTCAATTTGAAAAGTTTGTGGATGACCAGACTTTAACAGAACTTTTAAACGAGCCAGATCAAGAGAACAAAGTCTTATCAGAAAGTACACACTCTAGTGTCACAATGGAGACTATTCATAATAATGATAGAAATCATAATGAAGACAGTAATGAAGACAGTAATGAAGAAGACGACGGACATGGGAATAAAAATAATGGAAAAACACATAACGATTTGGAAAATAATAAAAATTTTGAACAGCACTACTCAAATGAAAAATCTTTATATATGCGGTTTCTCCCGATACAACTTTCCATGCGTCAATTTTCCTTAGCCATAGGTAATAGGTTTACCTCATCCATTTTAGTGGTAAGTGCTAAAGATTCTAACGGTGTTATAGATCTTTGTCCACCAAAAGAGAAGTTAGATCTATTTAAAATTAAACTTGAAAAAGAACTCCACGACGTAGACATCTCTGTCAAACAAAACATTGGGTTTGATGATGATATATCGACTCGTTTTAAATGGACTAGAAGTAGGTTATCGAAACTATGGCAGAAATTCGCACTGATACTGCATATACCAGCATTTGGTCCTAGGCATTTACAGACAAAGGAAGACCTTACATTTCATGAAAATTGGAAGGGTCTGTCCCTCTATAGACAAAATATGGAAGAAGACGAATTGGAAAACGTGGAGTTCGATTTTGAAAATCACGAATACGCTCGAGTCATCAGTATTCTGAAAAGTGCTAAGATTGTTTTTACATATGAATATGACATACCAGGACTGGTTCCTTCGGAACCAGAGGAAACTCTTCAGGGCCCAGAGGTTGGTAACAGTGGTGCTCCACCTGAATTTGGTGTAGATATTCAACTATATGGTGCCAATATATGCTATGGACCCTGGGCAGAAAGACAATTAAGTCATTTGAGAGCTCTTTTGTCACCGGTTGTATCCAGGACACCCAAACCCATGAAGACTCTTACACCAGGATCTCGAAGAGTCTACACAATTTTTAAGACTTCCATTGCCATCATGGAAGAGTCCACTTGTCGTATCCCCACAAGAGAAAAGAGTAAAGATCAAGAATTTTTAAGGCATTACGTTGAGACCAAGGAGGAATTCAGACCATTTGGTTGGATAGATCTCAAATTCATGAAAGATTCCTATGGTAGTCTCGATACAGTTATTTGTCCTACTGAAGAAGGCTTCCCGAATAATGTAAATTTCCATTTTTCCAACATGGAAATTAGAACGAGTGTCAATCATGAATTGCTTCTAAGGGCTAAATATTTTGATTTTGAGGCTGACATGGGGTATCCTTTAGGTTGGAGTGATCAGGCTAACTGGGATATTAATTTATCTTCCACCCAGTTAGAAATATTCATACTAAGGGAACATATCACTTTGATATCTGATCTTTTAGCAGATTTTTCTTCTGGGGAACCTACTCCATACGAGTTGTTCAGACCTTTCATTTACAAGATTAATTGGAACTTGGATGGTTACTCTATCTATTTAAATGTGAATGACCATAACATTGTTAACAACCCCCTGGATTTCAATGAGAATTGTTATTTGTCTCTACATGGTGACCATTTGACATTCGAAGTGAAGATTCCTTACCAAACAGTCGCGAATAGATGCACTGAAATCACTTATAACATTTCAACGCCTATGTTCAGATTATTACTTAATACACCGCCGTGGAATACTCTAAATGAATTTATGAAAGATAAGGAAGTGGGAAGATCTTACAAATTTCAAGTTAACGGTTTATACACGCTTTTCTCTGACTTAGACATCGATAACGTTGATACAATCTCTGTCGAATGCTCTAGTATTGGTACGGCACTGCACTGTTACGGATTTGTGGTTCGTTATTTGATGAATGTTAAGATGAATTATTTCGGTGATTTTTCTCATTTCGTTACCGCCGAGGAATACACAAATGCTAACCATACTGAGGAGCTAAATGATGAGAATTTTGGAGATGAGAATTCCGGATTCAATCTCTCTTCTTCAGAGGACACTGATGCTGACATGAGTAATGCTGAAGGAAAACCAGAGAATAAGGGTACCCCTATGCCTAGACGTTCCGATCTTAAGAGGACAGAAAATGAAATGGATATATGGTTTGTGTTTTCTGTATGGGAAGGTGCCTTGATCCTTCCTGAGACAATTTACAACTCGGACCCTTGCATAGCATTGCATTTCAATGAACTAGAGGTCGATTTAAGAAGTACCAACTATTATATGGACCTTCTCGCATCAATGAATAACACTGAATTGAAAAGATATGTTTCGCGACATCCTCATGATTTATTTGAATGCGTTCGAAAGGATAATGGGCGACACGAGAAAAGCCATGGCTACCTTTCCAGCTTGACCATCCATGGTCACAGAATGTATGGGCTGCCGCCGGCTGAACCAACATATTTTTGTCAATGGGGAATTGACATAGATCGTCTGGAAATTGACTCTAATCTGGACTTCACTAAAGGATTTTTGACATGCTTTGGCAAGATCGGCTTTGGATTCAAAAACCTCGAAAACATTCTGTTGTATGAGACGAACACCCTTTTCGACATGACTTCCGTTACTGTTCGTGTAAAGGAGCTAAAATTTGTGGTTAATGATAAAGATACAAATTCTAGAAGTGTTTTACATGCTAACAAAATAATGTTTACTTCGATCGATTTTGAAAACGAAGCTTACTCACAACGTGTGGATTTCAAATTTCCTGACATCAATTTTCTCGTATTCGAACTTGATGGAAGCCAGAAACAAGATAGACTCCTCTTACATCTGAAGACGCAGTTGAATCTCACGGATTTCATACAAAACCAAGCTTTTGCAGACCACAGGTACAAACAACGAGAATACATCACCTTGCATGATTCAGCATTTTACAGATGCTCCTTTCTGCTTCCTTGTTTTTTTCAAGAGTCTTTTCTCTACAAAGAGCTACTCGGAAGCATTTCGCCATCTTCAACTTTACCGCCCTTGCCCTTACCTGTTTTGGCAGAAACCTTAGATTATATTATTGAAGATTGTTTGGGTGAATATGCACCTGTCAAACAGGATGATTCATCCTCAATTAATACAAGTGAAGGTCCAAGTACACCTCTATTCAATGACGACACAAGCTCCCAATCTACTTCTAGGTTCTTCTCTCCTCACACTCCCCCAAATAGCCGTGATCACCACGATAATTATGTTCTTGATGTTGAATACATTAATTTGGAAGTGAAACCTTCAATTATTGGAATACTCCTGACATATCTTGAAAAGTTTTACCAGGAAGACACTATCGATATCATTGACAAAAATGAGATTTCAATTGTGAAAAAGTTAGGAAATCTTCAGTATGGTGCTTCTTTCGTAACTACTTCGAGGTTACACGTTAAGGATTTCAATTTTTTATATGATTTTGAAGAGGGAACGGGCATTGAATTGGCGCTAGATAACTTTGATTTCGACCTAAGAAGAAAAACAATCGAAAATGAAGATGAAAAAGTAACACTAGAAAAAACCGTATTTGCAACTCTTCGATCGCTTAGCTTATCTCTTTTAGAAGGCCGTCCATCTGCTATCAAAGAACAACCGGCAGCATTGCAGCTTTCTGTGGATGATTTAGAATTTTGGTCCTCCACTGTGGATGAAAATGTAAACTCGATAAATGTGACCTCTCTCGGTCTTACGTTAGATGAATCTCAGTTAGAACAAAAGTCAGAGTACTTATTTGATCAGACTAAAATACTTCAAGATGCAGTATCATCTGTTAAAGAATTAGAAAGCATAAGGTTGAAAACTCAAAAGGATCTAATATGCGATTTAACATCCGCGAGTCAGTATTATCAAATTAGTCATGATCCATATGTGATTACAAAACCTGCTTTTATCATGAGACTTTCAGAAGGCCATGTGAGGGAGAATCGGAGTTGGAGAATCATTACTCGACTCCGTCATATTTCGACGTACTTACCAAAAGATTGGCGTACTGCTGATCACCTCATAACTATAGGGGATTCAGAGAACCCTAATGTCCCTCAAAAGGATGAGGATATTTTCGTTTCCGTTTTCTCAAGTTGGAGGAACTGGGACTTGTCAGATATCACCAGATCCTACATCTACAAGAAAATATTTCTTCCACAGAATGAGGACAGTTTTAAAAAAGAATTGAGGACAGTACTAAAAGCTAATTTTCAATCTTTTTTCTTTACGATATTAATTTCAGGCTATGAAGTGGCTCATAGTACGGTATTCACAAGAACAAACATTGTAGCTGATGTTCTACCACCCTCAGTTAACACAAGCTCAGAAAATCTTTTCAAACAAGAGAAGCTTGTTACTTTGACAGCTAATATGGGCGCAATAAAAGGTGAGTGGGGTGAAGAACTTTTCAAGTTGAAGAAGTTATTTTCAAAATTTGGAGGGGATCAACACGATAATCATTCTACTTTGGAATCCATCTCAAAATCTGCATCCACTTTAGGATTTGGATCTCGAACGGACCGTTTTGAAACAGGTCGTGCATCTGGATCTGAAGAAAGTCTCAGAAACCTTAAAATTTTTGTTACTATATTATTCGAAAGAAGTGATTTGCAATTTGTCCTGGGAGATACAATATTAACAAATAGAATTATTAACGGGAAAAACAGCATATTGTTTGAAAATTCAAAAGAAAATACACCACCTGCGCTATCAGCTGTTTTATTTGCACAGAGACATGAGATTTGGTTGAAACACTCAACTAATGTTCTAGCTGAAGTTTTACTAAGACAACTGCATATTGCCACAACCGCCCAGTTGGGATCTGTGCCATTTATCTCCCTCAATTGTCAATCTACAAATTCATTCATCAGGGCTATGTCAAGTACCCTTGTTTTAGCAAAATCAGTTGAGCAGATTAAGAAACAGATAGATGCTCTAACTCCTCACTTCAAGTCTCATGAAGTGGAAAATTCTTCCGCAGTTAATAGAACGGTGCCACAAATACCAGCCAAATTTGATGTAAGGTTCAACTTCACCGATGTGAGCTCAGAGATAATGTTGTTGTCACCATTTTATCTGCTACAAGATGTCAAACAATTACATATATATGTCAGTGGACCGCAGAATATGGAATTAATGCTTGGATTTCTGGAGTATGACGTCTATTTGAAATCCCAACTATCCTCCGAACAGTTTTTCAAGTTCTCATTGACAGATCTTCAGTTTAAATCTGAGCTTGCAGATGAGATTATTCCCGTTGTAGAGCTCCAAACTTCGACATCATTAATGAAGCTCACGCTTTGTGAACCACGGAGGGCGTTGCATAACTTACTTCAAGATGAAAAACTTCTGGTGGAAAGTGCAAACCATATACAAGCTCTTTGGAATTCCCTTCGTTCTAGACACAAAGCTCCTTCAGACGGAAGTGGTAAATCATCCTTTCATAACGTTAGATGGGCCCTAGACGCCAATTTGAAATATTTTGGTTTACTTGTCCCCATATCGTCGATCTGTTACGTTCTTGAGCTTCATTCCCTTTTTGCTTCCTTAACTAACGTCAATGAACAATACGAAGAAATCGATAGACATTTTTCTGGGCAAATGGTTGTGGAATCATGTTTTCTGTTGGTTAAGGAATCATCTTTACCTGCCAATCTCTCAAAAGTGTTGGATTTCTCGATTAGGTTTTTAACATCACAAAAAGTTCCAAATTCTTTGCAATCCTATCAGATTGAAAGCTCCTATTTTAGAGTGTGCCTATTTCCGGAAGTATTAGTGGATATTTTATGGAGTGTTCGCTATCTACAGTTACTCTTTAATCATTTCAAGAAACATCATACTCCCTGGTTACCTTATTCATTTGACAAAACTGAGAAATCTAGTGAGTCACCACTTGATTTTAGATCTATCCATATCCTCTCTTACAACTTCTGTATTGGATGGCTTTTTGATGTGGATGGTACTTCAGCACCTGGATTAATACTAGGGTATGACAGGCTTTTCTCAGCTTACGAGAAGAATTTTGGTAAACTTACATTAATCGATGGTTACTTCTCTGTAGCAAATGGCAACACTTCTGACACATTCTATTCTCAAACAAATGAGAAAAATAGTCACAACAGGACGTACTTATCGAACATGCAAGTATTTTACTGGTTAAAGGGTGCAGACCTATTGAAGGACTTATATGTTCGTTTTCATGGTGAAGTCATAGATGTCAGGCTCTTGTCAACGTCCTTCCATCTGGTAGAAAGAACATTTAAGTCTATTAGGCGCTTTACTGAAATGAAGAGAGCTAAGATCAAGCAGGTAGGGTCTTCAGCAAAGAGTAGATTGAATATGGAATCGGCTTCAAATACACTTGCTCCATTCCTAGCTCATATTAGAACAATAAATTCACATTTGAACTTTGCAGGCGGTGTCGTTAAAATTTATTCGCCGACTGATGCTGGCGATAAAGCAGAACCTTTGTTGGAAATAAAATCACCAGGTGTAAAAATGACCATAAATTATGAATTCAACGAGACAAGAGAAAAACCTCATTGGGTTAGGTTCTTCACGACAATTGAACCTACACATAACCTGCTCTTTGCGAAATGTGCGCCGCTATTGAGTGATTTCGTTCAAAATACTAAAAATATGATTCGTAACTTGAGTTCCGAGGATAAATCATCTTCCAAACCCGTTGCAGACAGCATTAATTATAAAAGTTTGCTAGATCCCTATGATATTGCATTTGAAGTTGCTTCAGGAAAACAGAGATTGAGTTTTAGCTGTGAACCTAAGGCCAAGGTTCAAGTGGACACAGGTTTCAACTCATTCTTATTTAGAATAACTACAAATAAGGTGGATTCAGTGGAAAGCTTGAACATTTCGTTTTCAATGGATAAAATTGAATCTTCAGTACGGCACATTTTCTCCAGGGATTCAAGCGCTTCATTCATGTTGGATTACATTGATATTGTCCTGATGTTTACTCATCCTAACCTATATGGTATCGCCCTAGTGTCTGACATGAATATTTATTGCAATATGAAACAAAGCCAGAATTTGAATTTGTTCCTTGATATTTGGGGATTGAGCAATCGTGGACGTACTAGTGCAAAGGAAAATAGGACAGAAACCAAAAGAGAGACCAAAAGATCTCTCTCTCCTTCATTTTCTCCATCATATAATGATTCCCGTAGGATGTTCCCGTGGTCTTTTACAATCATTTTTACTAATATGGGAGGTGTAGTTGATTTAGGGCCCTCGTTAGGTGTTCTAACGTTGGGTTTGGAACGGGTTTGGGTTACTACTAAAAATCAAGGAGATCAAAAGAGAGCATGGCATACATTTGTGCACGGTATTACGGTAAATTCCGAAGGGAGGTTAAGCGGAATGCTCGAGCTCGACCAGGCTAGCAGTGTTTCAGAGATTTTCTGGTCAGAGGAAGACGTATTAAGAACAGGTCCATTAATATCGGTATCATTGGCCATTAACAGAATGTCTATAAAGTCAGCATTTGATTATCATATGTTCCTGATTGGATCCATAAAGAACGTGAAAGTACATCTCCATAATGAATCGGACAAATACGCGATCCTACCAGATTTATTACAGGTTGCTCTAGAATTTGAATCCATATTCTTTTGTGCAACAGCTTTAACAGCTGCCAATGTATTAGATATTTACAATACTATCTTGCGTATGCAGCAAGATAACAGAATATCCTATATGGAAACTTTGAAAGAATCAAATATTACCGATTCTACCACATCAGTTCCTTATGAGGATGTTCTGAACTCTCTGAACTTGTTGAGGACGGACATGTCCGTTATTGTTAAAGAACTAAAAGTTCATATTTCACCGATGTCTTTGTTTGATTTAGAGGTGCTAGTGGTATCATTTAGAGATGTTAACGCACGCTCGGAAACCCAATCCGGTGGGAAATTAAAGACTGAACTTCAACTACAAATATCAGATGTACATGCCTCCTTATCGTCATCTAAAGAAGAACTCGATGAGGAAACGGTCTCTAGGATTGCTGTCGATGATTACATGCTTTATGCTTCCAAGTTTTCTGGTGGAACTATCATAAAATTACCTCAACTGCTGGTCGGTATGACAACTTGGCAGCAGCAGAGCAGTCGTTTGATTGAATATTTGTTCACCTGTAAATTCTTTGACAAGATTTCCATGAAATGGAACTTAGGCCCTGTTAATTTCATAAAAGAGATGTGGGCTACACATGTGAGGTCGCTAGCGGTTCGCCGCACACAGGTGGGAACTTCTAGTCCTGACTTAAAAGTGGCAAGCGAACCTGACAAGGATGGTGCATCGGAATCTAAATTTATTTACGTGCCACTTGATGAGCCATATATTGAGATGCCCCAAATCAAAGATTTGGGTGATGCTACCCCACCACTGGAATGGTTTGGTGTCCACAGGAAGAATTTTCCAGCTGCAACACACCAGACCGCTGTTCTTTTAATTCAAAAGCTAGTGCATACTGCCGAAAAGGAATATGCGAAAATTCAACGAAGAGCCTGAGCATCAAACGGTTTATTGGTAAATGAAGTCATTAAATATTTAACGAAACGAATTTCCTCATCAAGATAAACTTACGAAATCTATGTTTTTTATTGTAGCACTCTTGGTCTTGTTTTCTCTTTTGTAGATTCCGACTAATTGTTGAGCAAGTTCGAACATGTTATTTCTCAATGATATGACAATGAATTGAGCGTTCTTCGTACGCTCTTTAATGTAGTTCGCAACGATTGAAACGTTTCTGAAATCTAAGGCAGCATCGATCTCATCCATCACATATAAGGGTGTTGGTTTATACTTGTGTAGTGCGAATACTAAAGCGAGTGAGCTTAATGTTTTTTCACCACCAGATAAGTTCGTAATATTCCTCCAGCTTTTTTTCGGTGGCATTACACTAAAGGTTACACCCTCAGAGAAGGGATCAAGCGTATCCACTAATTCTAGTTCTGCATTTCCACCCATTGTGATCATTTGATACATTTCTTTCAATGTCATTGAAATGATTCCAAAACCTTGCATAAATTCATCAAACCTCTTTTTCTTCAAACCGTCTAATTTCTCTTTTACTTTATTCCGTTCTTCGACTGCTTGATTCAAATCTAGTCTTCTGCTCTTGAATTCTACTAATCTCCTGGCATACTCCTCCAATACATCGACGTCAGCATTGGAAGCATCAAGGAAGTTCTGTAAATCCTCGATTTCTTTTTCTAATTCTTCTATTTGAAGGTCACGGAGTTCATCCTCAGAAAAGTTCGTTAGACCTCTGTCAGAAAATCCTCCGCCATCCTCCATTTCCATCTGATTATCTTCTTGTTTCTCATGGTCTTGGACTTCGTCTTGTCCATCAAAATCTTCAATTTCGTCGCTTCCTTCTTTAATGGATGATTTAGATTCTTCAGCATCAAACAGTGGATTCTCAGGAGGATCGGAAATATCATTTGATTCATCTTTCAAGTCTTCGAGAATCCTGGTTACATCTCTGATCTTTAAATCACCCAATTTCTCTTCGTAATGTTTAATTTCTTTCTTGACATGAAAAGACAAGGAGTTCAACTTATCCAATTCGTTTTTCATTTCCAGTTCAAATGATTTAAAGATTGCAATATCTTCATTTATATCATTTAATTTCTCATCCAAAGATCTTGATTCTTCGATTAAATTCTCTTTGGTATGCTGAACATGTTCTATGGATGTCTGTGCTTCATTTAAAGAATGTTGAAGGCCTTCGATTGTGGTTTTCAAGCTCTGGATTTCCTGGTTAAAATTTTCCAAATCTCTACTAGTCTGGAACTTAATTTTGTGTGATTTTTTAATTTCATTCTCAGTTTTTTTAATGATAGATCTTTCTCTTTTCTGTTTGGAGAGAATGATATCAATCCTCTGAATCGCAGAATCTACTTTAGAGCTTTGGATTTTCAATTCAGCACCACCTATTTCCATAATCTCATTTTTTAGGGCTTCGATACGCTGCTTTTTGTTCTTTGTTTGATTTTGAATTGACTTGAATTCATCTTTCAATGATTGGACAAATTGAGTAGTTCCTCTCAATTCTTCATTATTATCTTGGGCAACAGAACATGCTTTTTCGCTTTCGAGTAATTGCCCTTCTTTAACCTTGATGTCGCTGTTCCAGGATTCTATTTCCATTGTTAATTGAGAAATGTTATTCTCGATAGCCGGTTCCTTTTCTTTTAAATCTTTCAGTTGTTCTTCCATCTGATAAATGGTATCGCTGGCTACTTGAAAATTCTTTTCTCTCTCTACTAAGTTAACTTCAAGTTGAGCAACTTCTTCCGAGCTATAAATTTCGAAGTTTTCGATCTTATTCCGGTTTATTTGCATAAGTCCACGGGAAACACGGGTACCGCCACCGCTCATGGTACCCGAAATGTCTATCAAATTCCCATCGAGAGTAACAACTCTAAACCTTCTTTTACCATATGCGACTCTATTAGCTTGTTTTAGATCATTTGCGACTAACGTATTCCCTAAAACACTGAAGAAAGCGGAGGAAAACTTTGAGTCTTTGGGATGGATCAGATCAAATAGCCTGGGGACCGATTCTGGCGTGTTGATGCTGTCCAAATTAAATTTTCGAAGCTTATCCAAAAGTATGAACCTTGCATACCCCAGTTTATTTTTACGTAGATATTCAATACATTGTTGTCCACATTCTACAGTTTCAACAACAATATCTTCTAAACGAGGGCAGGCAGTTGAAATTGCGACATCATATTTTTCATCTATTACTCCCAGGTCTCCCAATCTTCCATGAAAGCCACTGATGCGGCCCGATTTCTGCAATCTCGATAATGCTGTTAAAACTTTACTTTTGTTTTCAGCATTAGAAAGAGTAGAACGAGCTTCAAGTGCCTTTTGTCTTTGTGTGTTTAAGATACTTTGCATTTCTTTCAAGCGAATTTTCGCATTATAGCATTCTTTTTCCCCTGCGGAAATTTCTTCTTTAACTGATTTATGTTGAGAGTGTAGGAAATCTAGTTTTTCTGAACCTTGAAGAATTTGCCGTTTTCGAGTCTCTATTTCCTGCTTGAACTGATTGATATCTTGAGTTATTTTTGCCTCGGTTTCCTTGATTAATGATATTTGGGATTCAGCAAGTTGAATTTGGGTTTTTTTCTCCTGTAGCTGTGCATTCCAAGGTTCTAATTCTTCTTCCAATTGCGCAATTTCCAAAGAGATATCATTCGTTTTATCTTTTAACGAAAATTTAATCTTTTCTAATTTCGCTCTTTCCACTTGTGTTTGCTCGTTAAGCTCTTTTAAAGAACTCTCGTAATCCACTTGGTGCTGTTTGAGCTCTGATAAGTTAGCTTCTGAACTCGATATGGAGTTATTTATTGTATTCAAAGTTTTTTCGGCCTTATCTCTTTTTTTTTCAAGATTTTTAATTTTCTCCTCATTTAGAACATTTTTACCATCTAGCTCTCTTTTCTTGTCCAGTAGCTGTTTTTCCTCATTGTTGGAGTTCTTCAATTTACCCTCTAGTTCATCTCCAAGTTCTCTTAGTTTGTCCAATTCTTTCCTAACCGAAGTATTTTTGTCACTTTCCCTTTCTAGTTGCTGATTCAAATTGGTGATTTTATCGAGGGTGTTTTTCAATTTCGTGTTACTGTTTAGAAGGTGGTATTGATACAATTTTGATTTGGATACTGTCAATTTTCTTTCATTCTCTAAAAACAACAATGCTTCCTTTTTACCGTTCTCCAATGAATTCTTTTCGCGGTCAACAATTTGAAATCTGTTTTCCTTTTCAATGCATATATCATTGAGTGATTCCATGTCGGCTAAATTTTTCTCAATTAAAGGTTTATATTTGGCGGTACCAATAATGTCTTCCAAATACTCTAGTAATCCGTCTTCGCCTTCTCTCTCAGCTTTAGACTTCATTTGTGCTATGTTTTCAACTTCACCTTGTAGAATCAAAAATCTTTTGTGATCTAAATCTACACCTTCCTTCTTCAGAAGCTTAGTCACTTCGCCATAATTTGTCTCTTGATCATTGACATAGTATTTGGAAGTGTTGTTCCTAAAGGCTTTTCTCGTAACAATTAAATTCGGTTTCTCTTCATCGATTCTCGTTTCACCAGTGGGTTCATCTATCACGTACTGAAAATGGACTTCTACCGAACAAGATTGTAACGATGGGTATTCTTCAGACTTATGAATTAGATCGGATAGCCTATCCTGTCTCATCTTGTTAGCACGAAATCCAAATACAAATAACATGGAATCAATGACATTAGATTTCCCAGAACCGTTAGGACCTACCACTGCTGAAAAACTAGTGTTAAAGGGGCCAACCACTTGGCGGCCTGCGTACGACTTGAAATCTTGTAAGATCAGCTGATTGATACAAAGTCTTGTATGTCTAGCTTGGTTTTGTTGAGCATCATAAATCTTTTGGAGTTCTAATCGACTATTCTTCAAAGGTGAAATTTGAATTAGTTCCAACTTCCTTGTAGGTGATCTTGCAGGTGATCTAGGTGGGGATTGCGAGTAAGTCTTTGATCCTCTTCCCCTAGAGGAAGTTGCAGGTGGTTGCAGTGGTGGTACTTGCAAAGAAGACGAAGATAGCGATTGAGAAGAGTGAGCAAAGCGATTATCAGCGTTTCCTACAATCAGCTTTCTTGGGGTTTTAGCATGGGAAAAGGTGTTCTGGGATGAGGATGTGGTGGGGAGGGACAAGTTTTCACGTTGATCCAACTCGACGACAGGGTGTCTGGTATCGGCTTGATCCAATTCATCAATCTTCTGTCTTTTACTCAATGAATCATCATCATCCATGATGGTACAGGAACTCCTCGTCACCTTTAGTGTACCTTTTAAAGCTGTTCTTGGCGTCGTAACAGTTCTTGTTTATACTTTTCAGTCGTTTTGAAAGCTCATCGCGATGAGTTCAACTACTTGGTAAATGCAAGAAGAAAGGAGAAGGGCTCATTAAAAGTATCTTGGACCACCTACGAGCCCTATACTTATTTGTAGAACTATCAAGATGCTTCTTGCGCCTTTGGAATTGCCTACTTTAGAGATCTCCTGGCCTGAAACCCTTGGAACCTTAGAAACGGTGCCAGTCACAAAAATCACGGTGGAAACGCTTGGCCCTGATTACAATCCCAGACAACACTACAGTCCTGAAATTTGTTAAGAATTTGTAAATTTGGCTTTTCTTCTACTCTCTAATGTTGCCTTGCTGTAATTCATATATCGCGAAGACTAAACTAAAAGTGTCAATTGAAATATGTTCAAACACCCTCGATGAGCACTAAGTGGTACAAACGGCTATGGAATCACCCCCAATAGTAGTCGATAATGGGTCCTACGAGATTAAGTTTGGTACTCCTAATCTAGAGACACCGTACAGAGCTTTGAACGCCCTTGCTCGAGATAAGTTTGGCAGTTACTACCTTTCTAATCAGATCAAGACTATAAAAGACATATCATCAGTGGTGTTCAGAAGACCTCATGAATTCGGGCAGTTAACTTCATGGGAATTGGAAAGTGCCATTTGGGATTACTGTTTCTTTAACCCCGACGAGTTTAATGGATTTGACCTCAAGGACAGTAAGGGCCAGCATTTAGTTGCTAGTGAAACATGCATGACGATACCAGAATTGAGCAAAAACATGGATCAAGTGGTTTTTGAAGAGTATGAATTTGCGAGCATGTTCAAAAGTCCCATAGCAGGATTTGCGCCATTTGGGAGACCTTCGATTGCAATTTCAGGTAAAGGTGATGATCAACCAAATCGAAAGGCGGAACCTGACACATACGAACCATTCCAACTAGTAGTTGACATAGGATTCAATTGTACATGGGTGGTACCTGTGATCAAAGGGATACCTTATTATAAGGCAGTTAAAAAATTAGATATTGGTGGTAGATTTTTGAATGGCTTATTGAAAGAGACACTGTCATTTCGACATTATAACGTCATGGATGAAACTATACTTGTCAATAACATCAAGGAAAATTGTCTGTTCGTGAGTCCCGTATCTTATTTTGAAAGCTTTAAACATAAGGACCAAACCGCTGTGGAGTACGTCTTACCAGATTTCCAGACTAGTTTTCTAGGTTACGTCAAGGATCCAAAAAAGCCACTGCCGCAAGATTCTCAGACAGTTGAATTGAAGGATGAGCTATTTTCCGTTCCAGAGACATTCTTTCATCCAGAAATACCACAACTCTTGAAACCAGGTATTATTGAAACTATACTGGAGAGTTTATCAATTCTGCCAGAGCAATTAAGACCATTGTTGCTGAACAATATCGTTTGTACGGGTGGTAACTTCAACCTTCCTAATTTTGCAACAAGATTAGCCACTGAACTACAGAGACAATTACCGACTGACTGGTCGTGTACAGTTCATCTACCGAGTGGACCCAAAGAACTTTACGGTTGGTCATCAATGGCATCATTTGCCAATTCACCATTGTACAGTAGTGCTCGTGTAACAAGGGAAGAATACTTCGAGCACGGTGTCGATTGGTGTACGAGGCAGAGATTTGGTTATCAAAATTGGATGTAATGTATAGGTAGTAGTTAAGCAATCTTTGTTATTTTGCAGGCTGATTACCACTGTGTTACTTAAGACTCTATATTCCAGCAAGATATCGATTTTCATCAGCCTCTTTGGCCAAGTGGTAAGGCATCGCACTCGTAATGCGGGGATCGTGGGTTCAAATCCCACAGGAGGCATTGCGCCTTTTTAATACTGACTTTTTTTCCTGGGAATCTTCTACCCAGCAGTGCATAATTCCAACTTCGCCCCAAATATCAGATCTTAAGTCGATTGACCCTGAGGGAATACCAACAAATCTCGATGCAGGATATTACACATCATCCCATCCCATGTTTAAGTCGTAGCAATCACCGTTTATACACAGACGAAAAATCTAGAAACTTATGGTCATATGACCAATGATACGAAGTGGCCTCTTAGATGATAAGCAGAGTCTCTCGGGGTCTTAGGGTCAGTTTATCAGGGTCCAAGAGGTATAAGCTGTATTTTACAGTTTTCTCAAGTGTAATTTTTACAGCATCTACGAAACATTTGTCTAATTCACTGAAACTTGGCCCAAATTTGATGGGAAAAATTGCAAAGTGCTCAGAAAATTTTTCCAGCTAACGAGAAACCATACGTGTGTGGCCATAAGCTCTTATTCTTATATTCACAGTGGTTTTCGAAGATGTTGTTATGTTCATTACTACAGTCGTTTTTACCATCCTCATTTACTCGTATAACACGATATAATCCCCTTCTGCCTAGTGACACTTCAGGGGAGGGAACCATGAATTGGCCTCCCCCCAATTGATGAGAATATATAAGCATAGTTTAGAGATGGGAACATACCCCTGTCTCACATTGAACATCCACAACCGAGGATAAAGAGATTCTACGGGTAAGACGGTGATAATAAGAACTAGGATTAGTTAGAAAATGTACAGAGGCAGATCACGCTCATCTATGTCAATCTCTCACCAGCGGCTGCTATCCCAGTCGATGCTGGGTCTAAGTCTAGAGCAGAAAATGATTTACTACATTGGGGTTGATGTCGGTACTGGTTCTGCAAGAGCCTGTCTCATTGATTCCATGGGTAATATTTTGTCGTTGGCAGAAAAACCAATCCAAAGGGAGGAGTTAAAGCCAACCTACATCACTCAATCTGCTAAAGAGATCTGGTCTGCCATTTGTTACTGTGTTAAGACAGTAGTTCGTGACTCTGGTGTTGATACAGAAAGAATTCATGGTATCGGGTTCGATGCTACTTGCTCATTGGTGGCGGTTAACAGCAAGGACGGTTCGGATGTCCCAGTAGGACCTGATTTTGAGAATCCAGATCAAAACATTATTCTGTGGATGGACCACCGTGCGGTTCAAGAGACGGCGGAAATCAATTCTACAAAACATCCGGTTTTGAAATATGTTGGTGGTCAGATGTCCATTGAAATGGAAATCCCTAAGATCAAGTGGTTGAAGAACCACATGCCAAGAGAAAAATTCAATGATACGGTCTTCTTTGATTTGGCAGATTTCTTGACTTACAAGGCCACTGGATATGGTACTCGTTCCTTCAATTCAAGTGTTTGTAAGCAGGGTCTTTTGCCGCTTGGTGTCGAAGGTTCCACTAACGGTTGGTCAGGAGAATTCTTGAACCTAATCGATATGCCCGAATTGGTAGCAAACGATTTTGCCAAATTGGGTGGTTCCGTTAGGCCTAAGGGTGATGACCACAGATCAAACTTTTTGAGTGCTGGTCAATACGTCGGGGCCCTTTCTCCTGAAGCAGCTGCAAGTTTGGGATTAGCAGAGCACTGTGTTGTCGGTTCTGGTGTTATTGATGCGTATGCAGGCTGGGTCGGTACCGTTGCCGCTCAAACCGATGAAGAGATTCCAGAATTGGTCAAATGTGAGGAGGGAAAACTAGGTGTCGATAAGGCCACGGGTAGATTGGCAGCTGTGGCCGGTACTTCGACCTGTCACGTGGCTCTTTCTAGAGACCCAATCTTCGTGCCAGGTGTTTGGGGCCCCTACAGGGATGTTATGGCTCCAGGATTCTGGTGTGCTGAAGGTGGTCAATCGTGTACTGGTGCTCTGTTGGCACATGTGCTCTCTACTCACCCTGCCTACACAGATTTGGAGCACCTGTCAGAATCTGCGGGCTTGTCCAAGTTTGACTATTTGAATTCGAGATTAGAATACCTGGTAAATGCTCGTAAGGAACGTTCGGTGGTGGCACTGGCCAAGCACTTGTTCTTTTATGGTGATTACCATGGTAACAGATCTCCTATTGCGGATAACACCATGAGGGCTGCAATCATTGGGCAATCCATGGACAATTCTATCGATGATTTGGCGCTGCAATATTTGGGTGCTTGTGAATTTATTGCTCAGCAAACCAGGCAGATCGTGGAGATCATGTGTAAATCCGGTCATCGCATTTCCAGTATTTTCATGTCTGGTGGTCAGTGTAGAAATGGTCTACTGATGAGACTATTGGCGGACTGTACGGGTCTACCAATCATTATTCCACGTTATATCGATGCTGCAGTGGTCTTCGGCTCTGCTCTATTGGGTGCGGTGGCAAGTGAATCTTACAATGCACACCACACTAAAACCGATTTGAGAAAGAGAAGAGCATCTTCCTTGGGATCTAAGGAGCAGGCATTTGCTGGTCTTGGTAAAGGTGGATTGAGCAAATTGACGGAGTTGCAATCGGATCAACCATCCCCATACACTGCACCACATGCAACTTCCAGTTCGCAAATGGGCGGTGAATCTTACTTCCCAATAGTCGGTTCGGATAATGCAGCCGTACCTGGTGAAGCCATCGCTGAAACTGAAGACGAGGAGGAACCAGTCACTTTCAAGTCTGTCAAGAGTACAACACAAGAGGATCTCGCTGGGAAATCCGATACAAATGCCAACGGTGAAGAATTGTGGAAGGTTATGTATGACATGACCGGTGGTGGCAAAGTGATACGTCCAAATTCGGAGGACTACCCAGATCGTGTACTGCTAAACGCTAAGTACAAGATTTTCTTAGACATGGCAAATACTCAACGCCAATACAGAAATGCCATCGATAGGGTAGAAGCCAATTTGAAAGCTTAGAAAACGACATGAGTATTATAACGAAAGATAAGGCCTTAAGTAGCTATATTTTTTTTTTATCATTTTTATATTTTGATTAGACGAATTTACTTTCTTAAAACGTTGCTTATTGTGACTTGCTCGCATCTGCTTGTGATGATTTTGTCTTAGCGTTCGTAGCCGGGCTTATTACACTAAAGCGGACTGAGTCGCGGAAGCCTATTACAACTAGAGAATGTTCCAGATAGTCGACAGTTGTTTGCAGATGAGGCTCGTTGTCTGTAGTTACAGTTGACAGATTCCGTGTCCGGTGTTCTACGTACTTCATATGTGTATGCATGTGATCAAACGTTGGAATATGTTTACATATTGCCAAAATCAGCAACAATGCCCATTTGTTCCATCTTTAGTTCTCAACCTACCTATTTGCTTGAAACAACAATTTAAGAGCCTTCTACATGGGGGTAATTAGGAACCATTTGAGATGCTTTGGAGTTCATTCTCCGATTTCCAACTGGATCTCTGTTTGGCTCGATATTGGTATTGTATATACTTGGAGATCTCCAGCAAATTTTAACAGATTTAGATCTCTCAAAGAGTTGAAATAAAGGGGAAAAAGATATTGACGATTGCCATCGTTTGATTAGCCACATCTAGTTGGCAATGCTGATCTTTGTTCTACTGTCTTTTTTTTTCCTGGCAGTAACGAATAGTTCACATCTATCACACCTACAAAGACTTCTAAATGTTAGTAATATCCAAGTACCGAAACTGGATCTCACATCGAGTCGCAATAATGCTCTGGAATTACTAGGAGACTTTCAGGGCTTGACCTTTTACAAATATACAGGTCAAGAGAATTTCACGCGTCCATTAGATACATCGACAAACTCCCGTGGACTCATATACTATTCAAATGACACATTTCTACAATTGGCTAATGGATCTCATGATACAAATATTAGACAAATAGTACCATTGGGGGAAGATTCATTCATACTTAGTGGCTCAGGACATATCGAGGGTTATGATTTACAAAGACAATTGCATTATAATTTAACCGATCTATCTTTGAAGCCGATATTCCAAGAAGATTTAACAAAAGTAAATTCCATACTGGTAGATGGACCGCTGGTCTATTTTGGTGGTGATTTCAGCTTTTCCAATGGCCCACAAATAGGACACAGCGTAGCACTTTGGAATTCGGAAAAGAATGACACATCTCTACTACCATTTGTTGGCTTTGGAGAAAATTCTACGGTTAATTCGATAGTCCAATTGGATAGGAATAATATCCTTTTTGCCGGAGAATTTTATGGATTAGATAATGCTAAGTTGTTGGAAAACCATACTATTGGCCTCCACAATAGTTCAAATAAGAATAATTGGACTGATGTAGAATTGGGGTTGGCCATCCCATTACAGAATGCTAATTGGACTTCTGGTAGTAGTCATTTTGATGCAGATAACTTTATTTGTCCTGATCCTGACAGCGAATCGTGGTTGCAATCAGGCACTTCAGGTTCCTTATCCTGCAGTTTACCACAGGAGACTACACCTTACAAAATACGAATATACAATTCACCCGTGGAGGATAACGAGGTTTCTTTATTTCGAATTTTAACAGATCCCACTAGGGGTATCATGAATTTAAGTTACGTTGATCCAGAGGTAGGAGAGTTGAAATATTGTGATGCATTTTGCCCACTCTACAATCGACAAAGGTTAAAGGAAGCAAGTTCCAATTCATCATCTGTAAAACATATGACGACTTTTTCAGATAATAATACTACTGATATAAAGTGGGGCCAAAATTTCCAAGAATTTGCTTTTGTTAATAATGTCCCCATTTCATCTGTGGAATTCATGGCTTTGAGTTCCTATGGTAGTAATGTTGGTCTTTCTTCATGGCAACTTTTTCAAAGTAGCGCATCCATTTATGCTAATAATTCTTTGAACAAACCTGCATGTGGGAAAATGGTGTCTTATTCAAATGCCACTCTTTCCAACAATGATTGGAGACAGAGCTTCAATGGGCAGACTTATTTGTCTACTAATTATATTGACAATCAGGAAAATATTCCTAGTGTAACATTTTATCCAAACATTCCATATTCCGGTAATTATTCGATAAAATTGTATACACCGGGATGCCTTGGAGATGGAACGTGTGATCAAAGAGCCATTGTTAATGTAACTCTTTGGGATGGTGATTCGAACAAACCTTTGTCCTCGGGGCTAATTTATGAGAATAACAACGAATTGAAGTACGATGAACTTTGGGATGGTCATTTGAAATCTTCCCCAAAAGTGACTTTAGAATTTTATTCACAAATTTATCCTAATAACCCAACATCTGTAATGGTTGCAGATTACATAAGCGTCGAAACAACATCACTTGATGATTTCAGAGAGCATAAAAAGGACATTACTTTGAACGGATTATTCCAATACCAAATTTCGAATTTCACGGAAGTTTCAGAAAAATCTGTTGGGAACACATCCTTAGATATATTTCCACTCTCACATTTCCCCAAGAACACGTCTCTCTTTGCATCATTATATGCGAGTGATACCTTGTTATTAGCAGATTCCAAATCTAATGTTGCTGAGATAAAACTAGATAAAAATTGGAGCGTTGATTCTTCCAAAAGTTTCGAAGTAGCATCTACTGTACGTGGAACTGGGTCATATTCGGATGGATTAGTCTTGTTCGGCGATTATAATTCATCTCAGAAACAACCATTGGCACTTTCCTTTAATGGGTCCTTCAACTACTATGACAAAATCAACCGAAGTGTTGAAAGCTTTGCTAATATTACTTTGAAGGGCTCACAATTGTTAATTTTCGATAATGAGTTTTTCTACAATGTTTCTTCTCAAAGTTACATCACAAACACTACAAACTTTTCTCTTTCCGTATGGTCTGCAGGTCAAAATACCAATGGAGATTTAATCCTTTGTGGTGCCGTTTCTGAAAATGATTACCAAAACTTGAAAGGACCTGTTAATATTTTCAATAATAGCTCCGCGGCTTCTTCCAGTATGAAGGGCAACCTCAACCCATATATGGGTACCTATTTGAACGATACCCTTACCGCCTATGCTTATGAGGATGAATCTGCTTCACATTTAATGTTTAGCAATGGGAATAAGGGCCCATGGAAATGGACCAATTCCATAAAAACAATGATTTATTTTGATAGAGATGGGATGCTAGCACTTGGGACTTCTTCATCACAATTCCCACCACAGTTATCTGTGTTGAATTTGACGACTTCGGAAGTTTTGGCCAATGAAACTTTGGATAGGGGAGCTGAAGTGAACAGCATGGTTCTCTTTGGTAAAAATTCTACTTTGCTTGTAGGGGGGGATTTTAGCTTGTCAGATCCTGACTGTCATGGATTGTGTCTTTACAATTATAAGGAAAAAAAATGGTCGACTTTCGCTAATGATAGAATTACTGGTCAGGTTACCCAGGTTCAATTACGTAATGCTTCTGAGTTGTTAATTGCTGGTTCTTTGAAGGTAAATGACACTTCAAATGTGAATTTGGTTTCTGTGAATATTACAGGACAAAATATGAAGAAGTTACTCAGAGGTTGGGATGGTCCATTAAGATCTTTCGTTGTTAATAAAGGTAAATTAGTAGCATGGAACGAGACTGGATTGATGGTTTATGATAATACTTCTTGGAGGTATATTTCGACCTCGAGTTCCACGTCCATTGCTAAATTGCAAGATGTTCAGCAAGTATCCTTGGAGCGTTCCCATGCAAAGAGAGATGATTCCTCATCAGATTCGACTTTGAGTGGGCTGTTTGCCTACGGAGATGATGGAACTCAAGGTAATATTTATCAGGCGTCAATCTATGATTATCACAAATGGACGCCGTTATTCATTGCCAATTCCGAATCGGAAAATTCAAATCCTAGGCCCAATCTTTTTACCAATCAAGATACTTCCGGTTCTTCTATATCTGAACAACTATTACCAAAACCAAAGAAGAATACATCCTCGGAGTCGAGCTCCTCATCAAGTTCTATGGCAACATCGAGTTCTACAGCAACACCCGGTTCTACTGACAGAAATCGCAAAGATAACCATAAGGTTGATCGAGGTTTTGTAGTTTTGATTGGGTTGGCATTGGCTGTGGGTACCGTTATCGTGATTGGTATCGTTGGCATCTTGATTGCTTATTTGTTTGGTGAGGATATCGGGGGATACGAATTTTTGAGTCCGCCTGCTGAGGGCTATAAGGAGGCTGAGACTACGTCACTAGAGAAATTACCGAAGATTCTATAGTCGGTTGTATTATACTTGTTAGTTTATTTTTAATCTTCGTTTTGCATTTTAGATATCGTTATTCGTAGTAATCATGCTTTGGTTGCCATTAAATTATTCGTAATCGTATTTTTATATGGATACATATGAGCTTAATTAGCATTCGTCCATTTATTTTCATCTATCAATGAGAACTCAGTTTCTATTTTCTTCAAAACACTCTCTCCATAGTTTGAGCTTCAGTCGTTTGAATTACAGATTCGTCGAGGTCAGCCTTTGCTTCGTTTATTTGTCTCTTCAGTCTTGCCAAGATCAAATCCTCTCGGTTCACAAAATCTAATCCCGTGTAAGCTTTTTCGATTTCTTTCAGACACCAAAAAGCCTGTCTCCATTGTTTTTGTTCTACCCATTTGTTAGCGGCAATTAATCTAAAAAAGGCGGCCTTACGCTTGCGAGTTAACCCTCGAGTAACTATTTCTTCTTTAAACTCTTCATTAGGTACAGGCTCGTCTACCGTTGTCTTAGCTCCCTGTGCACTATTTTTATGGCGGATTCTTGGATCGATACGTTGGTAATAGCAATCGCTTAGCCTTTCCCAAATCATAATTTGAGAGCAAGGACCCAACCTGCATTCAGTCAGAATTGTCTCCAAACTACTTAGGGCATATGGTGTTGAAGTCCAAGTATCACTTAATGACAAAAATAGTTCTGATGCTAAAAACATACATCTAGTTTCATATGAACGTACAGGAACGTAAAATTCCTCGCCGGTTGAATTTTCGTCAGCGGCACAATTTTCATAAGTCTCTAGTGCACGTTGGATTAAGGGATCGATATCATTTTTTATCATTTTGACCGTAACGATGTTCTGAGCACCCATCAATACAGATACTGCACACCATTCGAAACAGGATGCCAAATATTTGGGGAAATTTTCCAAATCTTGTACTAATGACTCGTACGTTGAATATGCTGTTTTAAAATCTGACAACATCATGGACCAATCTGCTAATTTTCTCATTAGGAACTCAGTAGAGGATGCAATAAAGTATTCATTACCATTTTTGTCCTTTCCCAAAGAAGCAGGTTGATGATTATTGGAGCCATTGGAATTTTTAGACATTAATTTCTTGAAAAACTTGGCGCCATGGAATAGGGATTTTCTTGGTTGTAAGATAGTTTCCTCCCAAAAGGATATTTTCCTTTTCATGAAAGGAACCATCAGATCTTTAACCAACTTTTCCAAAATGTCGTAGGTGACATTGACCAACTGCAACGGCAGTCTTGTTGGTGTAGGGCTCTTTAAAAAATAAGGCATTTCTTCTAGTGATGACATTACTGGCTGGTGCAGTTCTACTTCAGTATTATCTAAGTAGCTTTTCTTCCACAGAGGTAGTAGTAAACTCTCTACAAATAATTGTTTTTTCAGTTGGTTGGCCAAATGTTGGCATGCATTTTGCTCGTCTTCTGATTCGTCATTATAACATAATAAGAAAACTGGTAAAATATCGACTGTGCTTATAAATATGGGGAAATTCTCAACAGTGTGATTTAAATTTTTGAATCTTATTAGCAAATCCCTAGCCTCTTCATAACCTTGTCCTACACTTATATCGATGGCAATTAATGATACCACTGGGTGATTAAATGTCTCATATGGTGAAAGATAAGTGGTAGAAGAAATTGCAAGCGAGAAAAACTTGTGGTACAGAGATTTTTTCAGCAGTTCAAATGGAGTGTTAGCATCAGTATAGTCCTCCACAAGTCGCAGAGTGTTCTCGAGAAAAACCTCCAGGGAATGGTAATCAAATAACATGTCATTTGAATCACCGGACTCTATCAAATCGTCTAAGGGTCTGGTAAATCTCACGTACTGTGATTGCGTCTGGTCCCTTTGGAAAAGGCTATTTGATCTTTTCCTAGTGCCTGTGGCAGCATTCCTAGTGTCGCTGGAAGTGGAAGGAACTTTTAAAGAGCTTTTCCCACCATTATCCGTTAAAATCTCTCCTTTTCCCGGTAGTTTATTTGCTTGTTCGGGCTCTTCCTTAAAGCCTAAAGGTCGATACTCATTCGCTTGATCTCTATCAGATACACAGTCACCGAAAAATCTTAAAAACATGTAGAGTGAATCTAGGTGGTAAGCATCATTGATGTGGCTATCCAGTTCTGGTGTGGATGAAACTGTGATTACAGGTGAGACAGCATTAGAAACAATCCTTCTTGCTATATCAGGTGGAACGGTATCTTGTCCGTGATCTAGATGGAATAACAGATTCATATAATTCTCATAGGAAAGCTTCATTATCGTTGAATTTTGAAGCCTCCACTGGCTTTAGGACTAGTGGAGCAGCTTTGACAACCTGTCTATCTTTCCTTTGTTCTCTACAATAGGATTTAATCTAAGTTTGTTATTATCTTGATGATTTTCATTTCGTAAAGGAAAAGTTGTAAATCATTCTCTGGTGGTTGCCGAAATTTAGTAAGGAAAAATATCTAGTTTTATTACCCTCTCTAGTCTTCTTGAAAAGCGCCTTTAACTCATCCTAGGTTCGAGTTTTATAATGGGTATTTTTGTTAATTATCGTCTATGAATTTTCTAGACTAATGGTTAGAGCTCAGATTTTTGACTTGCGTTCGAGACCTCAGATACGATCTTCATGTTGTTACCCTGGCTTTGTTATTTTTTATCTGTCTTTTTTTTTTTCTTTTCTTTTCGCCTCTTCGTTTGAGATCATTCAGGATTCCTAGTAAACATAAACCTGCAAGAGACCTCTCCTAGCATTGAATAGATAGATAGTCAGGGAAGGACGTCGGGATTATTTTATTGTTAGCTGATTGCAATTAGGAGGAAATTTGCATCTTCTCTCTCGTACGACCTTTTGATCATCTCTAGCTCCCAATTATTGGGTGAGACAGATATTATCAATTCGCATCCGTAATGTTGTCTCATTCACTTCTATTTGTGTGCCTCCTAACCTCGCTAGTAAAGGCTTTTTATCTACCTGGCGTGGCCCCCACTACCTATCATAGTGATGATGAAATCCAATTGTTGGTGAATCATTTAACACCTTCCACATACTTTCAACATGAGGACGAGGATGGAAACCTGGTCAAAGGCGATAAGGAACACTATCTTTATTCCTATGATTATTACTACAATAAATTCCACTTTTGCCAACCCGAAAAGGTGGCAAAGCAGCCAGAATCCCTAGGCTCCATCATATTTGGTGACAGAATATTTAATTCTCCATTCCAGCTAAATATGCTCCATGAGAAGGAATGTGTACCGTTGTGCTCGACGAAGATCCCCGGCGAAGATGCTAAATTCATCAATAAGTTGATCAAGAATGGATTCATGCAAAATTGGTTGATAGATGGATTACCCGCTGGTAGAAAAGTTCGCGACAGCAGAACTAACAGTGATTTTTACGGTACTGGCTTTGAATTGGGATTTGTTGATGTTACAGAAGGTTATTCCAGCTTGAGCGATGATTCTAAAAATGTTATGCAGTCTGTGGAAGTTCCGTTATTAGTCAATCATTACGAAATCAACATTGAGTATCACGATCGTGGGAATGACAACTACCGTGTTGTGGGTGTCACGGTAACTCCGGCCTCCATTAAGCGCAATTCTCCAGATTCTTGCGACTATAATTCTGGTTCCTTAATTTTGAGTGAGACGGAAGAAAACGAAGTTCACTTCACTTATTCCGTGAAATTTATCAAGTCCGATAGAGTTTGGGCCACTAGATGGGACAAATATTTACACGTTTACGATCCAACTATCCAGTGGTTCTCATTGATCAATTGTTCCGTAGTCGTCGTAGCACTTTCATCCGTGGTATTGCACATGTTGTTACGTGCTCTCAAGAATGATTTATCCCGCTATAACGAATTCAATTTAGACAACGAATTCCACGAGGATTCAGGCTGGAAATTGAGTCACGGTGATGTGTTCCGTATTCCTCCCAAATCATTGTTGTTATCGGTTCTGGTTGGTTCGGGTGTCCAGTTGTTTTTGATGACCGCATGTAGTATCGTTTTTGCCGCCCTCGGTTTCCTGTCTCCATCATCCAGGGGTTCTTTACCTACTGTGATGTTTATACTTTATGCCCTGTTTGGATTCGTTGGTTCTTATACATCGATGGCCGTTTACAAATTTTTCAAGGGTCCCTATTGGAAGGTTAACATGTTATTGACGCCAATATTAGTTCCAGGTGGTATATTTGTAACCATCATTTTTCTGAACTTCTTCCTCGTATTTGTACATTCTTCGGGTGCTATTCCCGCCGGCACGTTGTTTACTATCATATTACTCTGGTTTTTATTCTCCATTCCGCTATCATTTGCAGGTTCTTTGATCGCCCACAAGAGATGTCGTTTGAACGAACATCCAACAAAGACGAACCAAATAGCAAGACAGATTCCTGTTCAACCATGGTATTTGAAAACTGTCCCAGTTTCGTTGATTGCGGGTGTCTTCCCCTTTGCGTCTATTGCAGTGGAGTTGTATTTCATCTACACTAGTTTGTGGTTCAACAAAATTTTCTACATGTTCGGATTCCTTTTGTTCTCATTCCTGTTATTAACTTTTACTACTGCTTTGGTCACCATTTTGACCACTTATCATTCACTATGTTTAGAAAACTGGAAGTGGCAATGGAGATCTTTCATCATCGGTGGATGTGGTTGTGCAATTTACGTTTTTATCCATTCCATTCTATTCACCAAATTTAAATTAGGAGGGTTCACAACTGTCATACTTTACTTGGGTTACTCCGCTTTAATTTCTGTTCTATGTTGTATTGTTACGGGTTCAATTGGCTTTATCAGTAGCATGTTCTTCATTAGAAGGATTTATTCTTCGATTAAAGTGGATTGAGGAGCTCAACGTAAAGAATTTATAATGCATACAAGAAAGGGAAAAATTGAATAATTATCCATAAATGTGTGTAGATGAACATAATGTATATATGCATTAACGCGATAAAAATCGATAGTCGTTAGTCGCTGAAAAATGAGTGTACCGTGACCAATATTAGCTGGTCTGGTGTATTCTTTTCATCAGTGGTATCAACAAAGTGAGAGGTCTCTTGGCCCAGTTGGTTAAGGCACCGTGCTAATAACGCGGGGATCAGCGGTTCGAACCCGCTAGAGACCATTCTTTTTGAAGCGCACCTTATATTTTTCTTAATCTGTGGGGAGGAAGCTTAGAAAAAAATATAATGCCAAAGCATAGAACAGTGAAAATATATTGAGAGCTAAGACAGACACAGGGTAGAGGTGTCGCCTTTTATTCATTGATATCCTGAAACCAATATGTCTGATGAAAATTTGAATGCTATTGCTGACACTGGTTTGATTCCTGAAGGATCTGAAATGCATGATTCTATTGACGTAGGTAAAGTTAGGGATAATTCGTCGGAACAGTCTCCAAATCCATTAAATCCCACAGGCACTAGAATGAGAAGTGGCAGTCTCATATTCAAAGGTCAAGATCTATTGCAGGAGACAAAACTGCTTAGAGACACCTTAGATTTACTTTGGAATCATACTTCTGAACAAAGACAATTGTGTGAACAGTTAAAGGAGGAAAATGAATACCTACAGGACTATATCAGTAATTTAATGACATCCAGTAACGTTTTGGATAAATGAAGAGAGTGAAAAGACAAACCACAAAGGCATTGTCTCTTTTTCTTTCTTTTGTTTTTTTTTGCATTGTTCTTCTATCTTTTTGTGTCATGGAAGTTTATGATTATGATGTACTCCCATAAGAATAATTATTAGCAGTATTTTAAATCTCAGGATACTTACTGTGCTGTTATCAGCAACTGGGTAGGGACGCTATACAATGGGGGAATTCATTCCAATTCAATTGGTTGGTGGTGACGAAAACTCTACGCATTTCAATTACTTCCAGGGCAAAAGTGATAAACTTCAGCAGAACCAGCAACAGCAACATTATGGTGGTTGCGGTGGTGCCATAAAGTTACGGGATTTGAATACTGAGGTCCAAAGGTCAGCATCCCAGAGGACTCTTGAATTGGTCGAATATTTGAGGAAACCGGAACCTGCTCTAGGACCAAGTGTCAAATTACGACCAAATTCAGCAGAAATGGGTTTAGGCACATTGGGAGAAGTTAAAAGTATGTATATACCAGAGTCACCGTCCTTATTGAGAACTTTAACCTATAATACGAATTCTTCTACAGCGAAGTTGATAAAGATGGACGATGGATCAACGTTAGATTTGACACCGGTTTCCAAGATCTATGACGGTGAATTTGATTGCCAGCCATTCTATCACACTTATGATTATGAAAATAGGTTAGAAGCTGACGATTACGATTCTGTTCTTAATCAGATGGTGGAAGACGATTTAAACAATAGTAGACCGATCTTTTACAGGGAGTTGGAATACCAGGAACTGAAAAAAATTGTTGGGATCACCGATTACATCCTCTACTATGTTCTTGGTATTGATAAATTACAATTTTTTCAATTGAAAGGGGAAAGGGACAAGTTCAGAGAGTTTAACTACGGTTCCTATACATGTCCATTAAAATACAGAGATCCCGAATTTAATGATTTAAACGATGATGAACAACTAGTCTCTTCGGATGAGGATTATGAGACAGACGAAGTTCTTTGCGATACATCTTCTGTTATGTCCCTTGACATGTATGTGTAACGTATAGACTTTAGCCCTAGGGCAAGGTAGGTGTTATAAGTAATTGATAGATGGAATAAATCAAGATAACTTACGTGCTAGAATTTGGTATTTCTCCTCTGCTTCGTGAAGGGAGTGTCTTTTCTTTGTAAACAAGGCATTAAACATAAGGAGTCCTTTTTGATCACTATATCTCGGTCTTCTTATATAAACAACGACGAGATAATCACAGGGAAACGAAGGAAACGCGAATAATGGGAGCTCTGGTGTCCATTCCTATTAATTTTGCCAGTAGTTTTGTTGCATCTGGATTAGGTGCCTGTTTTTCAAATCTCTGTTCCCAGTCTCTCTCAGCAATAAGTTCGTCATCGTTAGGGACAAGACTACTATATGCGCTATGGCTGTTAGTTAATTCGTTAATATCATGGATCTATATGTCAGCAAATAAATCTATCATTTGGCCCTCTAAGACCTGTACAGCTACGCACGAATGCGGTTGGTTTACCGTTCACAGGTTAAATTTTGCCCTTGGTTCATTACATTTGCTGTTAGCAGCATCGTTGGTTGGTGTTAAATCCACAAAAAATCCTCGAGCAGCTTTACAAAATTCGTGGTGGAGTCTTAAGTTTTTATGTTATCTGGGATTAGTCATTTTGGCATTCGCTATACCTAATGGTTTTTTCGTCCATTTTAGTAAATGGATATCAGTACCAGCTGGAGCCATATTTATCCTAGTGGGACTGATATTATTGGTGGACTTTGCACATGAGTGGGCTGAAACTTGTATACAACATGTGGAGAATCAGGATGATAATTCAGCATTTTGGAAGAAAAGTTTAGTTGTTGGTACTGTGGCCATGTATACGGCATCTCTGGTAATGGTTGTAGAGATGTACATTATTTTCTGTCGTGGAAATTGCTCTTTGAATCAATTCTCTGCTACTATTAATGTGGTGTTGACGTTAGTTACGGCTCTTTTATCTGTTCATCCAAAGATTCAAGAGGCAAATCCTAACTGTGGATTAGCTCAGAGTAGTATGGTCTCTCTGTATTGCTCTTATTTGGTGTTGAGTGCAATGGCATCAGAACCTGACGACAAGATGTGTAATCCGTTGGTTGGTTCGAGCGGTACCCGTAATTTTAGTGTTGTGATGGGTTCCATTCTAACATTCGTCGCTATTGCATACACGACCACAAGAGCTGCTGCCAACAGTGCCTTCCAGGGAACCAACACTAACGGTTCTATTTCTTTGGAGGATGACGTGGAATACGATGGATTAGGTAGGCAAACTAGAAATCAATTGAGACACGAAGCAATCAAGCAAGCTGTGGAAGAAGGATCGTTGCCTGAGAGTGCTCTTTACGATACCAGTTGGTTAGGATCTCCATCCATTGCAAGTGATGAGGGTGTGGGTTTCAGCGATGAACGCAGCGGAACTAAGTATAATTATTCTTTGTTCCATTTAATTTTCTTCATAGCAACTCAATGGATTTCAATTTTATTAACTATTGAAGTTACACAAGATGATGTTGGAGATTTTATCCCGGTGGGGAGGACCTATTTCTACTCATGGGTCAAGATTGGGAGTGCGTACTTGTGTTATATATTATATGGATGGACGATTGTTGCACCACTTTTGATGCCAGAAAGATTTGAAATTGATAGTTCTTCTTGAAATGGACTTAAAATAACAACCATAGTACTAATAGTAATAACAATAATAAGTGATGTTATTGATAAGATTCGACAAATTGTAATATATAATAAGGTAATAGCAGTTCCACTAGGGAAAGGGTCAAGCAAATATAATAAAATAGATTTTTTTTTTCTTTCATTCGGTGGAATCGGTGATACCCTTTTCACTAATTACATAAACACATTCCTTTTCTGGCATATCTGGAGAGTCTTGAAGTTTGGCCACTCTTTCATCACCGCGACCCTTCCTCAATAGAATTCTAGTTGCTGATGCATGTGCCAGTACGTGGCCGCCAACTGGTTTCCTACCGTCTGCAGATGCAAATAACGCTGAAGCACCGGGATCAGACTGAACTTGGTTAGTCATGAATACCGCTACGTTGAACTCTTCACTGAGTCGATTTAGACGGAATAGGTGCTGGTTTAATTTCTGTTGTCTTTCATTTAATTCGCCACGACCACTATAATCAACTCGGAAGTTGGCCATTATAGAATCTACAATGACTAATCTGTATTGACCTGTGCTGAGTTCCTCGCCTAGTTGTTCTACCAACTCCATCTGGTGTTCACTATTCAAAGCTCTCGCGTATGAGACGTTTTCTAAGCATGCTTCAGGGTCCAATTCATATCGCTCTGCAATTTGTTTGATCCTTTCAGGTCTAAACGTACCTTCAGTGTCGATGTATGCAACTTTACCTTCGCCGCCACCCAGTTCCTTGGATAGTTGCGCGGTAATACATAAAGTATGCGACATTTGCGTTTTACCGCATCTAAACTCTCCAAAAACCTCGGTTATGCTCATTGTCATAATTCCACCACCAAGAATAGAATCCAGTTGCTTAGACCCTGTTGATATAGAGTAAACTTTTTGTCTAATATCTAATTGGATTGTAGCTGGAATGAACCCAACTTTAATGATCTTACCGGCGGCTTCTTTTATCTTTTCTACTTTAACTTCACTCAAACCCTTGATTCTGGCTAGATGTCTCCTAGTTGTAGATAAGACTGTATTCACGGTGAATATGCCGCTGGCCTTTAGTTTCTGTAAATCTGAAGCGTTAATCCCATGGTTTTGCAACTCATCAACGTTTATAATACTTACAGGAACCTCTTCCTCCAACTCAGCAACGGACATTATGGATATCCTTTTCGTTGTTCCTTGAGATTCATCGAAAAGATGGGGGATGAAAGTAGGGAACTTCAGTGTTTATGTCGCTTCTTTTATATTCCGGCCGAAGAGTGTCGGCGGTTAGTTTGTTACCCTGAAAATCGATATGTCAGAAGTTCTCCTTCGGCTCTTCAACATCCTTGGACTATTTGCCACCACTTTCAGTAGAAACGAATAGATGGAACACGGTTAGCGTGGATATCTTCAGGTGCTTAAGAAAGTTTTTCGAATGTTGCAGCTCTGTGGGTTTTATATGAGAGCAGGTCTTCTTCAGCGGTAATAGGCACGGTGGTTGGGAGCGGAAGTGATCGAGGCAGAGAAAAGGAAAGATACATTGTCACCGATTACCAACCAAATGGATTTTCCAGGCTTGTTGGCGGCTTCTTATTGGGATCTTTTTGTCCCATCCTTCCATTGGAAAGGATCCATGCAGGATCACCCCGGTTCGCTCTGGTCACGTTACTCGGAATCACAAAACAGTCAGGTTCCTCTACTCAGCGGTGAAATAGCTTTAAGGACACATTATACTTCAAAAGTCAAAAGTTCGACTCAAAAATAGACCACCATATAGTATATACATACTCCTTGATAAGAGTTTGGGTAAGGAAATCCATTCCGAGACTTTCTATGACTCTTAGCACTGAGGAAGTTATCAATATTGTGGTCGACGATGAGAAATACACACGACATGTGAACTCACACTCGCTGCCGAGTGATACAAAGGTGGAGGTTTTTGAGATTCCAAAGTCTTCATTTACCGCGATGAGATTATCATATGCGTCTCCTGTCGAGCTTTCCCTATCTTCGAAGGTAGTCCTGCTGGGCGGAGTTCCAGAACACTGGTATCAAGCCCAGACGGACACCATTAAGCGAGAACTACTGAAAGCGACGAACCCAAGGGTCAGAGGAAGGGTGAACAAATTGACCAAATATGGGTTAAGAGCTGTTTACAATTCAGAAAATTTTGCAGATGGAATACTACAAGGCCCGTCTTTAAGAGAGGAGCACGGTGTTGAAAAACCGAATTCGTCTGATGTTAGTGAGCAGACTCCTGGGAAGATCAAGCATGCATCCACCTCCATTTTTGGTGGTGTTCGTCGATTGAAAAGAAATACGCGCAATGTGTCCTTCTTACAGGCAGTCGATTTCTACCAAATGCCATCTTCCTCAAGGAAGAGTAAATTAAAGCCTTCAAGCAAGACTTCCGGAGATATCCCCACAGTCGTCTCCTTGGATAAGGAAGCGCTCAGACATGTTTTGACACATATTAGTGAAGGTGATGAGGACAAACCTGATCGTAATATATCACCCGGGAGTTCAAATGAGGAACAGAATGCGGCATCGGGTGAAAAGAACCCTGGTAAGCTTCGAAGACATTCTACTGCTTCTTCAATTGCTCAAAGTGTTCATGGGTTACATCCAGATCCAGAATACATGGAACGGTTGTATCGGAAGCAAGAACTTAATGAAATAGAAATGAACAAATTGTTAAATGGTGTTGCTCTTTCGCCGAATCAAGACACACAATCAACGGAAACTTACGTGTCGGCGGCAGCTGAATCAGAAGACGCGAGAGAGTCCGGGGAGGGCGACTGTGAATCCATGGAACCGGTAATCCCCTCATCTATAGATTCCACCTTTTCAATGAGAGACGCTTCCAGACCATCTGGACTTATCAACTCTACCGGTATTAAAACCCACAATGGTTTAAAATTCAACCTTCAGGATCATCCTTCTCATCGAAATAGATTGATTGATGGTGCTTTAGATTCCCAAGATTCGAAGAGGCAGCCTGTAGTCTACATAAAGGCCATGGCTCATTCCAAGGATTACAAAAGATTGTCACTTTTGCACCCTAAACCAGAACAAGTACTCATAGGACAAAAAGGTGAGCCAATTGAATCGGATACAAATCCAATCCCCAAGGTGTACAGACCTAAGTTGGAGTCCTTCAATGATAAACGTGAAGGGATGATCACTAGACTGAGACATGGAATTTCCCGAAAATATAGTTATCATTCCTCGCATGCCCGTCGAGATCGGTTGGGTCCAATTGTAATGGTGGATAAAATGTTGGTTATTGTTAAAAATGCAATTAGACAAAGAAACCCAATATCGGATTTTTCTGAAGCAGAACCAATAGACACAAGGGTAACATATAGGTGGAGGGAATACTTGGTTGTAGCCAGACTCACTCGTCGAGATGATCGTCCTGTTCTGATACAGTTCTGTAACCAGAAGCATTTTTCACACTCTCGAAGTAATGATAAATATAAGGATGATCCCATCACTGGAAATACGTTGGACTTTTACGTAAGCAAAAATTGCATTGTGGGGCTTTACAGTCCTCTGGACAACACAATCTTTGTTGAAAAACCGGATGACAAACTTAATTCTTATACTTCGGAAGAACTTTATGGTTTAAAACATTCAGAACTATCGACCTTAAGATTCTATATTTTCAAATGCCGTACCCTATCGTCTACTAGCAAATGGTATGATTTTTTACAAAGTGTAACTGGCATACCAAATGTTTCCAATAGAATTTCGTTGAGAGTTCCTGAGGCCAATGTTTTGTTCACTGTGCACTTGAACAGGTATGCATTGGAGCGGTTGGATCAAATAGAAGCGCGTGAGCGGAAGACGTTAAAGATTTCATGTCTCCCCAGGGGTTATTGTGTATTCCAAATCCCCATATTAAGATACCTTTCAGTAACTGTTAATAAAAAACTGAGAGCTGCCGGTTACGATGAGCTAGTTAAAGGATGGGAGGGAACTAATATTAACTTAGGTTGTAATTTCAGACATTATGATATGATAAATTGGTGTCCAGGATACCAAGGGACTTCGCTGAAAAGCTTATCCGCTCTTTTTCCATCAAACGTGCTTGAATTTAGACCTTATGCTTATTATGGACGAAAATTGGATCTGCCCAATGGTTCAACATTGTTGGAGCCTGCCGCGGTGGAAGGTTTTCTTCTAAAATTGACTGGTCATAGGGGGTTCGATAAAACGATTTCAGGCAAACCTTATCTTAAGCCGGCTTATTTCTTTACAAGTGAGAACTTACTATTTACGATGGGGTCTATAAAGTCTACGCCGCCAGTTCCTCTAGAGCTTTTGATGTCTGCTACTGACCAATCTGATGTAGAAAAGATTAAAACAAATCTGAAGGATTTACCAGAGGTATACGAGCAAAACCCTTACCCTCTAGATCTGAGTAGTCATATTGAATGGTTAAAGGAAAACTATAATGAGGATTCCTTTGCTCTTAACGACTACTACGCTTTTAAATGCTTCAATAGGAGAATGATTCAAATTCTGAAATCTGAAAGCCTAATTGATATGACGGACATTGAAGAAATACACCAGGGGTCTATAACTGACATACAGCAGCACGTCATAAACTATCAGATTTATAACCAAGCCAGAAGTATGTTTTGGAAAGTCGAAAAATCATTAGAAGAAACTGCTCAGTCATTGATTTTCATTCAGACAAAGAATCGGTGTATTATGAAGTTGTTAGCGCCGAATCCAACCGTTTGTAAGGAGTGGGTCACTAGGCTAAGGACGCTTGCTAAATATTGGAAGGAAAAACAAGAAAATGATTTCAAGAAATTGTGGGGGACCAAGTCTCGCAATATTAACAATTTAAAGATCGATGAAGTGGAAGACGCCAATATGAATGGACGTAGTCCTAAATGGATGACGGAAAGAGGGGTTGCAGATCCAAGCATTCACAATACCAATGCCCTGGCAGTGCTCAGACCGATCCTCCATAGAGGTGTTCTACATCAAAAACCAAAGAAGCATTCTGTATTCTCGAAATATTGGGTTGTTCTTATTCCTGGATTTTTGATTTTGTACCGCTATTTTAGAAGGTCTAAGACTGGTTATGCAAAACCATCCATCGATCGTGTTCATTACATGACGATTCCAATCGAGGAATGTTATGTCTATTCCGGTACGCTTACAGAGCTAGATCTACTTGATAGGGATAAAACATTTGATGAATTTAATCCGGGAAGTCATTCTTTGCCACGCATTTACGATGACGGTTGGAGTTCGAGCGAAACTGAGACTTCGAGATGCTTTACACTTTGGTTTGGTAAAAAAAGGATCTTATCCAGATCATCCAAAAACTTACAAGACCAGAAGAGCCAAAGTAGCAGTCCTCAGATCTCTGATTTGAAAAATGAGCCGGCGAGTGGTAATTTACAGAACCCTAATATGATAAGAGTGGTGCGACAACTCGGGGTTAGTGGAAGATCTATGGTCTTCATGGCTAGATCAAGACAAGAAAGAGACATATGGGTGCTTTCTCTACATTATGAACTAGAACGTTTGATGGCAAATGAATAAAAATAGTAGGAAGGTGAAGCTTGTTCCATACACGAATTCATAATAAAAGATGTGGGTTAGTGATGAATAACGAATGTCAAAGGAAAAAATGGGATTTAGAATTTAAAAATTAATTAATTTAAATATTAGGTCTACCTTTCTTAAAGGTATTGGTATAACACCGAAGGATGACTGCTAGACTCCGTGTGACTTGGTGAAGAGACTTGATCGATTTCGCGAATTGCACGCTCAATGTCTTCCAGCAGAAAATCACATCCATCTTGGATGTTTTTGTTGAGTGCCTTTTCCCTAATGTGTTCTTGAGAGTATGAATGAATTGATGGTTTCAAGGAGCTTGAAAAAGAGCCTGTTGTGAAATGACTATCTTCGTTATCACCTAGAATGCTTCTAGCATTATTCTCACTTGAGTCAAAGGGAGGAGCTATCAAAATTGTTGTAGTAGATTCATTGGAAGAAATAGAATGGGTATCATCCAGAGGGTTTTCATTTTCACTATCAGTTAGATCCCCTTCAATACTAGAAACGTCATCTTCGTCGTCATCCCCAAATGTCAGGCTAAAACTGTAACTTAATGCTTCTAAGAAATCGTTCCATGATTCTAACTCCATTAATTCACCTACTTCATCACTGTAATCCAAATTCGAATACCCAACCTTTATCTTCAATTCTCTAGGTCTTCGTCTCCCCTCATTGGTAAAACAACTATAATCCTTAAGTAAACATGATTTGTGGGTATCCATAGGAGTATTTGAAATAATTGCAATTCCTAAACTTTTCAAGGCAGTATTCGGATACAGTGAATTTTTCAACCAAACGGGTTCAAATCGGTTGCCCTCTGGTAGTTTTTGAGCATTTTTTAGGTCTTCAACGGTGGTGATTACATCCTTAGTCCTACCATGGGTCTTCATAAATCCTCCAGAGTCCACAATGCATATTTTCATATCGGGAAATTTTAATACCAATGCCTTCAGACTATTAAAAATTACCAACGAATTATTCTTGGTTCCAATCTTTTCAAAATCCAGTTGCAAAACAACTACTAAATCATCAGGTTTTTCTCTTTTTAAGGATAAAATTGAACTAATGTTTGTCATGGCGCTTTGTATGGTATTCGCAGCGCTCATGGTTGCACCCTGCTCTTCTGATAATTTGAAACCCCTTCTAATAATGACACTGTTTCGTTGGTTACTAGTCAACTCTACCACTTTTGTTGGGGTCACTAGACCCATCAGAGAAGAGGATTGATGGGACGATTGAACATCGTTTCTCATGATGGGCGGTAAGGGTAAAGTTGAGGTAAAATACTTGTCGTTAAACTCTAGTTCGAGATCTAGTAGCGCAGATATCCACTTTTGGATCACTTGGCTAGCATCCGTGTTAAGAGCCTCTGTGACGTAAACCTCTTGCCATGGTGAATTTTCCGTCTTGGGGAAAGTCCATTTTAAAACAGACGATTCTACTGTGTCAACTCTGACGTTAGCCACGGATTTGTAAACGTGAAAGTCTTGTAGGATGACATCCAAAGATCCATCGTGCTTTGTTTTGACACCATAAGCCAAAGGGGCCACGACGAGAGCTTTCTCAAAAAGCATGCACCAACAATCGTTATAGTCAAGACCATCTCTTGACATCATCAGATGGTCTACTAGCCGCAGTAGTCCGAATTCTTCATCGATTTGCCAGCCTGACAAAGTGGTAAAACTCTTCATCAGAATTTCGATGTAATGAGCTCTCAAAACATAGAGTGGCAATTTATCAGAGGTGGAAAAAGAATAATTCCTCCTATCAGGCTGCGATACCAAGGAAACTCTAATTGAGGATTGGAATTGTGATACCGGCCATTCACGTCTAGCTTCCGTCGCCGACTGTTTCCTTGCCTTCGCTGGGACGCTAGCCAGTCGCATCCCATCTAACATTGAATCTGGTGCCGTTAAGATATGGCTTTGAGGTGAAGGTATCACCTGCGATGACATTTGTCCTCTTGGTAGAGAAAGAAGTGGTGATTGCTGTAACGTAGGAAAATTAGTCGGTACCAGAGGCGGTTGTAGCGGCTGTAAAGGTGAAACACTTGGTTCTGAATGCCTTCTCGCACTTCCATTGATTAAAAAAATCGATATCAACCTGTCTTTTAACTCAGCATTCTTGGGTATACAACGGTTTTCCATATTCTTTTCGGTTTGACATTTAGTACAAGGGGGGAATATGGAAAAGAAATCGTTAGAACTGTAGCCGCTAGAATTTTCGAATGAGACCAATAGACATTCCTGATGGCTAATGTGACCACATTCGAGTTCAATAATACGTTCACCACTGCCTCTGTTCAGTATGGGTTCGTCACATACAGTACAATACTCGTTAAGAAAAGACTTCTTATTGGAAGTATTGGACCTGCGGTGACCGAATGGGCCCATCTTCGGTGGGGGTGTTAAGCTCATCCCAAACTCGAAATTATCGGGAGGTCTTGGTAGCGACGAAGTACGAATTCCATGAGAGTTGTTCAGTGGTGATAACGTTTGAAAAACTACAGGTGAAGTTGAAACTCCTCTATTGGCTGAAGGTGAATTGGCTGTCTTCTTTTTGTCACTATGCCTTTGAAATTTTACGAATCTGTCAGCCCATTTTTTGCCTCTTGATGACGGTGATGGAGTTACTGAACCGTCCCCTGAAGGTGTACTGCCAGCAGAATCTGCCTTCGGAGTTTTAAGGGGAGATCTCTGCTGAGAGGGTTGCTGCGATGCTCCAATGTTTGTTAATTGGTATATGATATTGTCCTCTGGTGCTTGCATATCCACAACAGCCTTTATAAGTCTTGGACTACTACCAGATCTTGCTGGACTGAGTCCCTTTATGGTTGAGGTTCTTGTTACATGATAAAGGGAACCTTGGATCGCACATGTTTTTTGATACCCCAGAATATAAGGCCGGGTAATAAAATGTGAAGATATCAAAATAACGGATAAGAAGCTCAGCGGCTAAAAGTTAAATAATAGCAAAATTAATTCTTATATAATGAAGAGAATACTCAAAAGTCGGTAAGAATTCTTCTAGCAGAATCGGGTTACTTTCGACTGGGTTGTCATCAAGCTTTCAACTCATTATACGAGGGGCGTAAACGGGCAAAAATGATGGATTTAACGTTATGAAAATGACTAAACAGTTACTAAACGTTAAAATTTCCTATTACCAATGGAATTCCAATAAGGACATCCTAGGTATCTTCGCTGCAATTTGATTGAATGGAATAATATATAAAAAGAAATATTTACGAATCTTATTAATAAAAAATGAGGATTCCAAATAGCACCATCTCTCTGTGAGAACGACGGATTTAAATTACAAAAAAAACATCAATAGCCTTCCTTTGACGTAAATAAATTAAATTTAGTATCTTGGAACGTATTGCAATTTTTCCAAATCCCAAGTTTCGTTAACAGTTCTACCTCTCAAACGTGGAATACCAGTACCCTTCAAATAAACATCTTCGAACAACAAAGCTGGTTCATAACCTGGAGCAGAAGAAGAGTCAGCCAATTCAACTTGCTCATCAACGTACTTTCTGGCGGCCTTTTCATATGCCTTCAATTCCTCTTCGTTGGCCAATCCCAATTGTAACATGTTCATCTTCAAACCGGCAATTGGGTCGTTCTTGGAACGCATGTGTTGGATTTCTTCCCTTGTTCTGTAAGTGGTACCAGGATCAGAGATAGAGTGACCACCGTATCTGTAGGTTTCGTATTCAAGAACAAGAGGACCGTTACCAGATAAACACCAATCCTTGGCGAACTTAGATGCTTGGTAAACTGCCAAGATATCCATACCGTTAACCTTCAAACCTGGAATGTAACCGGCACGCTTGAAATACTCGGTGGAGGCAGATGCTCTTGAGGCAGCTGTACCCATACCGTATCTGTTGTTTTCACAGCAGAAGACAACTGGTAAATTGAACAATTTAGCCATGTTGTACGATTCGAAGACTTGACCCTGGTTTGCGGCACCATCACCGTATAGAGCAAAATTACAGTTATCTTCATTCTTGTACTGATGAGCAAATGCTAAACCGGCACCCAAAGGCACTTGAGCACCAACGATACCGTTACCACCGTAGAAACCGGTAGTGTACATGTGCATAGACCCACCCTTACCGTAAGAGACACCTGATCTTTTACCCATTAGTTCTGCCAAGATATCCTTAACTGGTGAACCTCTCATGTGGGTGAAACCGTGACATCTGTAAGAAGTAATAATGGTATCTTGCTTCGAGATAGCGTTCTCAATACCAACTGCAATGGCTTCTTGGCCTACCGACAAGTGACAGAAACCCCAGATCTTCTTAGCCTTGTAAAGTGCGTCACATGCCATTTCCATACGTCTGATCGTCGTCATATCTTTAAACATTTGCAACAAATTGCCCTTAGTCGTGGTGAATTTCAATTCTGGCACTTCCAAATTGTAACCTTCAAATGAAGTTTCTGGCAATTCAATTTCGATCAAATCACTCTCTTCAGATGCAGAGGCAAGACCACGAATTGGTCTAACCATTGAGACTTGACGTAACAAGCCTGACTGTCTCTTAACGGCAGATAGCATTGATACTCTTCTACTATTTCAGAACACGGAAAAAACAACGACAGACTAGCGGTTATTGAAAATTATTACTGTCAATTGTTAAACAATTGATTAATTGGTGGTATCTTGATGTCGTATCTTTTATATGTATTTATGTCCCCTCTTCCATGTCTCGCTTCACCCGACTTTTTTCGTTTTTTTCAATTTGATAGCGGGAATTGAACTACGCAGGTGTCAAATTATACGAAGATCATTGCACGTGAAAGTCATGTGGTGCTCCGCTCAATAATATATCGTCTTCTGTTGCTGAAGAGCGGCTCATTGCAGTGCCTAGTATCACTGAATTACAGTCGATCGGCCAAGTCGAGGCTGTTGGCATTTTTTAAACGACGTCATTAGACAGTACAGACAGCCTTTTAGCTCACTAGGCCCTACCAACCCTCAGACAAGCCGACAGCCCTGCCTCCCACAAGCCGTGCTGACACCCAAACGATAAATAGAAACAATACGAAGGACTACACTAAAATGTTGTAACAAGATGAGGAATCAGAAATTTGGGTATACTTAGTCATTCACTAGAACCTGAGTACGTTTGGTTCTTACAGACTGGTGCACAGCATCTTTCTCGTCATCTTCCTCAAGGGTTAGAAATCAAATAGTAAACTTACTAGAACACTTCTAACCCTGGCACTCCCGAAAGCCAACCACTCTTAAGATCGCTTGCTTGGCTGCTGAGTTGAAGGAAGTAGTCTGGAGCAAAGATGAAGTAGATCTTCCTGCTTCTTGCTTATATAGTTGAAAAAAAATTCAATTTACCCGGATAAACAAAAAGTTGAAGATTTAGGGCTTATTGGATGTTGGTGAAGCAGTAACGAGAGGAGGATTCGAAGCGGCAGCAGATAGATCGTGCTTGCCAAGACCAGGCATTACATTGAGCGGTAATCTGAGTGCAATATGAAACGAAAGAAACAAGTTCAAAGCAAACTCTCCAAAACTCTGTCACGTGATAATACGTAATAGTTCGCTACCAACTCTCGAGAGCTGCGATCGTTTATGAGTTCAGCTCCGACAGTACGGAACAAACGTCATTACTGTGTATACGAGAACCTTACAGTTTCACCTGTCAACGGTGAAAGATACTGCTGGCAGAATACCTGAACGCAAACGCGAAACTCTCATTAGGGTATATTCTAGTCTATCTACGTTTAGCTTATTACTCTATATCCATTATCCTAGCTCATTAGTATCCCTGCTGTTGCAATAACATGTCTTGCTCGTATTGCCACAGGTACATCCCGTAGGGGTCAAGCGAATCCATTGTACTGACACTTGGTAATCTCGAAAGTGGCCTCGAAGGCAAATCCGACTTACTCCAAATGTCCATTTCACCGCTGTTTTCACTTACTAAAGTAGCAGAACTCAAATCTGACGACACAGATGCATTACGGTTATGTTCTAAGCTCTTGGTATTAACGATACGATCACCTGCGCCCGCACAAGCGACGTTTCTGGGGAATGATGCTTGGAATTGTAACTGCTGCTTTTGCTGTTGTTGCTTTAACTTTTGCAATTTGATGTGCTTGTGCAATTTTCTCCTTTGGGCAGAAGTACGTTCGATGTCCTCAACAATTGGCTCCAACAAGTACCTTAGATCCAGTATCAGATCATCGTTTGTGACTCTCAAATCCCAGTTTAGCAATTGGACCAACTGTCTTTCCATGAGGTTGACATCTTCAACACTGAAAAGACCGTCAGTGTATTTTGCCCAGTGCTTGTTCAATGGTGATGAATCGTTGTGAAATTTAGCACTTAGTATTAAACATGCTAAGAAGATACGGTGAATGGTAGATGGCAAACCAGATGCATCTTTAGGCAAAATACATTTAAGTCTGTTCAAATAACATGCCGTGACTAACAAAGTTGGTGTGTACACGTTGGTGTGTCTAACCAACCTGCTAATGAAACTCATTAGCGATGGCAGCTTGGAAGTGAGTTTGTTAGGTGAGCCTGGTGGGGTTGGGTAATTACTCTGTGGTAAAACCTTAAGTGTGGTATTAGTCAAAAATCTAATCATATCGTCAGTGACTGGCGATTTCATCAAAATGTTTAGCGCCTTGTAGTATCCGGACATTTGGTGGTGCTGCATGATGGTATAATCGAAGGAAAGTTTGGTCTTTTCTTAGTGATATGTATCAAAATGCAATCTTCCAAAACCAATTCCCAACCTCCACATACATCTTCCTAGTCCTTTTATATGATCTTGAGCTTACCCATCTACCACTTTGAATACCTTCATCGCACATACTAGGTTAACGGTAAAACTACTACAACTGGCCACGCTAAACAATGAATCAACGAAATCTCAATAGCGATGGGTAATCGAATTTCGCGAGTCGCGTCTCCTGCATGTTATTTCACCTAATTGTCTATGATTGTTCAATTTCTTATTGCGGTTACAGAGATCTGCACATCTTCGCTCTTAACTTTTCGCAGTTCCAAAAACATGAAAAATTCGTGTAAACTTCCGCATCAAGTACAAATCAAGATCATCGCACTGTTGGAAAAGGTTATAAAATACACGAATTCCAGATTTCGAGGTTGAAACCGTGAAAAAATCTCCTTTATTGTCACTATTGTTGTTGGTGTTGGTGGCGGCGGCGGTTCCTGCTTCTCCAGGTTTAATTATGGTAATTGTGATGATGACGATAGGATATTCGTGGTTACAACTATTGTTATAATAGGCATCAATTTAGATACGCAATGGGGAATTGAAAAGTTTCACAAAGATAATGAATGTATTTAACTTAAGAATGTATTTTCGTAGCTTCTTGTTCAAAAGAGGACTTGACAACACCAATAACGGCACTTGTTTGTATTTTTTCGCTACCACCACGAGAAATGGCGTATTCGATGTCGCCCAGACCTGTTAGAAGATTGATTCTCGTCGATTCGTTCTCAAGTTGATAGTCTTGTAAAATGGACACGATACCCTCAATCAGATCGATTAGGGCTAGGCCCTTTGAGGTTCTCACCTTCTGCAAAGTGTAGTGAGCGGTGGTCCAGTCCTCCTTCAGGATTGAATCAAGAATGGTCTCTAGGTCTTGGGGATTTGGTGCACCGCAACAATCATAGATTAGATCGTCCGTTATCTCAACATTTGGCTGGTCAACGACTGCTTTGCAGGCCTGTAAAACATTCAAGACACGACGCATATCACCACGAGACAAGTGAAGCAATGCGTTCTGGGCATTTTCGGTCATTTGTAACTGTTCTTGTACCAGAACATTGGAGATTCGGCGTTGGATGGCCTCCCTTGGCAATGGTTGAAACCTAAACCTAGTACAACGACTTAGCAATGCTGGTGTTAATTTATGAGCATAATTTGCCAAGATACAAAATCTTGTGTTTTTCGTATATCTCTCAATAATTCTACGCAGTGCATTTTGAGCAGCATTGGTCATTGCATCAGCCTCATCTAAGATAATCAACTTGAAACCTTTTGAAAAGATTTGTCTTGTCGACGCAAAGTCCTTGATCTGATTTCGAACCACGTCAATACCTCGATCGTCAGAAGCGTTTAATTCCAGAACCATATTACTATAATTCTTACCGTAAATCTCTCTCGCAAGTGCAATAATGGCTGAAGTCTTACCGGTACCTGGAGGCCCATAAAACAATAAATGTGGCAGTTTCCCGGTTTCTAGGAACTTACGAATTGTAGTAATAACTTCTGTTTGTCCATAAACGTCGTCTAAACTCTCTGGACGATACTTCTCAACCCATGGCAGATTCTCCACATTTTTAACGTTACCAATCGTCATATTGTAATTTCAGCAATAGTAGTAGTAGTCGTTGAAGCTCTCACTTGTGTTTCTTGGATCCTGTTTTTAACTTTTGATATATGATGATAGTGGATTACAAGATCAAGTAAAAAGTTGGTTGATGCTCATCGACTTACGAAATATAAACGACTGTACCAAAGCTTACATAAAAAAGATAAAAGAAAAGGATAAGGGAAGTTGCAGATACGTTCTCAATGTAATGTGGTGGTTCATAATTGCAGTTGTTATCCTTGCACGATGTGGTATTTCCTCCTTCCTTGACAATTTAGATGACTCCTGGGGAATACCTGGTGGTAACCCTTCTAATGCTATGCAAAAGGATACATTTGGAACAAAGGTGGATTTACATGGCAATTCCTCCAGTATTCTAAATCCAAACAATATTTACGAATGGACTCCGATTACAAACGATTTAATTGCAGGTGATAGGGACACATTTGTGTTTGACGTCAATACGGGCTCTTCAGGATTTGGTATTGCTTCTACGTACGAAATTCTAATTTTGCTGAGTGGAAATGTCTGTAGGCAGCCTTCAAACGCAGATGGTACTACACTGGGGGTTTTCTATTCTTTCAACGAAACTCTTTTTGGTGATTTAAGCGTTGGTAAATACCAATCTTTTAAAAATGGATATCTACAAGCATTGGCTATTAGTCCCCTGGAAGTCAACGATAATAACTCAACTTCCAAGTACAATAATTTGTACGTCGTGGTCACCCCTGTCAATGGAAGTACAAATGAACCACTCTTATCATCACCGGAGAACGCTGGTGGTGAGCGTTGGGAATACAAGATGAGTATATCTGAAAACGATTTGGTTTATCAATGGGATTCAAGATCGTGGTTAGAAGTACTGGATACTGATCACGGCTCAGCTCTTTTACTAACAGGTAATGTAAGTGCTGATGCTGAAAACCACTATAATTACTCGATTTACGATCCAACACTTTATGACCTTTACGTCTATTCAAACGAAGAATCTGCACAATTAGAAAAGAAGACCAATTTATCCCTGTGTGCCATGATACAGGGCAATCACTTGGTGTCATCGGCCCAGTTGCCGTCGAATGATGCTAGGCCGCTGGAAAGAACTGAGTTAGCTGTCTCTAAATCAATTACCGATACAGGTGGTAGCGTTAGGGAACAATTTTACGTTACTGGGTTAAATGCGTCAACTGATTATGTTGCATATTTGACTAAGAAGATTGGTAAGAAGGGAAATCTATCTCCTGACGGTGGTGTGCTTTTCTCGAAGCAACCATTTCGAACCAAATCTTCCAATAATTGTTCACTAGTTTTTGGACTCGATTTCTGCTCTGGTGTTGCTTACTCAGTACCTTCTTCATCTACTTCAGATAATAAGACTCTATTAGCACAAACCTTTGATCATTACGCCAATTCCCTTTTTCAGAATTTTAGCAAGGCACTACAGATAATACCTTGCGAAATGGAATTAGATGCAAGATATTCACCGATACGAACTTGTCAGCACTGTTCCGATTCCTATCGAGATTGGCTCTGCGCCGTTACTATTCCTCGTTGCACTTTAGATCATCAAGAGTATTACATTCATCGGAAGAGAGATGATAATAGAAATCAATTCATCAATAACGAGATTAAACCGGTGGGGGATTATTACGAAGTCCCACCATGCATAGAGATGTGTTACCATATGGTGAGAGACTGTCCCAGTGATTTCGGATTTGCATGTCCTGATAAAAATGGCCAAAAGGATCTTTTCCATCGAAGCTACAACTATTTCGACACGAGTAACACGGAAGAAACGTGCAATTATATCGGTAATGCTACAGATTTGCTCATAACCGCAAAAAATAACTGATGTATAAATTACATATACAAAGCGGACAAAGTCATTATTATTTAGGCTTAATCACTCCGTCTTTTCCAGCTCTTCTGCATTTCTTTTTACAGATGTTCTTTCCTCATTTTCATCCTTCTGGCTATCCTCATTAGTTGTATTTTCATTCGCATCGTTTTCACGCTGTAGTTCCTGAGTCTTTATCTCCTGTTCAAATTCCTTTTGAGCTTTCAAGAATTCTTCCGTTACGTTAATTGCAGATCCCTTCTCCAACACTAGACCCAATACTTTACTCCAGACTTTTTCATCTCTTTCGGTAAAATCTGACAATTGGAGAACATTCTGACTTTCCAACGACCAATCCTTCTGTTGAACTCTAATCAATTTAACCATGTAACATGAACTCATCATTGCCTTACCAATATCACTGATCAAGGAGCGAATATATGTCCCAGAGGAAACTTTAGACTTGAAATGCAATAATGGTGCACGATACTCGTCACCTTGCTTTTCAATTTCTAGGGACTCTTGCTCACTAAGAGGGACTGGTTTCTCTACACGAGCCTCTTCATTATCCCAGCCTTGTTTTTCACAGTATTCCTTTGAGAAGTAAAGAGTATCATCTAACATGCTGGTGTTCAATTTTTGTAGGGTCTCTAACGCTTCACCCGAAGGTCTCATAAATGGGTAACCGTGATTTTTCGTCAAAGAATCGTTCATTACCTGTAAATCATAAACTGTCACCTGCCTGGGTTCAATCGCCCTCGGTAAAGGTTTTCCCTCTCTAGCATATTCATGTAAAGGCTTGCCATCCATCTTAAGCGCTGCATATATGGGGGGTGTCTGTTTTAGTGAACCTACAAATTTTTCTTCCATTGTCTTAAGATCTTCCATCCTCAAATGGTTCACAGAGTTCCTCGATATAATTTCACCTTCCACATCTCCAGACGTAGTCGATACCCCAAATAGGGCCTCGCTCTCGTAAACTTTCACTGTCCCCGACAGGTATTCTGCCAATTTCTTTGTGCCCGTACCAATACCAATCACAAGAACACCAGACGCCAATGGATCCAATGTCCCACCATGTCCCATCTTTACCTTCGAGACTTTCCTCAATTTCCTCTTACTGGCTTTCTTACCAGTCTGCTCCTGGAACTGCTTCATTCGTTCAGAGGTAGCCCTCTGTATATCCTTGGAGAATACTTGACTATTGGTCAAGATCTGTTGTAATCTCATCATAAACTGATTTGAGGTAATGCCACTTGGCTTCTCAATGGCAAAAATCCCGTTCATCTTGACTGTCACTGATGGATACACCAGACGATTGAGTAAATACTTAATTGCAATCCATTCTTTTCCATTATGCCAATTGTGATGAAGTTCAAATTTTTCAAGTAGATGGCCTCGGTATTTGAAAATCTAGCTGTTGAAGATATTGTTAGTACAAAGAAACTGAGATGGTTAGCAATAGTCGAACAGACAGAAACATACAGATAAGTATCCTGATCTTCTTGGTGATATTATCCTCACCCCCTTCTGCTTGAATTCCTGCTCTTGGTTTATCTGGTTCACATAATCTTCAAGATGTAATAAAGGATGTTTCCAAATGTACTTGGACACGGGGTGCCAAAGTCCAAGTGACAGCACTTCCAGCAGGAGATCTACCAAGTTGAACCACGAGTAAGTGTAGAATGCAGCTTTCAAATAGCCGTTGATAGTCACTACGATCTCTTGAAATTTCTCCACGCTTAACAATTGCGCTAGGGGACTTGCTGATGAATAGCCAAACAGTTGACTGTCTTCGTCGAAGATACCAAATGGCCGGAAAACTGGTACGCCAGTAATTGCACCTGGTTCTGCTCCTGGCATCACAGTGCTAAAACAGGGACAATCCAGAGTATCTTCAAACCTTCTCGGCACTCTAACGATTCTTGTCGTTTCGAATTCTGGTGCACCCCTAGCCACATAAACATTGGGGAAATGCGTCATGCAGATTCCATGATCTTCATCATGTTCCTTCAATTGATATCCTGCATCAACATCAGCGTAGTACCTCTCACCAAACTCGTGGTAATTGAAGAATATGGGTGCTCTCTCTTGTAAAACTTCCTCCGGCACCTCAGTGCCGCTTTGAGATCCTGAGTCACTAATCACTGTCCCTACTAAATTGTTCTTGTCGGATGCCAACCCCATAACAGGTTCCTGCCCTGTATTTATGTTACGACTAATTCTTCATCTACCTGTGTTGTTTCTTAGCGCCATCTTTAAATATGGAAAACTCCCGTTTACTGTAATCACAAACTCCTGCAAGGAATAACAAGAACAACAAAAAACCTTATCTGATCATGAGTATCGCATCTCCTGAGCATGAATTCGTTTCCAAGTTCCTGACACTGGCAACTTTGAACCAGCCAGTACTGCCAAAGGACTATAAAAAACCATTGCATCAGGTGAACAGTTTGGGTGTAGCACTCCCAGCCCTCAGATACAAATATCATGCCAAGAAATCTAATAAGGACGATAATGACAAAGGATTGAAGTTGGTTTTGAAAAACATCAGACCTCCAAAATTTACTCTCGAGAATGAGTTTGGTCGTAATGACACCGTACGTCAAGTTAAAGAGTTTTTAATATCTGAAGGAAAAGCACAGCAATTGAGCCAATTGAAATTATTGCTTAAGGGTAAGGTCTTGCACGACAGTGGAATCTTATCTGAATTGCTCGAGGATGAGGCTACCATCACCGTTATGATTTCGAAGGCTGAAGCTGTTCAACAACCAGAAGAGCCCACCCCAGTGAAAGAGCCTTTGCAGATTCCCTGGGAAGCTATTGAAAACACACTTGCTCGTGAATGGAATGATTCCCAGCAGGTTGAGTTGGCATTACAAAGACTACAAAGAGGTTGGGATTTGACCAAATGACAAAAGAATAATTCTGGGTATGCAACTTTATATTTAGTGTTGTATATATATATATATATATATATATATCGATAAAAACAATAGTAATAATAACAATGATAACAATAATAATAAAAATATGATTCTGGTATATAAAAGATTTTTTTTTTATTCTTCATTTTTCCCCTTTGAACATAGGTCCTATAATTCATCTTAAAAGTTTATTTTAAATCAACCTTTCTTCTTCCTCATTTGCCTTACTTTGGCCTTTATACTATTGTTCCAGTGAACTCCACCAAGTCCCTTTTTAAAACCGTAAACTTCGGATGAAAGAGCATCATTAATGATATCTCCTGCCATCTTTTCACCATCAGTGGAATTTGACGATGCCGATGCGATGCCGATGCCATTTGAACTATTGTTGTTATTATTACGATGATCCGTACCCATAATTTCGCAATAATGTTTGTATTTTAATCTTTGAGAAGAGACGTATTTTCTGCAACGATCCACTTCATCTTGATCCAGTTTGTTCAACGAGAATCTTCTTTTGAAAATTACCCTATCAAAAAGTTCATTTGGATTTATCAATTGTTTGGGGAAAGTCTGAACGATTTGGAATACCTCCATTTCACTTTCTCCATTGCTCATTTGTGAACCTCGTTGTCCGAGAATGTTGTTTTTACCAATCCCAATCTTAGGCGGCTTTAATTTAACCAATTCAGGTTCGCATAATTTAAAGATAGCCAATGAAACCTTGAAAAGAAAATGCGATTCTTCATAAAAGAGACAATCCCAAATCCTTAGAGTACCTTCAATCGGTAATACACCAACGAAACAGCTCATAAACCAACTTGCCGTGCATAGTGTAATCGGTGGTAATTTGTACAAAAAATCATTACCGCCCAATAAAGAAGTTCCGTTATTCGAAGAATAATTTTTAGATGTGCTTTGTTGCATGATATATTGCCAAATTTCGGGCAAATATTCCCTAATGCATAGCATAAGAACACCTTGGTCCACATTAACACCTTCCAAATTAACGTTGTGAACCCCAGGCAAATATCTTGATGTGATGATGACCAGCATCCAGAATGCTCTTTCTTCATCCATGAAAAGTAAAAGTAGACCTGCGAGAAAATTCATCGATTGGCAATAACCAATCTTAGGGTTATAAAGGGAAAAAGCCACGAGGACACGACGTAAAGATTTAATCATCGGCGGATCGTCTGTCTGGAACGTTTCCCTTTGGAAATGGATATTATCAGGAAAAGTTCTGTTCAAATCACGTTCAATAATATCAAGATCTGGCAATGGTTTGGTTTTTGCTTTTATTAATTCATCCATCTTAAGTAATAATTTATCGTAAATCCCCTTGTTTTTATTCAATTTCTCCTGTCCCCTCGCAAAATACCACCAAGCATTACCTCTCCATTCTGCTGGAATACCTTTTCTCACATACCTTTTCAATTTTTCACTTCTACTGGGGAAGCGATTCGGCGAATCGTTATCCATTGGCAATCCACTTTTCTCCATGAGAATTTTCCATTTGTGTTTTCTTCTAATAGAGTACTGTGAGTATTCTTCCCACCATTCGTCATAATCTTGTTCCGTAATAACATTACTCTGTTTCTTGAAGCCATACCTATCAAAATATTCAGAATTCGGAACAGCCGCACTTGTCGGTGGAATACCTGAGTTGTGCAAATCTACCTCATCACTATCAGCATCTTCATCGCCTTCTTCTTCAACTTCAGGCCTCCGTGATTCGACTTCATCACCATACATCTCAATCACACTTAAACTGGCATCCCCATCTGTCAATGATTGGATTCCAGAATCATCAGCCACATACTCTCTAACCAAAGGTGATCCATTAGAAGTCAGCACCGGCTCGCTAACATTAGTATTTGTGAATGGCTTCTCATGGAAATTTGGCATCGATGGTGATTTCTTTGGATATCCATTACCTGCCGTGGCTATTAGAAGTGCTGTCTCCCTCTGTGGCTGTCTAAGACCTGAACCACTAGAGTCAGGATGCATAGAATGCCTCAAACGTTCCGCATCCATCATTTAATGGCACAATTGGCCCAATTCAAAGTAATCTCAATCAGTTTGTAGCCAATTGTCGTTAAATCACTTGTAAGTTATATAGAAGAGAGTTCTTCAACTTCGACGCCCCGTCAAGTAAACCGCTTATAACGACAAACGCATCATTAATCACAAAGATATAGGCTAAAAAAGGTCTTATTTAAGTTTCTTAGGGATTGGAAAGAACTCTGTATGGAATGAGATGGTTGAGACTGACAGTCTAAAGAAAACAAACGGGTTACAAACGTATGTCAGTTGTCGAAGACAGAACCTAGGTAACGGGTTGCTAGTGGGTGATATTTTACCAGATATTGTCACATTTGTTGACGAGGCACTGTTCCAAAGCTACTGCGATAGCGGACGTCCTGTCTACAATACTGCAAAGCATGGGGCCGAAGCTTACCATTACTTAAAGATCGTTACAGAGGATTGGAACAAGTACCTGATGCGTAAGGGTGTCGACAACAGATCTTTTTCATATGGTGTGTATCCAGTGGTTTTATCATTTACTGCAAATTTCGTTATTACTATCTCCCTTACTTTACTGATCTTTCTGAATATCAGTGACAGGCGTTATAAATATACTTCCAGGTTGCTTAAGATGGGGTCCATGATTAGTTCGGTGAATATTCTCATTTTTGTTACAAGAGCATTGAAGAAACTGAAAAGTGAACATGACAAGTACGGTGTAGCAACTGCGGGATCTGTCATGTCACTCTACAGTTCAGATCTGACGTTTTCTATTCTTGATTTGATATCTGTGTTCATGATCCAATTATGTCAAGTGATGATTGTGAATCGACTATTCCCTCGAAATTTAGAAAAACGAATTTGCATCTTTCTAGGAGTTCCACTAGTGGTGGTCTCCAACGTATTATGGGCGATTCCAAGGCTTGATAAAGGAATGCGAACATCTCCAAAAAATTGGGGTACTTTACCACCATTTGTTTATCTATTTCGGGTTGCGCTCAGTACCTCTTATGCATGTACGGTTACCTCCTACTCATTTATCAAAAGACGGTTCTGCATTCATTCGTTCCAGATGGGGATATTATCTCTATTAGCGGTTCTGGTTGTTCTTTTACAGCCCATACTTTTTATTACAGACGTCTCCGATGCATGGCTTTGGGGAGTTGGTGAATTATTTACCACTACCTGTTACGTGGGATCTGCATTCATAGTATGGGAATGGCTAGAAAGGTTAAATACTCTGGAAAGGAATGAACAAGCTCAAAGCATTTTAGGAAGACCTTTTTATGAAGATGAACAACAAGAATATCGGATTGCAAGATATGCGTTGGAAGTCCAAAGGGCATTAGGTGAAGATTATGATGAAGATGGTGGAGAATTCAGCAAAATACCGTCTTTTATTCAAGATACCCCGTCATCGCTTTATGCCACTTACAGTAAAACCACCACTATAATTGGGAGGGAAAGAGAAAACTTTGATCAGGTGAGATTTAATCAACGACCAGCATTCAAAGAAATCCTGAGACAAAGATTTCTTACCTCGTACATGAGTTTGATGCGCCCAATAAAACAAGCCAGAAATTGGGGTCTTGAAATGTTGAACATCAAATCTAAAGGAAAGGAAAAGAATGCGGAACGTGAAGGAATTGTCAGGAAAAGAATTGGATTGGACAGACATGATGAGGTTTACGTTTACTCTACGAAGGATATTGTCTTTGAGTCGGACGGTGAATAGAATAAATAGGGTATAATAAAGGTTACTTAAATTTTTTGTTCTTTTGTACATGACAAATAATTATCCAACATAATCCCACTCAGAAAACGCTTCATCAAAGGTTTCGCAATTTAAATATACTGGATACCTTATGTATTTAACGCCACTTCTTGTCACGTTAAAAGCACCATTCATATTGAAAACATAGTCTAAATCTGCATTTCTTCCTTTGAAAACATTATGTCTTTTACGACGTTTTAACCATAGTATTCTTTTAAAGCCTTGAATCGGACTCTTGCCTAACACACAATCTACGGAAGAACGTGCAAAAGAAACCGAAGGTAGATATTCTGATAATTCACGTACCGTGTGTCCTATCCTTGCATTTATTCTTGTTTTAAATCTTTTCATCTGTTCTTCATTTTCATAGGCAGAAAGTGTCATCGACAGTATTGGATGAATGTGATCTAAAATTCGTTTCTTTAACTCACGACACAGTGCTTGTTTGGCGACAATCGATTTATCCACGTAGATGAAAAGTGGTAACGGAGTCTCTTTGAAATCCATATTAACGGTTAAATTAGTCAATTTGTGCAGTTCTTTGACCAGTAAACGATTCAATTTATCGATGTCTTGCTTCATCACTCTTTGGTCACTCCTTAAAAATTTATGTTTGTTAGCAAATTGAACTTTTTCCTCGTTGTAATCCCTTCTAACCATTTCTGCATTATCGCTTCCTCCGCCATTGTCATTTTTACTCTTCCACGAGTGACGGTATGGTCTCCTTCCATTCGATTGGACATTGAATATATTTATTAGCTCGGGTTCATCATTGACTTTAGGGTTATGCACTTTCATCTTAACCATATTAGGTTGCTTAACATTTTTGTCATTTCTCTTCTCCAATCTTACCATCTTAAACGGTTTCAATTTAGATACCACGTTGTTGGGAACATGTTTGAAGGGCTCGTCGTTGTAGACCATCCCACTAATGGAAGCATCCCAAGGTATGATAGGTTTCCTATTCCTCCCTTTACTGTTACTCATTTGTGCCGATGGGATACCTCTTCTCAAATCCTCAATAACATCTTGAACATTCACTTCGCCAACCACCTCAGACTCTTCTACAACCTTTAAGTTTGCAAATGACGTAAAAAAATTATCCAATGGTGTTGAACTGTTTTTATGGTTCATAGGTGAGTTTCCCAGGAACAATGGTCTATAACCTGCAAAAAGACCCTCCGTCTGAATCTCCGGTGCTGATATGTAATCCGTAGGAGGCACTCTCGGCACTACCATACGGGCCCTATTATCATTGAAAGCATTCTTAGAGTTTCTTTCATCCTTATTTTGACCGGCACCCTTGTCATCACCATCGCCCTTGGAGTTCACAGAGTAAAGCCTTCGAAAGCCCATAAATCGTGAGCATAGTGGGCTCATCACCCTAAAGTCGGCTTGCAACATGTTAATGAGTACAGTTGGAGACAAACACCCACCTTAATAAAGCCTTTAGTGACCCACTTTCTAGTCTAGATCAATGATATATTTTGTTCAAACTACTGATCTTCTGTATTTGAAGTCATTCGGTAGGTCAATGGAAAACACATGCTCTACCGATAAGAACGCCTAGGAAACAGAGAAAGAGAATATAAAACTGCGACTTGAGAGTTGAATATGCAGATAATTGAATTGGCACTGCGGCAGATCGGTCTACTACTGTCGATTATTTGGTGATCTTAGTGCTTAATATTGACTTATATAGTTAAACGATCTTGGATCATCTAATACGAAGTTTAGCTGCTTTAAAGAGCCACATAGTACATTGTTAAAGGAAGTATAGGGTTCTACCAATTATAGATAGTAGTAATAAAGGATAGACAGCTTCTTCCTGTCGATTCAGATCTGTGCCGCTGATGGCTGCCTTAGGAGGTGAATTCGGTAGCTTTTGGAAGCTGCTCAATACGGAATTGCATTCCCTTTCATCGGAATCAAAGAAAAGGAATACTGCTATTAGAAATGCTAGCGATAAATCAATTGAAATTTTAAAAGTAGTTCACAGTTATGAGGAATTATCAAGACACCCAGACTTTATAATACCGTTCGTGATGTCATGTGGCTCTAAGAATGCCAAATTGACTACTATATCAATGCAATGTTTCCAGAAATTGGCTACAGTTCCATGTATACCGATCGACAAGCTCTCAGACGTACTCGATGCGTTTATAGAGGCCAATCAACTGGCAATGGACATTAAATTAAAGGTTCTACAGGTTCTACCAATTTTTTTCCAAGTTTACGGTAAGTACATCTACGGGGAACTGTGTGTGAAACTTCTAAAGTGCTGCTCAGATCTCTTACAACTACCGAATAAATCTTCCATGGTTGTGGGCACTGCTAGTGCTACACTACAACAACTAATAGATGAAATTTTCGAGAGACTGTCATCGGAAGAGAAAGACCGTGACAATAAAATTAATGAGGACAACGAATATGACGTATTGGTGAGTAATAACGAATACATTAAAGTTAACGTATACCGTTTAGATGCCAACAGGTTGTTTTCAGACCTGTGCTCTTCATTTGTCCCTGCCGAACAATCCTCCAGGGATATTTTATTAGATGTTAAGAACTTGCCTATTAATTATGGGTTGGAAATTTTGGAATCAGTTCTAACCAATAGTAAATGCGTCTTTTTAGAGTATCAAGATTTACAGTTTCTTTTGAGGATTAAAGCTGTGCCACTTTTACTTAGATGCATATCGTCTAGCAAAAATTTCAGTACAGTGGTAAGGAGTTATCGTTGCATAAGATTACTTATAAAGGAGGAGTACCTACAGGTGCTGGAATTAGAATTAGAAGTGATTTTATCACTATTAATTCACAATATCTCTCGTGAGTCGGATACACCTTTATGGAAAAAGGCCCTTTCTTATGAAACCTTTATGGACGTTTCTAAGAATTTTACTTTAGTGCGTGGCATCTACATGACTTATGACCACTTCCCGGATAAGAAGCATATTATATCCAATTTACTACATGACTCTTTACAATTATTATCTACGGAGGATTTCGCTCAACAACTATGTGAGTCAAGTGTTGTAGAAAAGATGGACCTCTCACTGATATCAGCGGAAACCTCAGCGGTAAAGACACCGTACGTGCAGTTATTGGATAAGTCTACCCCACCACCAGTCAATATAACATATTTGATATGGCTTATATTGTCGACTACTAATGATTTGTCTGATGGTCTTAACGTTGCTGTCCTTCATTGTTCTCAATCGGAATCTGAAGGGGAGAAGGAAATCATGACCAAGGTTCTGAAAGGGGTCTTTCAGGGTCTCTTTGAAATTCATAAGAAGTTTCTCTTTTCTACGTCACTGGACAATTCTTTGTTTCATTTTCTGATCAGAGCATTTCAGAAGCTGGCTCATGCTGCAGGTATCTTAGAACAAACAAAACAATTGAATCAATGTTTGCAACTATTCTCAATATCGATTGTGAAAAATGTCGATTTAATTAGAGAAAAATCAAAAGTAGATTTTCAACAAAACTCGACAGTTCTCAATACATTAAGTGAGACCCTCATAGGTTCTTCAACATTCGATAAGTCCACTAATTTACCCACAGAGAAAAAAGGCCTCCCCCCGAGATCTTTAAACCAAAGACATGTTTCCTTATTCAGGGCGTTGATCTCGCTCTCTATCTCATTGGGATCATCATTTGAACTCTACAGCTGGAAGTATATTCTCTGCACTTGGCAATGGGTAGCTTATTATATTTATGGTCCATCTGCCGACTTTATGGAGAATTTCTACGTGCAAGACGTTCCTCCACCACCTGCCATGACGAAAGGCGAAGTAGTTTCCATAGAAAATAGCATTGGGAAACTATTGGAGAGCACAACTTCTTATCCTAACTCTGCTTTCAAAACACTTCTAGATGCCTTGATACTCGAGTCTAAGCAAACCCTGGAGTTAGCTGCTGAAACAGATGAAAAGGAGAAGAAGGATTCGAATTTGGAAAATGAAGTAGAGATTCCAGCCTGTATTTACAACAGAATTTTCTTCGTTGCTCAGATTGGCGAATTAGCCATTTACAACTGTACCAGGTTTTTACAGGATCAGAAAGAAAGAGAATGTTGGACGACAATCATGAATTATTTGATCTCGATAATTGCAGATCGTAAATTGAGAAGCGTATCATTTCGTCTGTATGCTAATAAAATTCTAACGGATATCATCAGGAAAACTTCGATCGACATTGGTAGCGTGGAAGATCAAGAAACAAGAAATAAGAATTTCGGTATTTTAGAGACATTGGTGATGGATTCGTTGCTTGGTGTAATTGAGGCATTTAGAAAATTAGAAGTTGGTAAAGAGGAAATATACCATGGAGTTGCTAATGCGGAATCTGAGATTTTGTTCGAATTATTAACCACTTTAAAAGATCTTTTGAATGAATTCGGAGACATGCTGTGTCATAGTTGGTCAACTGTTTTCGACATCATAAACTCACCTTTTGAATGGGGTCAGATAGATGCCAACCCTGTTTTTGTCACTCACCAGGATAACTCTTCTCTGGTACATGGGATTATTCACAAACGTGGCGAGATGATCCAAGTTTCTTATGAAGTCTTCAAGTTGATCTCAGACGATTTCTTGCAGGCTTTACCGCTCAATGTCATTAAGGGTGTTATAGACACGTTAATGAACTTCGTGACTCAAGATATGAACCTAAATATTTCTTTCTCTTCGATAAGCCAGTTTTGGCTTGTAGGAGATTATCTTCGTGTTCGTAAGGGATCTGAAGAAAAGCATACCATGGAGTCAGAATTCATTACAGAAATTCAGAGAGGCGAACTTACCCAAGCAATAACTTCCAAGGATGTCCCTTATTATAAAAAGTACAACGGGCTCTGGTTATATCTTCTACAAAAGCTAGTCGAATGTTCAAAGGACAAACGCATTGAGGTCGAAAATGGAGCCATGCAAACTTTTTACAGGATCGTCGATTCCCATTCTTCCTATTTCCCTGATTGGAATCTAATATTCTTAGTCGTTATCAAACCCTTACTTACCGATCATTGTTATAACGAGGAACTTTCAAAAGGATCTGATTTCTGGGATCATACGCTTCAGGGACTTGTCAAATTATATTGCTCACATTTTTCCAATTTTGTGAAGAATACGTATGCTACAGAGGAATGGTTAACGTTTCTTGCAGCACTCCAGTATTTTTCATCTTCAACTTCAACGGAGGTAGCCTTTGTAGCTATTGAAAACTACCGAAGCCTACTGGCCTTTGCTACAGGATTGGATGTATTCCCATCAGAAGTCTTGGATAAGTGTATCGAGATATGGTCTGGTTACCGCATTGTATATGGAGATATCACTAATTCAAGTGGCAGCTATTCAAGTAAAAGTGGTTACGATTGCATTGAAGAGCTCATAAACGCATTTCCATATCTTTATCAAATCATCGTGAAGTACAACGGAATTAGCATTGAGTTTGTGGAAAAAACTTTGAGTCTATTTTACTCGGCTGTACGCTATCCGTTGCTTCCTGAACTTGTGAAAGATAATTATAAACCTTCTTCATTACAGGCCGCTGTTCTTAAGGGTCTCAATACGTTTGAACTCTCGCAGAAGAGTGAAATCGAGGTTTTGGTCCTTCTTCAATTAAGTGTAATGGTGACACTTCCTTTTGAAACACATGAGAAAATTGAAAGAAAGCTCTCACCTAAGCTTTCTAAATCCCAAAAATCTCGAATTCCTTCTTTTGAAGCCGTTTGCTATAAATCTTTCGAAGAACTGAAGAGAAGACTTGAATCCCGCCATGACTTGGATTTTGCACCTACCTCTACGAAAAAGCTTATGGTAAAAGTAATGAAAAATTTGGGAGAGGTAGCTGGTAGAAAATCTCTGATTGATGTGAGCGCAAATAAAGATATGCCAATATGGATTTTATCGTCCCAATGCTTTAGAGGCTTATTTACACGTTTATTCAAACCCTTTACGGAATCAGTTGTACCAGAGAAGGTGAAAAGTGATTTCTTTGGTGTTTTCATTAGTGTAGCTATTTCATCGTTAAAGAAAGTTGACGAAAGCACAGATAGACAAACGGAGGTTGCAGATTTACAAGAATATACCTATTTCCGGGATATCATGTTCTGTGAAGATATTATCAAATTTGTTGAAGATTCCAAGATTGACCTTTTTCTTTCAGCCATTTGGCGTTGTTCCTTCTTATATGAAGCAGATGAGGTGGAAGAGGAAATTCTCAAACGTTGTGATTCAATTCTTGAGGTTGCCCAAAAATTATCTACCTTTGAATTCGCAGATATTGCAGGTTGTATCGTTGAAAGACCAGTATTGAGAAAACACAATTGCTCATTAGCGTGTCTGGAGGATTTATTACGTTTCGTAATAACCCCAGGTGAGAGATTTGCAAGACTGAGGAAATTATCTGCTCCTTATTTGGTGTCTCGTGTAGCATTTGTATTAAGACGCTACGTTTCCAACGAATCATTGGTTAGACGTGCACCAATACCTAAGGTTAGAAAAATTGAATTACAAATATTACTGCCTGGGTTACACAGGGCAATTGACTTATTCCTAACACAAAATGATCTGGAAGAGAAGAGTGTCATTGATGCTCTTAAATTATTGCACCCTCTTATTTTGAGAGCCATTCCTTTATCTCACAAGTTAGAAGCATTACAAAATGAGGTCATGGAATTATCACTAAGTTTTACTAAATTAGAGGCGAAATGATTATAATTTCTTTTTATATGCTTTTAATTTTGGATTAAGTTCAAGAGCAGCTTCGTGTAAACCATATATCATATGTATGGACAGATCGCTGAACAAAGACAAATACTTTATGATGTAAACTTTTGCTTAAAAATATACTGCTTAGAAATTCGCGAAAACTAGACTCCATGCGAGAAGATGACCAAAGAGCCCAATAATACCAAAGGGATAGGTAATTGAAAGACAAGAAAAAGATTATCATCAAGATATACTACCTCTTCCATTCCAGCAATTTAACCAAATCCTCAGGGGTACATGCCATGCTAAAGAATGAATGATGCAAAAGCTCTTCCGTGGAAGCCCTATACTTGACATCAACACAGAGGCAGACACTTAAAAATCTCTTAATCTCCAACGATAGTTTTTCCGGAGATCTTAATTTTGGTGTGCCGTTAGTGGCGATCAAGTAAAGAGCTTTCAATGGATCTTCGTTTAAGTATGGTGGTTCTCCTTCTAACATTTCAATCGTCATAATACCCATAGACCAGACATCTACTTTTTCATCATATTCCCTCTGTTTAACGACTTCAGGTGCCATCCAATATGGTGTTCCCACCATGGTGGCTCTTTTACTCTTTTTATCGGTTAATTTAGCACAGAAACCAAAATCTGTAATCTTTACACGAGCTCTTGTATCCAACAGAACGTTGTCTGACTTAATGTCTCTGTGGATAATATTTCTATCATGCAAAAATTTCAAACCTTGGCAAGTCTCTCTGACGATGTAGGCAATTTGAGGTTCCGTCAAAGGCGAATGATTAGAGTCAGCTGCAGCGCTGTTTTCGATAATATCTGTTAGAGATCCACCTTCCATATATTCCATAATGACCCATAAATCGTCATCAGTCTTCAAATAAGCCTCCAAGAAATTTACAATATTCTTATGACGAGAATCTTTCATGACAATAATTTCATTAACAATCAATTCCTTACGAGGTTGTTTGGAGAGAATCATTTGCTTAATAGCCACTTTGTCACCTACTTGAGGAGGATCTAAATTCGTAACATCTTCAGGGGGATGAGGTAATAGTTGCGCACGTTTGGCCAAATACACAGATCCACTTGCACCCTGACCTGCCTTTTCTACCATATCGAAAAAGGAAGAAGGATCTGTATCAATGGTAACGCTCCTTAATTTCGACATTATTTCAGCATTGGACATGGCAGGCTTAGTCTGCTTTCTCGGTTTCGTAACACCAACGTCCTTATGAGTAGCATCAACCTCAGGTTTCTTAGGGGCTTGTCTTTGAGGTTGAGGAATGTTTGGCAGTTGTTGCTGATGTGGTTGTTGCTTACCTGGTGAGATTTTAGCTCCCACAGGAACTTGTGACTGTTGAGCGGCCGGATCATTGATATTAATATTGTTGTTAACTTGTGGTGCAGGATGATCTTGAATATGCTTATTGGTAGAAGTGGTTGCGGTGGTAGTACTAGTAGTAGCAGCAGCAGCAGCAGCAGCAGCAACGGGAGGACGAGGAGCAGCACGTTGAGGACGTAGCCTTGGTGGCATATTAACATTTTTATCAACATAACCGCCTTGAGGCGAGGCTCTTGGTAAATTGGGTTTACCGTTAACCATAGGTCCACCACCGGTCATTTGTTTAATATATGGATTCATCATGTTATGATGTGGTCTATAGCCGTTCATTTCTGGAGGAGAAGCATGCTGTTGTTGAGGGATATATTGATGTTTAGGATAAAAATGCTGTTGTGGTGTAGGAGGATGATTTCTCGGCATAACACGAGGGAAACCCCCATTTGTTGGTGAAGCCACGGTCCTCATTGGCTGCATTTTCATTTGATGCTGAGGATGGTTCATAGTTTGTATGGGGGGAACTTTCACGGGAGTAACATTAGGCTTCATAGATTGACTACCAGGTCCCATAGCTACGTTAATTCCTTTACTATTAGGAGGGGTGGGAGGATGTCGTTGAGGTATTAGACTATTTGAACCAACGGGTGATTGTTGTACCTGCTGTGGTTGTTGCTGCTGTAATTGTTTATGTTTCCCATTAGTGTTGTTCGATTTCAATGAATCTGAACTACCGCTACTGCCAGGACTATTGGAATGATTACTCGAGGAACGGCTGGGTATCTTACTATTATTAATATTATTATTGGTATTATGGCTACTGCTGGTGTTGTTCAAAGATGTTTGAGAGGTGTTCTGATGAGATGCTAAATTTGTACTACTCTCGTTTTTATCTGAGATTCCATTGTATTCTTGGTAAAATTGTAAAACTTGAATCACCGCCGCAGAATCATTATTCCAGTCTTCACCTGTAATTCTGGAATGTTTCAATAGTTTTTCCCAGTTGGATGGCATCCCCACAAAGCTACCAGTTTCTGGATCAAAACCAACATGGACTTTATGCGTGAAGTTTGTAGGCGAAGAGACACCACTCAAAAGAGGACATTTGGCAAAAATTGCATCTAACCAACTGTGAAGTTCTAGCTCAGTCTTTGTAGCGATATAAATTGATTTTTTGGAGCCTGGATCCAGTCCACCTCCTGATGCTCCAGCACCAGCGGATGAAAGAGAGTTGGAAGACATTCTATCAGTAGATCGAACTATTTCAAAGCAATTTTGTTTCAAAAGTGTGCGCGACACACTGACAATACTTGTTAATGGTATTTGAAGAACCGGATCTTCGTTAACCTTATCATTTTTGTAAAGCGCCAAATAAGAATCGTTTAGAACTAAAAACCTCTTCTGCCATAAAAAAGATAATAATCCATCATCCTTATATGAGATCCAACCCGTTCTCTTTTTGAAGTTCATCGTAGTTTGAGAAATCGATTTGTTATTACTACCGTCACGATTTAAATCTAACTGGTTCAAAAACTTGGTAATAGGCTTTGTTTGGTTGAATGCACCACCTCCTGAACCTGGTGGTCGTGGAGCAGGACCTATATTTTGAAAATCGTTTTCTGAAATTTTATTTGCAGCTGCTGAGAGCGACATGACCTTCTTTTCGTATTTCCTATACTAACCGTTTTATTTTAAATTCCTTCCCAGAAGCTTTCGTGAAGTTTCTTCTTAGCTAATGGTATAAGTAACAATAACAATACGTGATCGTTGTGATTCTGTTGTCGTTCTTTTACCTGGTATTAAAGTAACTTCAATCCTACCGGCAGGATGTTTAGCTTCCAATAATCAATCTCTCTATTGCAATGAATACTACTGCTTCTCAAACGAAGATGAAGCGTAGTTCGTTTTACTCAAGTTACTAAAAGGTTTCGTTGATATGTGTAATGATAAGTTCAAGTAGTATCAACACACGACACAATCCAGTTTCTCGATTGCAACTCTCTCGCCAAAGAAAGGAAAAAAAAAAAAATAATAAAAAAAGGAAAACGAGGAGGATTCAAAGAACATGCTTAAACTGTATGGCTTTCGCAACACCTAGTTGTTTTTCTGTTTTTGTTTTTTTTTTTTTCATTCTTCCCATCTTGGTTTCATGTCTGTTACAGATCATTTTCAATATTGTTTTCCCCAAGAAGAAGCTTTATGATCGCCACGAGAAAAACTGTTTTGCCATTTTCAGATACCTTAAACGCGAAAGGAAAGAGGTTGAATGGGTTGAGTGAAAAAAAAAAAAAAATGAAAAAGGGTTTTAGGACTTGAAGGACCACATAAGTTAGGGCTAGCTCTAGATTTAAAACCCTAATCAGTACTTTAGGGTTTCTTAGGACCTATACATGAGATATCACGTGCTCTTAATCCTAGATTTAGCTAGGGAGACTTAAAACCCAGGTATCTGAAGCTGATGGGGAAGAAAATATCAAATTGGCAATTGTGCTACTCCTGCCTTCAATTGTATTTGTGCTAGGAGTAGGGAATAGGAAACCATCTTGGGAATTCCGGGCGTCAAAAAGTTAAACCCATATGTTCTAACAATACCGTATCACCTTTTGAAACTTAGGGCGCTTTCCCGAATTGCATATTATGGCAAATTAGACCTTACTTCGTCTGAAAACAACCTTAGCGCCGATCCCATTGATTCAGTACTTTAGTGATGAAACGTCTTTTGAGTGTTTCTTGATTCCCTAAACTTTTCACTCGCTAATCGGTCTTCCTTTAAAGTGGTAAGCAGAGAGCCAAGTTTATTTTTGCCACTTTGCTCCTATAAAAAAACCCTGCCGCGGAGTCACATCGCTCTTTGCCGCCGAGCGATAACCAACAACTATCGGGTTACAAAAGGCCAATACAGTAAAATAAATATGGTGATATTTATGGTGTGTGGACCGCTTCTATCGATGCCAGAATTGAGAGAAGCTCTCATGAATTGATTTTGTTACCAACCAGTTTAAGTCACGTGCAAATATGCACATAAGACTTGTGATAATATCTTTTAAGGTGAACTAGATCTTAGGGAAATTTCGCATTCAACCGCTGTGGCTTATGTACTCTTATTACTGTTTTCGTTTGTCCCGTTGTTTTTATGTTTTATTGAAAAAAAAAAAATCAGCTTTGTGTCAGTGTGTCGCTGCCAGTCAGTTAGAATCGGATAAGTAAAAGTCTCAGAAGTCCAATTGATTTGTTTTAAAAAAAAAAAAAAATAGAATCCGTTTCTGGGATATATGATATCTGGTAATAATCAATCTTAAGACTGAAGTGGAATATTAAGAAGAATAAAATAAAATAAAAAGATAATTCATGGGTTCAGCTAATTATTGTTTTTCTTTAGTTCCTCAACCTAAAGTTCAAATTTGGCCTAGAAAATGCATTGATCCAACCAATTTCACTTTTTCAAATTTTAGTCCCCAAATAAACGACTCTTCTACACCACGAACATCATCTTCTTCCCTAGATGATGGAAGCTGGTTAGGTTCAACCGCTCTTGCGAGAGTGGAAGCTTTATTGACTAATGATGAATCCTTTAGTGAAGAAACTGCTGATCTTTTACTTGAAGAGATTTGTTATGAAATTATGCTCAAATGCTTTGAACTATTCGATATCCCAGTGAAATCACCAGATACAGATGACGTTATTGGAAATTTCAAGATGTTAACAATACAATTGGATCAATTACTTTTAGGTAAAAGAACTGGGTACAATAGCGGTAATATATTAAAGTCACACCAATCACAAGAAGTGCAAAAATGGAGGAGAAAGCTGATCGAGTTAAAGCTAGAAAGGAATAAAACGGCCGTAGAAAACATACGGTTAGAATCAAAAATCGATAAAATGGATGTCAAAACAAAGAATGAATTGCTACAAAAAGAGAATACTGACCTGTTAGAAGAGATTAAAAAAAATATAACCAATCAAAGGTGTCTGGAGACAATGTTGACTAAGGCAACCATGAAGGAAAAGGATCTGGTTACAACGAATGAAATATTGACTTTCACCAATTCAGAACTTATTTTTATGAATGAAAATTATGTTAAAATGTTGGAACAACAATGTATTCAATTAAAAGAATCGAAAAGAGAAGCTAAGGATTTGAAAAAACGGTATGAATTGGAGATTAAAAATTAAGCGAGAAGTATGGTTTAATGACTTTGGAATTGAAAAGATGGGGGAATAGATGTGATGAAGCTTATGTGTATTTGCTGGGACAAGAACACAGAGAACCTATGCCAATAACTTATCTCACAGAACAATTCCAACACTCACAAATTGATAAGGTTCAGCATCAGGAAGAGTTTCGCGGTGGACGACAACAGGAGATGCTACCTGTTGATGATGTGAAACCAGTAGAAATAACGGAATTAAATTGTCGTCTTTTAGCTTCTACAAAAACAATTGCATTCTTAGAAAGGGCTAACCAGGTGTTCGTTGAAAAATCACACGATTGGTTAACTAAATTAAATGGTTTACAGGGCCAACATAACGAATTAACTCAAAGGTTCCATCATAAAACTATTGAGTTGATTAGGCTTAAGAAAATAATAAAAAAGATGGATGATTCAAAACCTGATGCATATCCTTTCATGGGAACAGGTAATGATAATAAGACATTTTACTTTGGTTCACTTACATGATGACGTTGATGGTGGGTTCGGAGTTTTCAACGTCAAGTGAAAGAAAAAAAAAAAAAATCTTGAACCTAACATAATTTGAAAGCATTGAAAAAGGAAAAAATCCATAATGCAACATGTTTGGAAAAGGTTGATCTACAACAAAGTAGAACCTACTTTAGAATCTGCTAGAAAATGGGTTGAACAGTTAGAATTACGTAAAGTTCCGATAAATCTATTTGCTATTAGATTTGATAGAGCAAGTGGACCTGGAGGTCAAAATGTTAACAAAGTTAACAGTAAATGTACTTTAATGCTTTACAATTTTTCGAATTGTAGTTGGTTGCCGCGGGGAGTTCTTGATCAAATTCTACAAAAATCTAGATACTATGCGCGTAGTAGCGATTCAATCGTTATTCAAGCTAGTGAATCAAGATCAAGGGAAACCAATAAAAGATTGGCACTCGAAAAATTTGTCAACCATATCAAAGAAGTATGTTGGTTCCCCAAGCCAACGGAGGATACCACGGTCGCCAAGTGGGATCAAATTAAGCGTAGTTCACACGAGAAACGATTAAACAATAAGAAGATGCATAGTGATAAGAAGAAATTACGTAAAAGTAAAGATTTCTTTTAATGTACACGTGTTTTTATGCTCACCGATAATACAGACTGTTCGTTCTTTTTTTTTTTTGTTGTTCGTTTGTTCTGTTTTTATTTTCTTTCTTTAGTTTGACATAGAATTGCCCTTGTTGAGCCAGTAGTCTCTCTTGGTCTGGGCGTCGACCGTAGCATTTTTCAAAGTTGTTGATTCACTTGCTTCTCGGTTCAAAGGGTTGTAATCGTCTTCCTCATCTTCATTAGGAACCCCCATGAGTTCGTCAACAGATTTCGTTTGTCGCCTTTTCTTTGGAGGTTGTTCGGGTTCTTGAATTAAATAAGAATCCTGTTCCTCCTTCAAAGTTTCACCATCAGATTCGCTAGGATCGATGAACACGTCATCTTGATCATGAACGATTCTTGAACGTCTTTTGTGGTATTTTTCATTTTCTATAATTGCAGAATTAGCCACCAAATCACGGTCATCGTTAAAATCTCTCAATTTACCTCTGTATTTGATAACATTACCCAGAATACTTTTACCCACACGATCTTTAAAAGTTGCAGCATCTAATTCGAAACATCTATTGGTTAAAAGATCAAATCCACCTGCAAATGCCTTTTTAATATCGCGCAGATTGAAAGAACTTCTTGAAATGTTATTTGAAGAATCGCCCGGGTCTTGAATAGCTAGGTTAAAAGTACCACCACCACTGCTCAGTCTCAAATCCAACCAATCGCTCTTACGTATATAACATGGTCTTTGATCTGCTACAACGACGGCCACATCGTCATACCCAAAATTCTTACCATACAATTCGAAGAAATCGATTAATAGAACCCCCAGATTGTATCTTGCATCAATTTCGCCAGTAACAATACGGGGGTGTAGATTGAGAAACGCGTAGACGAGGCAAATAATACTAAACCCACCTAATCCACCTGTATGAACGTTATTCAACCTACGTGCATGCAGAAATTGCTTAACGATTAGCACTAATTCTCTTAACCCCGGTGTCTGTTGTAACCATGATCTAATCAACTTAGCGGCCTCTAACCCATTGGTTCTTTCAAACGAAACATCAACATGGATTTGAGAGTTTGGTTCAACAAATTTTATAATCGGAACACGAGCCTTGGCAATAACCTCCACCTGGGTAGCTAATTTTCTGCTCTTCAGAAAATGCGCCAACTCGTATAATGACGACCTACTCTCCTTGTCTCCAGTTTTACTATTAACCACACAGTCGATATCAGATCCCGGTAGATACAGGTCCGTAGCATATGAGCCAAACACTTGCAAATCTGCACCTGGCCATAACTTACCAATTGCCTGTCTTAGAGTACGAATGGTTTTGTTTCTCAGTTCGATCTCTTGCTTACTTGGTGAAATGTAGGCTACGAAGTCACGGATCTCTAAAGTAAGCCAGTCTGCAATTTCTCTCTGTTTGGAGTGATCGTGGTTCAAAATCCAAGGATAGTCAGTATTTACAGTAGGCAATACTTTTTCACCCGTCTTTTCAACAGATTTAGCTTCCTGTTCCTCTTTTACACTCTCTTCCTCTGAACTACTATCGTCAAAGGCAATAAAATCATCGTTACCATCTAGACTTCCACTTCTATCTTCCACAGCAGATTCCTGGAGATTTTCATACTGATTTACGTGGTCATTTCTGTTGAACACTTGGAAATTCCTCTGAGCTTTACTAAGGCTTGACTTCCTCATCAGGACGTAGTCATTCCCAGTACTCTTGCGCTATAAAATTGGTTTAAAAGCTTTTCTATAGATGTTTGATGCTCTTCTCTTCAACAGATCGTACGTACAAGGTGATTTTTTAAAAAAGTCGACTATTAAGAAATCTGCATCACTCAAGCGTCGTACCCAAGACACTTGATGATATCACCCCAAACTTTAAATGGACTTTGAGCAGCATCTACACCAGCCCAAATACCGCTCTTTTGGTAGTAGTTGACAATTGGCTCAGTTTGGGCATGGTAAGATGACAATCTCTTCTTCAAAGCGTCGGCGTTGTCGTCAGATCTTTGAACTAGATCATCACCAGTGACATCGTCCTTACCTTCCACCTTTGGTGGGTTGAAAGTCTTGTGGTAGGATCTACCAGATGCAGGGTGTATTAAACGACCGGTAATACGGGAAACTAGCAATTCGTCATCAACCTTTAACTCGACGGCCTTTTGTAGTGGCTTACCTTGTTCTTTCAACATTTGATCTAACAATTCAGCCTGTGGGATGGTACGAGGGAAACCGTCAAGAATAAAACCCTTTTTACATTTTTCTGACGACAGCTCAGCCTTGATCATGTTGACCATGATGTCGTCTGAGACAAGACCACCTTGATCCATGATCTTCTTGGCTGCTTTACCAAGGTCAGTACCTTGAGCCACTTGTGATCTCAACATATCACCTGTGGCCAAATGAGCAGCATTGAATCTAGACACTAGGTTTGGGGCCTGGGTACCCTTACCGGCACCAGGAGGGCCAATCAAAACCATTCTCAAAACATCGTTACCGTCTGACATCTCGTTGGTATTGCAATTCTATTTTTTTTTTCGTTCTTTCTTTCTTTTACGCTACTATTGTTGTTAATTATACTGTAGTACATGTAAATTTTTCAACTTTTAATTTTTCATTCGGCTATATATACAATTTTACCGAAGTATTTCCGGAATGTTGTGATTTTGGCATATCCAACCAATTGGATGTTTAATACCCTTCCCTCTATCGATATATCTGTATTCTTCCAGTAAGTTTATGATGTATTCAAGAGAATACCCTCTTGCTAGCCCGTTCTCGATCGCCTTCCAAAGGACTTTCCTCCTTGCGTACCTCTTGTTGACAGCAGGATCACGCCTCCACCCAGTCTGGTACATACTCTCCATCTCTCTGATGGACGGTTGTCCATTTATACCTTCCACGTACTCCTTCCAAACCTCTTTAACGCTATGCGGACTCTTCAGAAACTGAAATTTACCCGTGAAAATGTTGGTTCTCTGTGCCTTCGATCGTTGTGGATGCTGCTGCTTATCGGACGCCGACGCTGATGCTGAAACTGACGTTGACGATGACGATGACGAGACCGCTGGTGCTGCTGCCGCGGCAGCAGCAACAGCATCCACCGCAGTGTGGTGAGGCGGCAGTGGGAAGTTGTAACTACCTGCTGGGGCCGTTCCTGGACCCGGCTGGTTAGCAGCTACTGCTGTGGCAGTGGCTGCATCATTTCCTCCTTCGAATAATTCGTAAAATACATCATTTTTAGGCGCGATTTGTGAGATTCTATCTTTTAGGGATCCGCTCCATTTGTGCTGCTCAGAAACCATCGAAAGCATCATGATGGTCAGCTCAGCAATCTTATGTGACTGACTCTCGATTACTTGCTCATACCTATCAAATCTTCGATCAAGCGTATCACCTAGCATCTGAATCATCCTCTCTAGCATAGTTACCTGTCGCTCGAGTTCTGTGACTCTATCTTCGACTCTGGGCATGGCATCCCGGGATTTGCTCGAGCAAGACAAGAGGAATCGTTATAGTTTAATGCTACTGCTATTTAAGAAATCTTCCCCGAGGATAAAAAACAATAATTCTCCAATAGTATTACAGCAACTGAATCGGTACCCTGAACGCACCGTCAATCTTCTTACAAAGTTGTTGCGTCTGTCTTGGCCCTTCTAGAATACAAGATTCGAGAATAAATTTTCGATGGCGGAGCCAAGGCACGGCGATCCGTTTGCGATTTGCGACATAAGAGTTAATAATAAAAGAAGTCCTGTTTTCGGAACATATATATATACGTTGCCGTATGTATACCTTGCTAAAAGCCAAGCTTTGTCCGTAGGAATGATAAAAATAACAATACGAAAATCTAAGCGAGTTATGCCATATACAACTACATCTACAGAAGACCGAGATTGGCCAATTGATTATTTAGAAACATCACTTTTCTTTTTTAATTTTTTTTCCATTTTTTCCAGTTAATTCTTGTTCTTTTTTTCTTTAGAAAAATTCCCCAGTACTATCGTCAATGTGTTTATTGTTACTACGTGTTTAGAGAAGACCCACAATTGCGGCAGCAACCAGTGGGGTTAGACCGAACCCTCTGCCGGCAGGGACTGGAGCACCTGCGGAGAACTGTGCCACAGCAGCAGTTGTCGAACTTTGTTCTGCGCTGGAGGAACTGGATGAGCCAGAAACAGGAATAGTACTTGAACTGTTGCTTGCGCTGCTACTTGCAGCAATCGTAGTGTTTGACACGCCGCTTGCGCTCGCGCTGGCAGCAGCGGTGGTAATTCTGGAAGATTCTCCGCTTGCGGAGCTGGAAGCGGGGCTTGCGCCGGTGCTGGATGGTGTGGCGCTAGCGCTTGCGCTCTCACCGCTTGAAGTGGAACAGGAAACACTTGTGGTCTCGGTTGGATGGACAGTAGTGTACTTGTTGCTGCCGGCTTGAGTTACGGTGCTGCCGCTCTCGGTAACAGCAGTATGGGCGGTTTCGGTTTCAACCTTAGCGCTGGCGCCATTTGAAGCAGAACTGGAGGCACTTGCGGTTTTGGTTGGCTGAGCAGAAGTGCTCGATTCGGCACCTGCATTTGCGCTTTCTGAAGTAGAGCAGGAAACACTTGTGGTTTCGGTTGGGTGAACGGTGGTGTAATGGTCGCCGCTGCCCTGCGTCACAGTGTTGGACTTGTTGTCGGCAGAGGAAGCGTCAGTGGAGGTGACGCCAGTTGCGGTTTGGTCACCGGTGCTGGTTGTGGATCCGGAACCAGATCCTAGGGTAGTAGTGAACTTCGGCGTGGAGGTTGCGTCCTGTGTGGAGACCATTGAAGTAGTTGCTTGTGGTGTTGTTGTGGCATCTTCATAGGTGATGCTGCCGGATTGGGCTAGGGCGCAGGATAGAGCGAAAGACAATGCGATTGGGTGAATCATAATGAGTGACTATTTCTTTCTCTTTTTTGTCGGGGAAAAGTGAACCTATTCTTGTAGAACTCGTTGTTGTTGATATTATATTCTTTCGAAAGATAGAAGGATTGGAATTGCAACAGACCAAATCAAAGCCACTTATGCCCACCCTTTATATGAGCGGCTTTGATCCATTTGATCTTGCCATTTGATCTTGCTGATCATGTTGATTTTCGCATCGATCTGATTTTCGCATCTTGATGCGAAATGCGAAAAGCGATGCGCTGAGATGCGAAAAAAATAAAAACAAAAATAAGGGTTAGCCATTGTTTATGGGGACCAGACCTTTGCCGCTTGCAATGCTAATTCGTGTATTAGATTATCTTGGTTAGAGCGTGGTTGGAACGAACTTCCCTCGTATTCACCAACACGCTGTCTCTGCAGTTCTTGAAAGAAGGCGTTGGCTTCTTTATGTTTCAGCTTTCGCGTTGAATGCCACATACCAATGTCATTACTACGTTCTAATTCATCCAGAGTTAACGATTGCTTTGCACATAGTGACAATGGTACTTTGTTTTCGTTGCCGAAATATACGAGATCTCGTTTCAAATCCAACTTGTAGTAGACAGCCGCGCGGTCCTTCATGATGGATGTCATCAATATCGTCAGCACGTAGTCGCGAGTTACAGGTGCCTCAGTCACCTGAAGCTCTTTCTGCAAATCTTGTAATGAAATACACGAAAAGAGTGGCGCTAGTGATTCCCATAATTTGGCGATTTGGGCAACCTGATAAATTTCGTTAACGAGTACGTCTAATAGCGTCAGCACCCCGATGGGCAATCTATTAATGGAGACACCCAATTGTGATAATTTTAGTTGTACAAAATTGGAATAGCAATCTTGCAAAATCTGTACCATTTCCATTTCGCGACCGACTTTTACTTGCTCCAGGTCGAACGGATTTACCTCACCATTCTCACGGTACAAGATCATACTGCTAAAGATAAACCCACAAAGGATGAATTCTTCCAAGCGTGAATTGAAGTTCTGAGGACCACCAATCTCCTCCACATGCTTCAGTGAGGACCAAAATAGCTGTTGTAACCTTTTGGTGTCAGAGCTCTTTTGCAAGACTTGTTCGATGGATTGAGCTAATGGTAGTTGCATCATTATTCCTAAAGTCTGTGATACCGCCAGGGACCTATTTGCATGTGATTCGACTTTGGTTAAAAATCGGGAAAACTTCGCCATGGAATTTATTTTACCACTCGACATGAATTCGTAAATATAACTTTGCAGTATTAGGCTCACTATTTCCACATGCAGGGTGTCTAATTCCTTCCCGTTATCGTTGTCTAAACAATGGGCCTCTAAGAAATTGATTCGGGATTCATCAATTCTATCGGATTTTAAGCGATCCTGCCAAATCGACAGAACGTTATGCCTCAACTTCATGGTCTCATCTATCAATAAGGGATCCATGCATTTCAACTGTAATTCGATTCTAGGCAGTGCCAATGGCTCAAATTCATCGTCAAACAGAAATCCCCTTGGTGTACTAAACATTTCTGACCAAATCTTATCATCGTTTGGGATTTCAAATTGTAGAACCAGTTCCTCGCACGCAAGTAGCACTTCGTCTAGTTCTGGTAGATCGTTATAGTGCATCTTTAACGCCCAATGGTGTAAAATTTGCAGTAACGCCTTATATCTCCAGTGAACGGCATCCTCATTAGTATTTGCCCTGGAAATGTCTACCAACTTTCTTAAAGTGACTTTAGCTTTGGTCCAGTCTTGTTCCTCTCCATAATAAACTCCCATTTCATAAAGATCCTCTAGGGATTGTCGATTTATCTCGCTCGAACCGTCAATATCATTACCGGATTCATCACGGGGCAATTTTGATCCATCCGTATTCTCTTCATCTTCGTCATCATCTTCCATCTCTATCATCCCATCATCATCACTCATCATAAAATCATCGTAATTTTCCTCGTCATCGGACATCTTGGTTGACGTAGTTCCTCTTGTTGCTCTATTTAGAAGGGGGGTTGAAGTAAACGTTAACTCTTCACTTTAACACTCTACTTACAATCACAGAAACAACAGAGAAAGGAATAAGAAAAAAAAAATATATAATAGAGAAACTAAGAATGCAGAGATTCGCTACTCGTACTGCTACTCGTGGGTTTAAGACCTTCAGCCCAGCATTATTCAAGGCCGGTGATGCTATCCCATCCGGCTTACCAGGTCTGCACGAGAACTCTCCCGGTAACGCAGTTGACATTGGCAAAGAGGTTGCAAAGGGAAAGTCTATTATTGTCGGTGTCCCAGCAGCCTTTTCACCTGCATGTTCTGCATCTCATGTTCCAGGATACGTTAACCATTTGCAAGAATTGAAGAATAAGGGTGTTCAACAGGTCTTCGTGACCCCTGTAAACGATGCATTTACTACAAAGGCATGGGCTCAAAGTTTGAATTTGCCTCAAGGGATTAGAGTAATTGCAGATTCTCAGGGTGCATTTGCAAAAGCTGGTGGTCATCTCTTCGATTCTGAGAAAGTGTTTGGCAACAAGCGTTCAATCAGGTTTGCTGCTGTCGTGCAAGATGGTAAGGTAGTCCAAGAGTTCGCTGAGCCTGATAAGATCGGTCTAGACGTCTCTTCAGCGGAGAACGTCCTAAAACATTTGTAAGGTCCTTAAAATATATTCTTGGATTAAATATGAGTCAAATATAGTTCGAACAAGTGATTCACGGACTTCGATATCCAGTTCCTGCATCATACGGCAATGGAAGTTTTTCAGGCGGAGGTTGAAACAGCGACCTCCCGATGAGCCATATGGCTGATCGACATGAAGAAGAGATGAGATAGTGACATACTTAAGAAAACGAGCATGATGAGCTCTGGTTCATGGAATTTCACATTCCTTGTTCGTTTTGTATTGAAGGAAAGAGAAAGGTATGCTGCCTAGGGAGGTAATTCTGGGACCTGCTAGAGCCCTTTTCAAGAAGAAAAGTTCTAATGATGTCCGCGATGTAGAGATGCAAGAGTACACAGATGCTGATTACAAGAGTTCAGGGTATTTGAGTAACATTTCCCAAGGGGATACTCTGTCGAATAGAAACAACGATGAGATTAAAGGCTACGATGAAGAGTTAAGTCAAGTTAGATCGAGGTTTGAAGAGGAGAGTTCAGAAGACGAGGAAGAAAACGAGTTTCCTGATGGTGGCCTTCAAGCATGGTTAGCAGTTTTGGGTGCATTCGTTGGGCTAGTTCCAGTGTTTGGTATGCTTAATTCTGTAGGTGCGATTGAATCATACATCTCTAAGCATCAGTTGAAAGATGTACCTTCATCGACAGTTTCGTGGATTTTCTCACTTTATCTGGCGTTCAGTTTCTTGAGTTGTATTTTCTCAGGTGGATATTTTGATAGAAATGGTAGTACCACACCCATGATTGCCGGTACGCTGGTGTACGTTGGCGGGTTATTTGCGTTAGCTAATTGTCATGAGACTTATCAATTTATTTTAGCATTTTCACTTTGCAGCGGTATTGGTACGGGTGTATTGATGACACCGCTGGTAAGTGTAGTAGCAACATGGTTCAATAAGAAAAGGGGCATTGCCACCAGTGTCGCAACTATGGGTGGATCTCTCGGAGGTGTTATTTTTCCAATTATGCTGAGGAGGTTGTACGATGAAGTCGGATATCCCTGGGCAATCAGAATCTTAGCATTTTTATACTTAGCATGCCTATTGTTTTCGTTGAAATTCGCTCGTGAGAGGCAGAAGCCCGTTGCGAAGCCGTTTGGATCCAAGATGAAGATGGTCCGGTGGTATGCATCTGCATCTTTAAATTGGAGGTATTTTCTGGAATGGAAATTCCTCTTTACTGCATTGGCGGCATCTTTGGCGGAGTGTTCTTTGACCGCTGCAGCCACTTACTTGACCTCTTATGCGTTAGCAAGGGGCTACAGTGAGTCGATGTCATATTATCTGATTACCGCTAATAATGGCTTGGGTATCTTGGGTAGATTCGTACCTGCCTATGTGGCCGATAAATTTCTGGGAAGGTTTAACGTTTCCATTATTACGATCGCACTGGCTGCTTTCTTCAATTTTGTCATTTGGTTACCGTTTGGTGGCCAATCTGGTGCCCTCTGGGCTTACGTTTGTCTCTACGGGTTTTCCACAGGCTCTATTCTAACTCTAACGCCGGTCTGCATCGGCCAAATCTCAAGTACACATGATTTTGGTAAACGGTATGCGACTGCATATTTTTTGCAAGCAATTTTGACCATTCCAGTTTTACCAATTGGTGGTGTCATCGTGGGCGATGGTTCCATTGCAAATTATAACAAGTTTATCGTATATGTCTCCGTACTAATGGCGGCAGGTGCTTTTTGTTATCTCGTCTCAAGAAATTTATGCGTTGGTTTTCGTTTTGCCAAGTTTTGATGTTTAGTCTACGTAACGAATTTTAATTTGATTCTGGCCTTTTTTTTTCTCTTAAGATGAACTGAATAGAACCGTGCTGTTCATGAGTGTGTGAACTGTATTGTTGCTTGCTGACTGCAGAGGTTTCCGTTTGCCCTTCGTTGAAATGAGAATTAATCCTGGCGCCAGGTTACGCTGACACTTTGAAAACGTTTGACTGTTTGCTTCTCTTCTATAGCTGTGGTGTATAGAGTTTCATTTTTTAACTTTTTTTTTCAAAATTTAAAAAAAAATGAAATCGACGATCGACGACACCAACGCAGTTCGGACACCTGCGGAATAGTCATCAGTTGAAATTTCAAAAGCAGATTGTTAACAACTGCTGGTCATTTGCAACAGAAATTTCCAGTGTCAAGGGCATAGAAACCAAATAGGCAAAATGGGTGTTGATCATACTCACAAGCAGCACAAGAAGTCTGGTAACAGAACCGCTCCAAAGTCTGACAACGTTTACTTGAAGCTTTTGGTTCAATTGTACTCCTTCCTAGCTCGTATGTTGAAAATTGTAAATTTTTCATTTGAAGGGATTCTGCTACACAATCTCCCCGTTTCTAGGGTTGAGAACGTTTAATACTTTTCTCGGGTTTTTGGCTGTCTTTAACTTGGAGAAAGGAATTCTGCGAGTGCAAACTTTTAATGTGTTTGTGCGGCATGTGAGCAGAATCTATTCTATTCGGAATCTCCTTCAGAAGTACTAACGATATTTTTCCACTAGGTCGTACCGATGCTCCATTCAACAAGGTCATCTTGAGATCTTTGTTTTTGTCTAAGGTCAACAAGCCACCTGTTTCTGTCTCTAGAATCTTCAGAGCCTTGAAGCAAAAGGGTGCTGCTAACAAGACTGTTGTCGTTGTTGGTACCGTCACTGATGACACCAGATTGTTTGAATTCCCAAAGACCACCGTTGCTGCTTTGAGATTCACCGCTGGTGCTAGAGCTAAGATCCTAAAGGCTGGTGGTGAAGCCATCACTTTGGATCAATTGGCTGTCAGAGCTCCAAGAGGTCAAAACACCTTGGTCCTAAGAGGTCCAAGATCTCACAGAGAAGCTGTCAGACACTTCGGTTTCGGTCCTCACACCAACAAGGCTCCAAGAATCTTGTCCAAGGGTACTAAGTTCGAAAGATCCAGAGGTAGAAGAAGATCTAAGGGCTTCAAGGTGTAAGAACCTTCATCACTTGACTGTTGTTACGCCTGCTTCCCGGGATGTCAATTATATAAATTTTGTAGTAATAGAATCGGTTGGGAAGTCAAAGAGGCGGCATGTCACATTTGAGTGGCCGGCTGTCGAGATCAGAATTTCGTTCGTAGTCTTGCTGAAAGTGTTAACGGATGGACCCGTCCGTGGAACGACTGCAACTTGATACAATCCTTGATTCATTCGATTCATTGGATAGTCAGTAGTACAATACAAGGGATTCTGTCCATAGGAGTATATCTGTTTAAACTTTTTTTGAGTGACTGACACCCATACCTTTCGGGATATTTTTTCATTTGAAAAAAAAAAACTTCTGCGTCGGTCTTCGCATCGTCAGTACAAACCACGACCAACGTTTACCGCATGGTACCGACTCGCCCGTCTCCCTCCCCGCGAGCCTGAATCTGCCACTATCCTGGCAGAGACCTCTCTCCCCAATGCTCTCCACTAGCCAGTGGGTATCCCCCTACCGTAGGCAGAGTCCTGCCTAGGTGCCAGTATCGCTAGGCAGAGAGTCTGGGACCACCACTGAGTGACTCTCGGAAAGTGGCATCAATACCAGTAACGCAAGAACTCATCGTACACCAACGTAATTGGAAAATTTCAAATGGTAAATTATATTGACAAATTATCAAGTGGAACCTTGAAGGAAGTGTAGGCCAAAACATACCGTACTGTTACTAAGATGCCAGGTGTTTCCGTTAGAGACGTTGCTGCTCAAGATTTCATCAACGCTTACGCTTCTTTCTTGCAAAGACAAGGTAAGTTGGAAGTTCCAGGTTACGTTGATGTTGTGAAAACCTCTGCTGGTAATGAATTGCCACCTCAAGATGCTGAAGGTTGGTTCTACAAGCGTGCTGCTTCCGTGGCTAGACACATCTACATGAGAAAGCAAGTTGGTGTGGGTAAATTGAACAAGTTGTACGGTAACGCTAAGAACAGAGGTACCAGACCTCAAAAGCACGTTGATGCATCTGGTTCTATCAACAGAAAGGCATTGCAAGCTTTGGAAAAGATTGGTGTTGTGGAAATCTCACCAAAGGGCGGTAGAAGAATCTCCGAAAACGGTCAAAGAGATTTGGACCGTATCGCTGCTCAAACTTTGGAAGAGGATGAATAAATTAATTAGTCCAACCCAATCCAATGCAAGATAAAAGAAAATAACCAAACAAGAAACGTCTTAGATATTGTGTACATTTATCTACTCCCATCTTAACCATTAATATAACTTAAAATAAAAAAGAATTGGAGATTGAGAGTTTTAGAATAATTTCGCATTCGTGTATGTCGGCGTAATGGATTCAATCCAGGACCTTTTGGGTGTGGCTCCCATTATGGTCAAGGTTCTTTAATGTTACCATCTTTGGTGACTAGAGGCGCAGTGATCGTGGAAGGGGGACCTTGCCAGGTTCAATTTATTTAAGAATTGTGCAAGTCAGTTCTGACTAGTTCTTAGTATGTATGAGTAAAACTTCCGGAGGAACTCGCAGATGTCTTCTGTTAGATCAGGGCAGTCAATTATTGTTGATAGGCCTAATAAGGCCTTGGCTCGGGCAACTAATAAAGACGCTACTGTGCAAAAGACAGTTAGCTTCGATGCCACTAATGTCAATACTAACTTAAATCCTAATGATGATTATGAAAACGAGATCAGCAAAAAACGTGAAATCTGGGAAACTATTAAAGCAGCTGGTAAGAAATACGTGAAATTCATTGGACCGGGCCTTCTCGTCAGTGTGGCATACATCGATCCTGGTAACTATTCGACTTCTGTGAGTGCTGGTGCTTCCAATCAATTCTCATTACTGTGCATAATTCTTCTATCCAATTTTATCGCCATCTTCTTGCAATGTCTCTGCATCAAATTGGGCTCGGTAACAGGTCTTGATCTTTCGAGGGCTTGTAGAATCCATTTACCACGGTGGATAAATATAACACTCTATGTGTTTGCAGAATGTGCGATCATTGCTACAGACGTGGCTGAAGTCATTGGTACTGCTGTCGCTCTCAATATTCTTCTGAAGATTCCACTGCCTGCGGGTGTTGTCATCACGATTGTCGATGTATTCGCAGTAATGTTCACATATAAAGGGACTTCCTCTTTGAAGTTTGTCAAATATTTCGAATACAGCGTGGCACTTTTGGTTTTGGGGGTTTGCATATGTTTCGCAATTGAGCTGACTTACTTGCCAGAAGGAACTTCCGCAGCTAAGGTGTTCAGAGGATTTGTTCCTTCATCTCAAATGGTAGAAAACAATGGCTTGTATACTGCGATCTCCATTCTTGGTGCTACCGTGATGCCCCATTCGTTATTCTTGGGATCTGGATTGGTGCAACCGAGATTGTTAGATTATGACGTTTCTCATGGAAACTATTCTGTCACAGATGATGAATTGGAAGGTAAAAAAACAGATGAAGAGATCAGGGATCAGAAGTACTTCCAGTATAAACCTTCGATGGAAGCTATTAAATATTGTATGAAATATTCCTTTGTGGAATTAGCATTAACATTGTTCACGTTGGCCCTTTTTGTGAACTGTTCCATTCTTATAGTAGCAGGTGCTACTCTGTACGGTACTCCTGGTGCGGCGGATGCAGACCTTTATTCCATTCACAGTCTATTGTCTCATAAAATTGCACCTGCTGTTGGTACCTTGTTCATGACTGCCCTTTTGCTAAGTGGTCAATCTGCTGGTGTAGTCTGTACCATGGCGGGCCAAATTGTATCCGAGGGACATATCAATTGGACTTTGAAACCATGGCAGAGAAGATTATTGACGAGGTGTATTTCTTTAATTCCATGTCTTGTCATTTCCATCTGTATTGGTAGAGAAGCCTTGTCCAAGGCATTAAATGCTTCCCAAGTGGTATTATCTATTCTTTTACCATTCCTAGTGGCACCATTAATCTTCTTCACTTGCAAGAAATCAATTATGAAGGTGGAAATCTCTGAAGAGAATACGGATGCTGATGCCTTTGAAAATGAAAGGAGAACAAGAACTGTAAATATGGCTAACAACTGGATTACATCAATCTGCGCAGTCTTAGTTTGGGTCTTCCTATGCTTCCTGAATGTTTATGCAATCGTGGAACTCGGACTTTCAGGAGGAGACATCAGTTGATGCTAGCGCCTTACGTGATCTGCAAACATGTAAATCGTGCTCGGATCAAGGAGCAAAACACAATATAAATTACAGTATAAAAATGATATAGAAGTTTAAAAAAAAAAAAAAAAAAGAAATACTAATAGTAATAGTAATAGTAATAACAATAATGCAACTTAATAGAACTACTGGCTAAAAATCACCTATTGTAGGGATGGTAACCGTTGTTGTTACGTCTGTTGTACCCACGTCCACGGTAACCACCGCCTCCACCACGGTAGCCATTACGGTGACTGCCTCTATGGTGACGATCTCTGTCACGACCACGGCCACTACCGTGTGGTCTATCACCACCTTCACTTTCTGAGGGTGGTGAAGGACCGCGAGGTCCTCTTGGTAAATTCATTTGAGATTTACCACCAATACTGTTATTTCCATGTCCACTTCCGCCACCACTGCCATTGTTTTCACTACCATCCTTTTCTAAACTCCTAGCTCTTTCTGAGCTTTCACCTCCAATTGTCTGTACGCCGTTATTGCTACCGCTCGACTCTTCGCCTTGATTAGGCGTAGCAGAATCCGATGAAGTAGTTCCCGAGGGCATAGCGGCGGCACCTCCCATTGGATAACCAGGCATCATCATAGCCATTTGTTGCTGGAACATCTGCGTATAATCCATACCTGTTTGTTGCTGCATCTGTTGGTAATATTCTTGCATCTTTTGATAATATTCTGCCATTGCCTGTGGGTTAAACATGGGGTTGAAACCGCCCATCATTGGGTTTTGGTACATTTGTGCCATTGGATTAGCCATCCCTGCTGGAGTTGACATTCCATCGCCCATCTGCTGTTGTTTTTGCATATGTCTTGGCTCTGCCCTTTTGATTTCAATCTTTTTGCCCTTGAAATCGATAAATTTATTTTGACAAACTCTATCTACGGCATCTGGAGAATCGTACGTAACAAATCCAAAGCCTCTAGATCTACCGGTGTCCTTGTCCAGCATTAACTGAGCATCAATGATTGTACCCCATTGGGCAAAAAATTCTTCAAACTCTTTTGGTCTAACATCGGCACCAATACCACCAACAAAAATTTTACCGGTCTTATCTTGTTCCTCTCTAGGAATGGCTCTCTTTGGATCAATGACTTTACCATCTAAGATGTGCTGAGTCTTTACGACTTCATCAACGCTTGATGATGAGTCAAAAGTTAAGAAACCAAACCCTCTTGAACGACCAGTATTTGTATCTTTCATGATTTTTAGATCAATAACTCTACCATATTTGCTAAAATAATCTCTTAGTGTGTCCTCAGTAGTCTCCCAATTCAAACCACCGATAAACATCTTACAAATATCTCTTGAAAGGTCAGCCTTCACAGCATTATTCCCTGCTAGAACTGGGTTCTCTGACATGTGGGAACCAACAGGTTGTGGCATTTGTGGTGGTTGCACTTGAGAATGTTGCTGAAATTGTGACATAGTTTGTTGTAATTGTTCCCATGACACATCATTACTTGTCTTATTCTCAGTATTACTGCTAATATTATTATTTTCATTATCATTATTATTTGAATTACTAGTAGTACTTTGGTCGTTACTATTAGACTGTTGCTGTTGTTGTTGCTGCTGGTTAAAATTAGATGAAAGCGCCTGCAAAGCAGCTAGTTGATCTAAGGAAGAAGTTGCAGCATTATTGCTTGAACCGGCATCCTTATTTTCAGAAGGTAAGTCCTCCTTTTTAGTATCAGCGGGTGGATCCGTCTTTGAGACTTCCTCCTTAGGGGCGGGTTCATCACCATAGATATCGTTAAAATCTTCGTCGTCAGAGCTCATCTTTCTTGATATAAAACGTAGTAGTAATAATTGCTGAAGTATAAAGAATGATACCTAATTTTTCTGCTGCTTATTAGAATTATATCGGCAAATAAAATTTATAATACAGGGTACCGAATTCCTTCTCTATGTCTTTCTCACAAACTAACCTGAATGAAATGTGAGTGGATCCTGGTATTCGTCTCTTGTGTACCAATATCTTATCTTATTCTACTTCAAAGGGGAAAAAATTTTCCTCAGTGTCTTCTTTCTTACCGTTCTTCTAGGTTCTTCTGTTAACTCTCTTAGTTACCGTTGATCAAACAATAAGATCACCAGAGATGAAAAACCGTTTTCCGGCAAGCTTGGAAATTTCGTAGACCGAAGGAGCTGTGAATGGAATGTGGATATAAATGAATGTATAGAGAAAAGTTCCTAATTCACCTTTTTCGCCCAGATTTAGCTTCCTTATACTTAAAATTTGGTTCTGTTCCTCCCCTTCAACTCACCGGGAGGACAAATTCAAACCTGATGACGTCCTCCTTTATATAGTCCTGCTTTTTTTTTTTCGCCTTCGCCCCCCGACAGGGAAAAAGTGATGCCTCATGTAAGCAAAAAGACCGGGTAATCCTACGTGAGGGTAACGGTGGGTAGTGGACGGGTAATCGTAATTAAAATAGCCGCCGAGTTCACAGGACCCGAATTTGCATAAGTTGGTGATCTTGAGGCCGTAAATACATATGTATGCATTTTTTCAAAATCCTCTAAGTTAAGTTTGATAATTTTACATTTAGTTATGTCATAGTGATATTTGGCTTTCTTCGGCTTCAATACCACGGTGCGTCTGTTTCTTGCTCAAAGCAAACTGTAGGAAACCAAGAAGATAAACCTGCAAGTAAGTAAGAAATAGACCTAAATAGAATTAAGTATTGAGCCTATCCCATATTCCAATTCTCAGTATGACGGGTGAAAAATTCCGAACTTCTCACTGTAATTTTGTTCAAAGGCAGAAGATGTCATGGCTGATACAAATGAAACAGTTTAATGTAGGATTAGAGCTGTAGTAGAAAATTCCAACTTACTTGAATGGGCTCATAACTCTAATTTCTGCTCTTATTAACATCTTTTCTTTGTATTTACCGCCAATTTAACCATTTCTTTCAGCCGGACAAACCTTATACATTTCCGAAACAATTCCCCGGTCAGCTCAGACAGTGAAATTTTCATCTCATCTCATCTCATCTCATCTCATCTCGTCTCATCTCATCTCATTGTACCATAACATTGGAGGAAGACATAATCGAAGCGTCAAGTAGGCCAATGGATTGATACCATGATGTCCAAAAAATACCTTGTTTACATGGCTCATGTAAATGTCAACTTTAGACGAGCTGAATTGGAATCACTGGCGGATCTATGTGGTTTAGATATTGATTTTAGTACATACAACGAAGAAAGTCCATTCTTCGTAGTTGATTTACCTGATGATACGCAGGCTAGTAACTGGATTAAGAGATCTGTTCTATCTAAAGCGATCTATGAATATTGGGGAGAAGGAAAAGATTTAACAGAATTGCATGAATCTATTAAGTCTCAACCATTTCATGAACATTATAAACAATTGTATCGCCAAGATTCCTTTAAATTCGAATTTGAGACCTATAGAGGCTCCACAAGGGCGAACCGTGTAGAGCAAATTGAAACTTTTGCATATTTAGGACTCCAAGGTAAAATTGATATGAAAAAGCCCGATCAAATATATGCGATAGTTGAAGAGTATAGACCAATCTCTGAGAACGTCGGGTCAACTACACCTGAGAAAATGTTTTTTGGTAGATTAGTTCAACGTAGCGATCGTCATGCCATGGAGATTTACGATTTGAAAAAAAGGCCCTACAAGGGGACGACAAGTTTTGAAGCTGAATTGTCGTTAGTGAGTGCTAATATTGCACAGGTAAAACCTGGTAGTCTTATGTACGACCCATTTGCTGGAACAGGCTCCTTTTTGTCTGCAGGTGGTCACTATGGTGCACTTGTACTTGGTTCCGATATCGACGGTAGGATGATTAGAGGGAAAGGTGCCGCTCATGATATTACTTCCAACTTTAAATATTATGGAGAAAGTTTTCAATTCCTAGATGTTTTGACTATGGATTTTACCCACAATTCTATAAGGTCTAACCTCAAGTTTGATACCATTCTGTGTGATCCACCTTATGGTATTCGTGAAGGTATAAAAGTTTTGGGCGCTAAGGATCCTGAAAAATACGTTGGAAAGGAGGAAGTAGAACTTCATGGTAAAAAAGTCTTTTTTGCACCGTGATTATATTCCTGCGAAAAAACCCTACTCACTGGATAACTTATTGGATGACCTTTTACAGTACGCTTCTGAAAGGTTAACTATCGGTGGTAGATTGGCATTTTGGATGCCAACGGCCAATGACGAAAATGTGGAAACGATGATACCATTGCATTTTTGCCTAGAACTCAAATATAACTGCGTCCAAGAGTTCAACAAATGGTCCCGTAGGCTTCTGGTCTATGAAAACAAAGGACCCGATTTTAGAGGCGAAGATAATACAGGTATAAAGAGGGCCGTTAGTAATTTCAGAGAACGTTATTTCACGAACTTTAATAAATAATGGAAAAAGTATTTGTACACTATAATTATTATATACATATAGATATAAATTTGTAAGATTACACATAATTTTTACACACAACACGTCGACGAATTCTTCCCTACACCGTAGGGTCTTGTCAAATCGATTCCGCCGGGCATTGGAACTTCCTCTGAAGGTGACTCTTCATGACGCAATCCTAGTCCTTTTTTGGGTAGAGTCATCTTCTTCTAGTTCATCTGAGTCATCGCTATTATTATCAACTTGATCCTTAGAATGTGACGGTATTTCATTAGACTTGGAATCGTAACAGCCATTGGCAACAAGGTCTCTGATCAACTGGTTAAATGTTTTGTCCACGATGTTAGGCCATTTGCAAGTGACTTCAAAAGTACCCGCTATACTAATATGAAACCTAGATTCCAGAGTTACTACGGATTGGGCTACTTGTTCTTGTGTTACAGTTCTTTCCTTGGTTAAATCCCTTTTATTACCCACTAGGTAAAATCGTACTTTCGTGAAGTCCTTCGATCCATAATTATCTAATGCCTCCTTTAACCAATGATCACATATAGAATTCAAAGTGTTTATGTCGCATAAGTCATATGTTAACACAATTCCGTGAGCATCTCTGTAGATTACCGGTATCATGGCATTTCTATATCTCTCCTGTCCAGCTGTATCCCACATTATGCATTTAAATAATCTAGAATCTATATTCAGCAACGAAGTCTTGATATCAACGCCAATAGTAGTTCTAGTATCCAGTACATATTCATCTAGATCATCGACACCTTGGAACAGTTCTTCATAATCGTTCAAGCTATACCGTTTCTTCGTTACGTTACGCGTTGGTCGTATACCACTTTTATCCTGATCAGTGGAAGAATCCTTGGACAGACTCATAATATGGAGTTGGGATTTGGTAGGCAATTCGTTACAAAATCCCAGTATCATAGCTGTCTTACCGACGCCTGCATCGCCAACTAAAAGCAATTTAACGTTAGAGGTTTCTCGAGGTTGTCTGGAGAACGTTAGACTCCCATCACCAACTTGAGGACTCGCAGGACTAGAAGATGGTGGGCATATCGGGATCACTGGGGATAGCGGTGAATTTTGAATAGACACTGATAACCTCTTTTTGGACATTGTTTCCTTCAGAATGGGGGGTTGTTTAACTTGCATATTGATACACGCGTATCCTTTAGCTTGGATTAAAGATCAGTCATGTGACACTAAGATTTACCTAATCTTGATAGCATAGTGTACTTCATGCATTATTGAGTCTATAAGGACTTTGATTAATTGTATACATGATGTATCTTGCTTTGCAAACTTCATTTTACCTCTTTCTTTTCAAGCTTTAAAAAAAGGTTGTTGTACTTTTAATGTTTAGTTGCTGCGAAGGCGAACAATGGAGATTCTAAGTAATCACAGATCAACAAAACCAGATTTGTTATTATCCATGGAGTCACTTTTTTATTTAGGTACAACTATCAATGCTACATTTTCTAAGGAAATCTCTTGTTCTACATAATTTACAAGCCTCACATTGAACCCCTTGTCTCGTATCCATTGGGCTCTACCTTCATCGATGATTCTTCTTGCCATACGACCCAATTCCTCTCTTTTAATTACGGGCAACCCCGTAAAATGCTCACCAATATCATCATCCCCCATACCTGGTCTTCTACCACAAGTTGCCCACGAACACATCTTCATAAGACTTTTGAAAAGACGATTGTAGTCCAATTTACTACCATTTTTAGTTAATTGAACTTTCAAATATTCAGGGTTGATGTATTCCTGTGGATCACAGCAGTGTCTGCAACACATGGCAATAGAAACTCCCCTGAGAGTCTCATTATTTAATGAACTGTTTTGCAAACAACGTAGTGTCAGATCCGTAGCTACACCGCAAAGATGCTTAGAAATCGCAACGTAGCCACGACCATTTTCCAATAGCGAAGATAATTTCAAGTCCTTGATATCAATCCTACAGCGCTGAATCCGTTCGCGTCCATTTTGAAGCTTGGCAATTTCCCAACTGTCGTCACTAAATTTTTTATCAAATTTCATTCTGTTAGATCCGCGATCAATCAGGAGAAATTTGGGTAATTCAGATGGGTCCAGATCTCCTCTTAGCAATGCTACCTGATTCACATAGCGAGACAATTCTGCACGCCCACAGCCGAATTCTATAAATGTCCTATTAGGTCCAAACATCTTCGCATCTACCATATGCTGAATTAACGAGGATTGTTGCCATGCGTGTTTTTTATTCGAAGGTAATTGCAACATTCTACTGCTCTCCATGTAATCGTTGGCCTTTTGATCCAGGACCAATTCATCGAACTGGTTGTATATTTTTTCAACCAGCGATATAGTTTCCAGTACATCTTGTGTAGAATCCTCAAATGGTTGCAAAGGTGAAGAACCGCTCGTGTTTAGATCAACCTGGTAAAAATCTTGATCGTCATTGAGGTGCCGTTGTTTTAGTTTATTGCATTTACGCAGATGCTTCTGTAGACTTGCTTCCCAGACAGTGTGATTTGGATCTAGTGGGCACGGAACTCTCTTAGCAGGTGAATCCGAATGTACCACACACCTGTTAGTACCTTCACGACATGTCATGCCACAATGGCGGTCCTTGCGCTCGATATAAAACTCGCACTGAGCCATGATGTCTTGGTAAGTCTGCGTGATGAGCTAGCTCATTGTGGGGTTTAACCAAGATTTACAATTTTTTATCGAGCTCGGTTTAACATTAACAGAGTGAGAAAAGATAAAGAGAGAGAAGAATAGAAAGTTGCATTAATACGACGACGATTGATCCGGTTTCGTTTCCCTCTCTTGTAACCATTACGAGGTTATGAGTATTATACATCACCTAGAATCGAGAGTCTGTGACACATGACTAGATATAGCTATAGAACACATAATCTCCCTAACACCAACAGAAACGGAGGGCGTGTGGTCTAGAGGTATGATTTCCGCTTAGGGTGCGGGAGGTCCCGGGTTCGATTCCCGGCTCGCCCCACTTTAATTTTTTTGTCTTCTCCTTTTTCTGCACGTGATTACTGTTTTTTTTGATACTCCGAGAACCGTAAGCGCGGTCGCGTCAACGGAACCGCACAAATGGCAGCCAGGAGAAAGCGTCCCCCCTCCATTTCATAGTGGGGTTCCTTTAAGGCACGTACGTTTCATTACAGTTTACTTTTCGCCGAAATCAATTCAAGAATGTACATGTAAATCGTATTGCGTCACCGGAAGAACTCGCATAGCTCTCTCATTTGATTCCCTTAATCCGCCGATCGCACACACCCGCAAACCACAGTATACTACAGATACCATGTGGTCACGTACGCCTATAGCGATATCGCTGGTACACGTGATACTAGTTCGGACTTTGTATACCGATACCCGTATATGCTAATCAAATCGTCCCTTCCCCCGAGAGAAACCGGGGTTTACCCACACATCCAATTAACCGGTGTTTACCATTTTCATCCCCGGGCTGATCGAATTTTAACCTTATTCTCAAACGAAGCGTTACCGCTATTCGGTTAAAAGCAAGGTGCATGACCGGATAAACGACACAGTAATAGAAGCTTATCACATATAAAAGGAGTGCAAAATCTGAGAATATAAGATTTCTCCAGGCCTTTAAACTTGCTTACCTAACTGATAAAAAAAAATCATAGTCAAGGGCTTTATACAAAGCATAGAATAGCGCAATTACCATATCAGATCATATTCGTTCCAAGATGCCTCATTCTATCAACGGAGATGTTAAAATTGCAGTTATTGGGGCTGCCGGTGGTATTGGACAATCACTTTCGCTACTTTTGAAGACTCAGTTAACCAGAGAATTACCAAACCATCGCCATGCACTGTTAGCTCTATACGATGTCAACGATGACGCAGTTAGGGGTGTTGCTGCCGACTTATCTCATATCGACACAGGTGTTACAGTAATAGGATACGAAAAGGAGAAAATTGGTGAGGCGTTAGAAGGGGCAGACATCGTATTAGTTCCAGCAGGTGTCCCCAGAAAGCCCGGTATGGCAAGAGAAGATCTACTAGCCATCAATGCGAAAATCGTAAAAAGTATTGGAGCATCAATTGCACAACACTGTAATTTAAACAAAGTTTTCGTACTACTGATTTCAAACCCAATTAATTCGTTGGTCCCAGTGTTGGTTAAAGAATTAGAATCTAAGTCTGGAAACGTCCAGATTGAAAGACGTGTGCTGGGTATCACTAAACTGGATGCCATTAGAGCAAGCACCTTTTTACACGATGCCACTATTAAACATGGTCTAAAACTCAAATCTAATACTCTAGACGATGTCACAGTGGTGGGTGGTCATTCCGGTGAAACTATTGTGCCTATTTTCTCGCAGGCCCCTAATGGTGACCGTTTGCCACAGGACGCTTTGGAAGCACTTGTTCACCGTGTACAATTTGGTGGTGATGAGGTGGTCAGAGCTAAGAACGGTGCCGGCAGTGCGACTCTGTGTATGGCCCATGCTGCTTACACTGTAGCCGCGTCTTTTATTCCACTTATCACTGGACAGAAACGCTCGATCTCAGGCACATTCTACGTTGCCTTGAAGGACTCTCAGGGCCAACCTATTAACAATAGCGCCAAACGTCTTCTAAGACTGATCAACGGTTTGCCATATTTCTCGGTGCCAGTGGAAATCACTTCTCAAGGTGTCGATGAGGTCGATACCAGTATTCTGGAAAGAATGACCAAATACGAGAAGGAAAAACTTTTGGCTCCTTGTTTGGGTAAGTTAGAAAATGGTATCAGAAATGGGTTGAGTTTGTGAACACTTGTCATTATCATTATCATTATCATTATCATTATCATTATCATTATTATTATCAAGAGGTCTTAAGGTGCAGGTATTGGTGAGTAATTTATTAAATCGGTGTTATTAAAGCAATTAGCATAAAAAATTTGTAGGATATTTTAAATTTGGTATTTATCACTCAGTAAACATTCACATATGGTTATCTTATCGTTATTGTTATCGTCTTGGTATCGTAAGCATAATCGTGAGCATCATCATTCTTATCTCCAGCATCAGCATCAACGTCAGTGTACCTGGATTAGGAAAGCAGTGTCACACGGACAATTTGGGAATTGTGGTCGGGTAACGTTTTGGCTTGCGAATATCATAAGGATCATACCTACAATAAGTCCCCTTCCCCGTACATCTTACTGAGCCCTACAGATTATTGATAGGAATCAGAGCTTGAAGAGCTTCATCAAGAATATAATCGAAGGACATGAATAAGAATACAGATCTAGAGGCCCAGCAGGGGACAATACCACTATCAGATGATTCCAAAGGAGCTATCGTGTTCACTTGTGACTCGCAAGTCCGTCAAAGGTTTATGGCTAGAGTTTACTCCATTCTATCATCACAGCTGCTACTCTCACTGTGTTTTATTGGGGCCGTTTACAAATTTCCAGCTTTCCAGACTTTCTTGATTGATCACATATTCATATGGGTACTTGCCCTCATTTTCACATTCTTTTCATGCATTTGGGTTTCAATAGCACCTTCACCAGAAGAATACGAAGAGAACGAACGGGTTCCCTGGTATGCCCTGACAAGTAGAGGCCAAAAATTGCTACTATTCCTTTTCACGCTATGTGAAAGTTACTGCTTAGCCGGTACAGTAATGTTTGAAGCCCAAGATACTGTAGCAAGCGCACTTCTGGTGACTACGGTAGTCGTACTTGGCATATCCATCATGGCATTTTCCGGCAAGTTCCAAATTTCCGAAGGTACAATGGGGTCCATTTACGGATGGCTAGGGATGGGTTTGTGGATGCTAATTGGTATCTTTATCACATCTATATTTTTCGGCGGCTTAACCTCTCGAATGAACGTCTTGACCGGATGGTTAGGTGCAGTGGTATTCTCAGTGTATTTGTTCATCGACACCCAACTAATATTCCGTAAAGTGCATGTCGGTGAAGAAGTGAAATGCGCAATGATGCTGTACCTCGACATTGTGAATCTATTCTTATCATTGTTGCGTATAATGTCGAACAACAACGACGATTAGAAAGCCTAAGTATTTTTTTAAAATAGGTCGTCTAATTCTCTTCTATTGATTTATCGCAAATTAAGATACTGTGAAATAAAAATGTACACTATACAACAAACTATATCCGTTTAGATGTAACCGATTCTGTTGGCGATGTCCAAGGCGTCATAGTCGGCGGTCAATCTGATGTAAGCCTTCTTAGTACCGTTGGTGGTCACCAAAGTGTTAACGGATTGAACGTCCACGTCGTAAAGTTCTTTAACGGCCTTCTTGATGTGGTGCTTGTTAGCCTTCAAAGAGACTTGGAAAACCAAAGTGTTACCATCTTCAACCTTCTTCATAGCGGTTTCGGAAGTGATTGGGTGTTCAATGGTCTTGTAGGAGTCTAATCTTTCATAGTGAGGGACAGACTTAGAGGCGTACTTTGGGTTTCTTGGCAATCTCAAAGTCTTTGGTCTTCTGAAAGTAGGAGAAGTTCTGACCTTCAACACCTTCTTGGAATTAGCACCTCTGACAACAGACTTTCTAGCAGCGTTTGCCTTAGCGGATGGAGCCATCTTTGATTACCTGAGGTTGGGAATATCTATTCACCCAATAGTTACCTTGTCGCTATGGATTTTTGATATTAACAAATTTCAGATTCTCCGTACTCAATGGCGCGAGAGCACTCCGGAATTGCGTCGGTGCGTCAAATTGGCGATGTGTTAGACGGACGTCTCTGCCTAGCAGCTTCTGCCTAGTGCGTGGTACGTGGCCCGAGGGACGTCTCTGCCTAGCGGGAGGTGCCTAGCAGACAGGCTCGACCGGCTAGGCAGCAGACCCGACAGAGCGCGCTGTCCCATCAAGACACAAAGACGCAAAGAAGCTTTTTCAAAATAAGCGAAATTTTTCAAAAACGCATTACACCACAGCGAGAACAGTCACTCATTTTCCTGGGGGAGTCCGAAAGCCAGAAGACATGGTATATAAAGTAAGAGGTTCACTCCAGAAGCTCAAATTGTAGGCACGAGAGAGCAGCGAATAAAAGCCTGGTTCTGGTTTCTTATATTCGCAGGTCAAATAAAATCTTTACTTAGACGCCCTTATTAGCATTAAGATAGTGCGTGCGGAACCACTGCATATTGAGTATGTACATATCCTACGCAGCGAGCGCATCTGCATGGATATAGATTCAACCTAATTCTTGATCAAACGCATAAAAGTATTCCCAGAATTGTTACTATATTTTATTTACAAGAAACGATAACATCACAATCTTCTTACTCTTGGTGCTCTCACACCACCGAATTTCAATGCAGTCTTGTCACTTATTCTAACCACGTTTTTCCTAAGCTGTGTACCTTCCTTACCGTTCAATGCGGCAATAAAGGCAGCTCTGCCCTTACCGAAATCTTTCATCACAACTTCAATGTCTTTATCCATCAGTTTTTTATCCTGGATCATTTGGAAAACCTTGGCGGAAGTTTGAAATGCAGCTTCGTATTCACCTCTGGCGGCTTTCCTAAACCCTAAACAACCGGTAGAAAGCGAAAATTTGACCTTACGTGGTAAATTCAAGTAGTAAAGGAATTTCTCGTTATAGGACAGGTCTTGGTTATTCTTCAAAAAATTGACATCTTCCATAATAGCTGAATAGGTGAAATGTGCGTTGTTTTTCGTGAAAAGGCAGTTCAAAATGTATTTGACAGGTCGTTCGTTAGGTCTCAAAGCGTTCTTGTTCTTACCACTACTAGGACTCACCACATTTGAAATATCTTGTTCCTGTTGTTCCTGCTGCTTTGCGATGCTAGAAAATGTCACACCTGGTCCATTAGATGCAGCCAAACTCGACTGGCACCTTTTCCCCACCTGACGGAAGACACTCAGGATTCTGTCAGCTCTCATATCAGCTCCTATCGGCGGCAATTCGTCGTATTATCCTTGCTCATCTCGTTGAAACTAGTTGAGATTCTTGTTAAGCAGCTTTTTTTTTCATCGTCTCGTATCGCGAGATATATCATTTCACACGAAGGTAGAATTCTTTTACTTTTTTAGCAGTCGAACGCCACCCTTCGAACGAAACAACAATAATACTAATGTTTGAAGATTAGTTGAATTGAGGGAAGTAAACAAGTGGTTTCAAAGGTTTTAAAAGAGCTAGTGGGTCTTTATCAAGACTCCTACAAGAAATTGGGATTAAAGTTTTATCTTACGTCTTTCATTTGGTTCCATACCGACTCCTTTTCCATTGTTGATTGTGAATACGTGTTTTAGTAAATTGTTGTCATTGTTGGTGTTAGGAATTGAGACTGAGATTAAAGTCGGGAAGCTGTTATAGAAATCATAACTACAAGCCATAAACCATGTCAAGTGGAATAAGTCATACCAAATGCGATGAGTTCATCGCGGATGACGTGACCTCAAACAGGTCTAACAGTACAAGGCGAATGTTAATTAAAGAATTCAGAAAAATTGGTCATGGTGCCTTTGGTACAGTGGTTCAGGCATACATCACGCCTGATAGGGAAAAATGGTATGGACCATTTGCCATCAAGAGGGTACCAGCTCACACTGAATATAAATCAAGGGAACTGCAAATTCTGAGAGTCACAGATCATCCCAATGTGGTGAAATTGGAGTATTTTTTCACACACGTATCCCCTCAAGATGGAAAAGTTTATCAACATTTAGCAATGGAATGCTTGCCAGAAACATTGCAAATTGAAATCGGTCGTTATGCTTCCAATAAATTAGAACTGCCATTGAAACACGTCAAGCTGTACAGTTATCAAATTGCTCGTGGTATGCTGTATCTGCATGCATTTGGTATCTGTCACAGAGACATCAAGCCTTCAAATGTTTTAGTGGACCCAGGTACTGGTGCCTTGAAGATCTGTGATTTTGGATCCGCTAAAAAACTAGAACAGAATCAACCATCGATTAGTTATATCTGCTCCAGATTCTACAGGGCTCCAGAATTAATCATTGGCTGTACGCAATACACAACTCAAATTGATATCTGGGGACTGGGATGTGTAATTGGTGAAATGTTGATTGGTAAAGCTGTTTTCCAAGGTCACGAACCACTCTTACAACTACGCGAAATTGCTAAATTATTAGGTCCTCCTGATAAGAAGTTTATCTTTTTCTCCAACCCCGCCTACGATGGTCCATTGTTTTCCAAACCACTGTTCTCAGGTTCACCACAATGGAGGTTTGAGAAGCACTTTGGCCACGCGGGTCCTGAAGGTGTAGATTTGCTAATGAAAATCCTGGTGTACGAACCACAGCTAAGATTATCGCCAAGACGTATATTGGCACATCCATTTTTCGATGATTTAAGAAGAGAAGAATACTTTTTCCCAAGGGGTCAAACTCAACCAGTACGTTTGCCCAATTTATTCGATTTTAACGATTTTGAACTTCAAATATTGAGAGAGTTTACAGACAAAATTAGACCCAAGACAGATGATATACCATCGGTTACGGAGGTGGGGGTATAGACATGTTCGCTTTTGTTTCTGACTTTCTTTTCGGGGGCGCCCCGCATAGAAAAAGATCTGGCATATTTCTCACCGATAATGATAATACTAATCATCATGGTAGTAACGATAGTAATAATACTAATGTAAACTAGTAACGAAAAAATGGGACATTTGTTTTTCACTTTATTTCATTTCATTTTTTATTGTTCTAGGAAATTTTTTAAAAAAAATAAGGAATGCAAAGGAATAATCAACGATTTTTAAAACCAGAAAGCAAGCTGGAGCATGCCATTACCATTTCTTCTCTCCCCTTCGTCCCACTCTCTCAGCAATTTAGACCATTATCTTTACTTACTATTTGCTTCAATACCGACTAAATTTTTTTTTATCCAGCGATGTATTAAGACCAAACAAACCTATATTTTATTATTATTATTATTGTCACTTTGTATAATTTTTTTTATAACTGGCCCAACGATATAACTGATACTATTATAAAAACCCTTTTCTATATTTTTATTTCTGCTATTGTCTAAAGAGTTAGAGAGTAAGAGTATTCGTCCTCCATGTTTTGAGCAATCCAAAGAACAATACAACTCAATAGAATGCTAAAATTGCCCAGAACATTATTAACCCCCATTCCAACAGTTGGATAAGTGTTGTAATCTTTAACCAAAAATTTAATTATCAGTACCACCACTGAGCCGGAAAGACCACCAGCCAAAAGTGCTAGTCCGAAGAATAAAACACTACGTGCTTGCCATGCCATTGTGGAATCTAATTCGCCTCCAAATGAGGTTATGCCACTGTCACTTGACATGGCCCCCTGAAGCAACCTGTTCTTTTCAATTGAGTTAACAGTTAAGGTTCCCAATGTACTACAGATGAATGGAATCCAATCGACAAATGTAACATGAACATCCGACCCATTAGCGTGCTTTGAGTAGATAACAGCATCTAGAAATAACCAAAATCCAAGTGCATATAGTACACCTGATAAATAAACGGCGGCCGTACGCACATTAGCTGAATTGGGGAACTTGAATGGAAAGCTGAATAGGCTCCTAGGTTGATCCGTATCCATTATATTCTCAATTATCTTCTTGAATTTTATCTGCTTGATTCGAATTGTAGTAAGACTAACCTTAACAAGGTTTAACGATCCCAGGACCTTTAATCTTCAACACACCCATACACCATGAAGGTAAAATTTTGAGCGTTAGCTTGGAAGAAAAAGTATATCAAGCTCATCGCAGTCCAAAATACATAGTTTATCTGTTGCCTACATCATTAAAAGTCGAATTAGCTCTGCTGTAACATGCCTAGAAAGAAGTCTGCCGCCAAGAAAGCTAGAGAAATTGAAGAGAAGGAGAAAAAACAGCCACAAGATGTGGAAAAACCCCAAGATGAGCCAGCGGATGCTAGAGAATCTGGAGACGAATCATCTTCAAGTGAAGAAGAGGACGAATACGGTGAATTGGTTACCGAAGATGTGGAAGATGGTATAAACAAGGTTTTATCGGCACTGAGAAGTGGTAATACGCAAGAGCTTTTGAATCCAGAGGTAAAGTTCTTTGAAGACCCAGAGAAAGCGGCTGAACTCGGTAGCAACAGGGAAAGACACAAACCAATTTACTTGAAGGATTACCATCGTATGAACATCTTGTCGGGACAAGCATTAGAAGACGAAGATAATGAAAATGGAACCGTAGATGGGAAGCAATCTTATGCATCGCAACAGAATGAAGAAAGATCCCAGATTCTTAAAGAGATCAATGAAGCATTTGACGGAGATGCGGAGGACAAAGAACAGGAAGAAGGTGATGATATGCTAGTGAAGAAGGAGCACCAAGCACCAGTACCAGGGTTAAAATTACCAGATCCGGAAGAAAACAGCGAAGAGTTTCTAAAAGCATTCGATTCTAATCAAGCATGGATTCCTCATAAAGGTGATAAGTTTGGTAATAATATGGAGGAAGACGATGAAGCGTTTGACAATGCAGTGGAAAACTTTGAAAATGCCTATAATTTCCGTTTCGAAGATCCAAATGCTGCAAATATCATTTCCTATGCACGTAACCAAGCAACTTTGAGAAGATCGGATACCTCATCACGTAGAAGAAAGAGAGATGAAGCCAAGCAACAGAAACAGCTTGAAAAGGAAGAGAAGGAAAAGGCTTTACACAAAAGGAAGACTGAAAAAGTTCGTAAATTGACGGATGTTCTAGAACAACTGCAAAAGGAGTCCGGCAAGGAGATAAACCAAGATCTCGTTAAAAAGATTACCGATACTTTGATGAATAGTGATTTCAAAGTTGACGAATGGGATAAAGTTATCAACGAACTATTTGATTCAGAGTTTTACTCTGGCGAAGGTAAACCAACATGGGATGATGACGATGAAATAATGGCAGATTTCTATAAGGAAAAGGAAGAAGATGAGAGGGCGCAACAGGAGGAAGAGAAGGAAGAAGACGAAGGGAGCGGGAGAGAAGCACCATCCGATGTTGAAGAACCACCCAAGAAGAAGGCAAAGAAGGAGAAGCAGGATAAGAAAAAGTCCAAGAGACAACTGCACGAAGCTGTGGAAAGTGCTGTTGACAACAATAAACTGTCACTTATCGATGAAGTGGAGGAGGAAAGAAAACCTAGAGCTCGTACTAAGGAGGAACAAGACATGAAATTTAGATACAGAGAGGTTTCTCCCGAATCATTTGGTCTTACCGCCAGGGATATCTTCGCAGCTGACGATTCTGAATTGAACAAGTACATCGGTTTAAAGAAGTTCGCTCCTTATAGAGCTAAGGAGTTAAAGAATAAGGATAAAAGGAAGGCTGCTAAACCCAGAAGACTAAAGGAATGGAGAAAGGAAGTTTTCCATAATGAGGATGGTCCACTACTCGAGTCGGCAGCACAGGGAGAACAGCCTACCTCGCACAAGAAGAGCAGTAAAAAGCATAAACACAAATAAGGGCTTGCAAGAATAACAACAAGAAAAATAATATTAATAGTATTAGAAAAAAAAAAGAAGAGAACTAAAACCATACTAGAAACATCTCTTATTAAGGACAATTGTATATTAAAACATTATTAAACGAGAAATAAATAATATAATAAAACAACGGTTTAATAATATAAGCTCAGGAGTTTTGTTAGAGCACCATATAAATTGATATAGGATAGAGTATACGTCAACCGTGGAACAACATAAATTTTTTTTAATCGTAACGACTTAATTTTGAAGGTAGACTTGCTACTGAACGGTTAGCAGATGGACCAAATTTACTTTTGCGACCATTCATGTCGAAACGCTTACCACGACGACCACGAGGTAAAAAGCCTGAAATGACAGATCTAGCACCACTTTCCGCGGCATCGTTTAAAGTCCTTGGTGGGTCGATTCGTTTAATCCAATAAGATGCACCGAACCAGGCGGATATCCCCAAAAAGATCATGACACCCAAAATACCAAACCACCAACCAAGGCCACTGACACCTTCACCTGGTACATGGACGTTCATACCAAATAAACCTGTGATCAAATTTAGTGGAACAAGCATAGTACCCAGGGTCGTAACTTTACCTAACATTTCAGTGACTTTGTTATTGGAATTGAAAGATTCAACTTGCAGCTGGGCCAAATAATTAGAATGTGATCTAGAGAAAATCTTTTCGTAGGCGGATAAATTTTGAAACATGGTGAGCAAGTGGTCTTGAATATCACCAAGATAAAGTGCTATATCACCCCTAGGTTGTGTTGTATTAGCGAAATTGTAGCTCATTTTATTAAAGCCACCAGATTGTAAGTTGGCAATGTTAATTTGCGATGTTAGAGCCGGTCCAATTCCATTGGCCTCATCCTGACATCTCTTGGCAAACATCTTGATAACATCTGCCTTACCGCTTAGCAGTCTCATAAGGGTCATCGTTTTCCTTCTACTTTCACCAATCCTCTGTAACATTCTGGAGAAATCGAGATCTCTTGCCATGAACACTGAGTCTTCAATGGCATCAGCTTCGTATTCTAGCGATTGGATAACAGGTGCAAAACTATCTGTAATATCATCGATCAGCGCGTAACACAGCCAATCAGAATTGACATTAACGTAGTCTCTCAACTGTCTAACTCTTCTCCTCACATTAGCACAGTGGGAAATTGGACCAAAATGGAACGTCAGTACACCTGAACGGAAAACCACGATGTAAACGTTGATGCGTTCTAAAAAATCCTGTGATTCGTGATCGCTTTCAAAAGTATGGAAACAGACGAAGTAGTACGATTTGAACAGTTCAACTTTTTCACGAGTTTCTTGCATCCTAATATCTTCTGCGGTCAAAGGATGGATTCCGAATGCCTTTGCAATACATCTCATTTCATCATCCGTGGGACATGAACAATCTAACCACCATGTGGGCTCACCATTGCGAAACAATTCTGAAAAGCTTTGACCCGATTTAACCAAACCCGGGATGCTAGTAGCATGAACTGTTTCTTCACTTTCCGATGAGAAAAATGAAAATCTATCAGGCGCAACAAATTGGGGTTCGTAGACATCCTCTGGTTGTTGATAGTCCAGAGAAGTCGATGGCTTCTTTACGTCGAATTCATCATCTTCAACTTTGTTACTACCAAACGATATACCGGGAGCCTGCGTGTGGTTATTGTTGTAATCTCCGGTACTGATAGCAGATTTCAAAGGAGGTTTCGGAGTATACTTCAAGGCGGCAGATGAACTGGGACTTGAGGCAAACGTCGAAGTAGAGCTACCACTGACTCCGTTCTTACCATTACCACTGCTGTTATTAGCATAGGCAGGATCGTTATCGTCGTTCCTATTTGGTACCGGTTCAAAACCTTGTCTCATGTTTTCAAAGTCTCTATTCTGTTGCATAAGAAATTGATTAGTCTGTTGGGATTCCCTTGCAAATTCTTCCATCTCATCGAAGTCGATTCCATTAACCCTTGTGTGCAGTTGTGGCGGCATGGGGAAACAGACATCTTCTTCTGTCTCCTGAGAGTCTCTCGAAGCCTGAGAGTTGTCAGTATCGAAAGAAGCTCTTCTCTGTGAGGGTTGAGGCTGAGGCTGAGGCTGCGACTGCTGCTGCTGCTGCTGCTGCTGTGGATACGTCCCCTGCTTGGCTAGATGTGAACCAACTCTTGCCATCTGTGGACGCGATGAGGATACGGTTGAATTTGCCCTAGATCTCTCTTCCATATTGCTCGGAGCACTGACCACGCCTGCAACTACAGGGAGATGGTCAGGCTGGCGCCTATGATCGTACAATTCGTGATGCTCTTCTGTATCCATGGAAACCATTGAACTTGCTAGTGAGTCCGTGTGTGCCAATTCGGAAGAAGATCTGCTTTCTGTACGGTTGCTGCTTTCCGACATGTCCTTAATACAATTCGGAACTGAAAATGCTGATCATCAGATACCTTCCTAATCCCTTTGAAAGCCTTAAACTTGGAATTTTTTTTTTAACCTCTATTATTGTTAAAATGCAAAGAGACTCTCAAAATAATTCTCTATCTTGTTTAGAACCAAATGGCAAAAGTCAAACCAGCTAAAATGTGGTTCATAACTAGTACTAATCAGAACTGAAATACAAGTCCTTCCTAATGAGAATCCCGAATATAATTCTCAAGACTTAGTTGTAGACGATAGCTTTCTGCTCAGAAGAAAGATGGATGCGATGCGATGAAACTTTTCATCGAGGGGCGAGAATTACCGAAAAAGAAAAAAAAGAAAAAAAAAATTGTCAATTTTAGCCACACGTGCCAAGAGAAAAACTATCGGATCACCGTTCACGGAGTAGACATATCCTTTCAAGTCACATGACCAGCTGCCTTTGCATGCTTATTGACACATACGCCGTCTTACTTTCTTCCTACTAATTGTCTTTATTACATGTTCCGTACAGAAGAGTCCAATAACTGCCGCCAGCTCCAGCACGTGACCTCGTCTCCTTTTACCCAAAATAGTACAGAAATCAATACTCGTACAAGGCGACAACATACTAGAGTGTGCCCTCGGCGGCTAAGTTCTTGCCAGTACCAGCTGCAGTAGACCCATTAGAGCCGCTGTCGTGAGTGCCGCCGTCGGTGTCGAGCTTGTAGTCTATCATGGCGGCGTCGATGCCGTTCACGCCATTGCCATGCGTGCCCTCTCTTCTCACCATTCTGCTAGGCTTCAAATGGCCACCCGGGGAACTGTTACCGAGTACATTCGGTCCCTGGGTCTTCTCCATCGATAGCGGTGTTGTGTGGATGCCCTTACTGAAGCCCGGGGACGGGCTGAACAAATTGTGAACGTAATCACCCATATTAAACCTTAACTCGGACCTGCCGGGAGTCGTTGGATGTGGACCTCTTAGAGTATACATCATTGGGGAGTCGCCCATCTTGAACGGTGGTGATACTGGATTGGAATTCTTCAGGTGCGACAGACGCACTGTCGTTTCATCTGGTGAGAAGCCATTTGGCGTCGAAGGTCCCTTTCTGTTGCTTGTGGTAGTCGTAGATGCACATGGTGAGGTGGCTAAGTACATGAGTAGATCTGCACCAACGTCGTCATCCCTAGTGGCTCTAGGCGTTGCAGGAGCGCGCGCTATGTTTGCATCTCTCGAAGGAGGAGGAGGAGGAGGCGGAGGAGTGCCACAACGCTTGATCTTACTGCTGTCACTGTAGGTCTTTGGTGTTGCATCCGAGGTTTTTCTGGGCGAGACTTTCCTGATTGCCTCTGTAATGTCAGGATCGCCTTTCCTCTTTTCACTTGCTTTACCCAGGTTTAGCCGTAGCTGCCTTGTCATCTGGGCCAATTCTGCCCTTTCGAGAATCCTCGAGGCTATTTGTTGCTCCTTCTCAGGTGTCATTGCTGCTTCAACGGGTCCGACAGTTGTCGATGTAGAGGTTAAAGTTCGTTGCGATGGTTTAATTCTTTTTTATACCGGGGTTGAAGTATCTTGCCTAATTACGCGTGTTTGCCCAATCAAGAAAGCTAAAGTCGATGAGCTCGACAGCTAATTGAGATCTGGGGGGAGGCAGAGGAGTTAAGATCTGTCTGCACGCTCTAAAATTATTCTCTGAGACATTCTCAACAGCATTCTTAAGTGGGTAAGAGTATTCTGCAGAGTCAGACGGTATCCCGTAACAAACATGTGTCGATGCCCATTTTTAGCCAACGGCGCCGTTTTTGGCATTAATGCACTCCTCGACACCCTACAAACTTGCGAATGCTTATACATAATTCCATGCAGGTTTGAAATGTTCGAAATGTCCAAGCACAGTTCGCTGGATTCACTTCTCGCATGTCGCTACTTGTCCCCTCTGTCTCATTGAGCTCATCGATTTTTTTCAATCAAGCTCATCGCAGAGAAAAATTAACACACTACAACACACACATACAGACTCACAGAGAAGCGTAGCTACCTCTCGACCATGTTTCGTCTAAGTCTAAGCGTATGCCGCCGTTTGGTAACACCCACTAGAATCGTAAGACCATCTCTTGTATCATCTTACGCCCCACGTCACTGTCATTTCCACACTTCGACGAGATGGTTGCAGAACAAGACTCCTATTGGAAAAGTGGATAAACCCATGATGATGATTGCATTCACGTGTAAAAAGTGTAACGACCGCTCATCTCACACAATGTCCAAGCAAGCCTACACAAAGGGTACTGTTTTGATCCAGTGTCCATCGTGTCAAGTAAGACATTTGATTGCAGATCATCTCAAGATTTTCAGCGATGAGCACATTACGATTGAAGATATATTGAAGGCTAAGGGCGAGTCAGCATCGCTGACTGCGGACGATTTGGCCTTTGAAGACATTCCTGAAAGCTTGAGGGATGTTTTGGGTAAGTATGCCAAGGATAAAAAACCAGATAACGAATGAGGAGTAGCTCATATACGTATGCATATACATACATGTTCCGTCTAGTTGCTTTATAACAGTACAGTTTCGATTCATTCATTACTTTTACGGTTTCGGGCTTTTTATAGGCCCAGATGACGAAAGTTGAAAGTCTCGAAGAGCCTCACGGGCAGACGTATACATCTACTGTGGTAGTCATCGAGAGCAGTACTGGCAGCCATTTGTGATGAGAAGATTACAACTATTTGGTAGGAATAAAGCTCAACCGTCTCAATCGAAAGTGACCAGAGAAAATGTCTCAGCATCACCTCTTTCTTCTTCACTAGGATATTTAGAACTGCCCAACCATGTTTTATGTCGGATCTTAAACCATTTAGATACAAACACACTACTACGCCTGTGCCAAGTTCATTCTCGGTTGTATGCATTGGTAACCAACCAGTTCCTTTATAAGCATGTTAAACTGGAGGACAAATTCTCATTACTCAAGTTCAACGTTTTAATACATGGTGAATTTAGAACTAGCAACGTTATCAATGGTAAAAAACCTGGTGCGGAGAGCCGAAACGCCAGATTTCTAGTACAAACGATTGAATTCAAGGACCCCCAATGTCACGACTCACTCTTGAAATATAGCAAATTTCACAGGCCTAATGAATCGCTAATCGGTGGAACTTACCTGTTGGATACCAGTCACGTGCCAACCAGAGACGATCGAACGGTTCAGTATATCCACTACACCTACATTGAATTGATGTTAGACATTATCGATTATCTGCCGAATCTGAGACACATTATTCTAAGTAACGTCCAACCGGGATTCAAGATCCCGCTGTGGTACTCTGCATTTAACGACGGATCAAGAGATTTCTTCAAAAAAATTATAAAGGATCAACAGTCGATCAACAGTAATGACTTGAGAACATTCGAAGTGTCTACGAAATTTGTGAGCGATTATGAGGCAAAATTCTACTCGTTACCTCGTATCAAGACTTTGGAAATCAGGGCATCTAAGGATAAATCGGGCAAAAATCAAGTGGCGTTGAGATACAACATGCTTTCATGCTTCGGTGTCATTGATCACTTAATTCTGGAGAATGTCGTCATGGATACAGAATCACTTGATACACCGATGGAATTTATTCCATTCCATTTAAAATTAGATCCCTCTGGATTCTACGATTTACATTCTCCTGTACATGCATTGACGTTAAAATCGTGCACCATTGTACCCGGTAATGGTATATTGCGTCTTGTGCACGATTATTTTAAATGCGTTAAATCTTTAGAGCTGCTGGATTTAACTAGCAAATACGATATGCTAATTTGCAGCTGTTTCAGCTCTTTAACCGATCTAACCATTGACTGCAACAGTCATTGTTTCACGCATGAAAAATTGGTCAACGATTCTTATTATCAGACTGATGAGACGACAAATTATGACGATGATTGTGATAATGATTCATTGGCGGAAACGCTATTAGATCTACCGGAAGACCACATGCTATTGGCGCCTCCACCAACAACACCCGTGGTCATATCATTGAATCTGGGGTACCTGTCGAGAAATCCCGGGAATAATCCAGAGCGCAGTAAGAAGCAAATCGCATTAATTACCAAATCTCAAAATGAATTTTTCAATCAATTGAGGATTCCCAAATTTCACATTTGTTACCACTACTACAAACAGCTTTGGGACAGATTGCCACGCAAAAACATTAACGTTAACATTATCAACATCCCATTCACAAACGTTTATCCGTTATCACCAGAACTTTATTGTGAGAAAATAATTTCCTCGCTAGATGACGATCAACAGACCTTGATTGGTGCGAATTCAGATGATCCCGCTGAAGTAATACATTACTACTGGGACGAAGCAGTGCGTAATTGTCTCAGAGCTAAAATAGATTTACTTCTAAGTCGAGGTCAACATGGCGAAATAACGGTTGAAGAAGTATTACAAAATACAAAAGATGACGACCTTAATAACTATAAGAACCCGAAGGTCTTTGCCGATATACCCAATATCAACTTGTGGTGCTTCCTTAAATCGTTATCGAAGTTTAAGTCGGTGAAGATTCAAATGCTACGACAATGGTTATTCTGTACGCCAAGGTCAAGATACGATTGGGAATTATTACTTAGACCTGTGCTCAACGTTGATGTCCCCATTGAAGTTCGTGATAAAGACGGATTCGTACTGTACTCATACGGATCAGTTAAAAAGACTTAACGCTAATAATATATATATATATATATATATATATATATATATATTGATCTATCTCTGCATTTAATTCTAAACCATTTGAAGCATGCCATTAAACAATATAAAAGCAAGTAATGGCCATAAAGGCGCTTTGAGATTATTACTACCATTTTTTCTTTGTTTATCATTCTTCACATGTTTGGGGTTAGCCAAGTAAGGCTTTAAGTCTCTTACTGCTTTAATCTCAGTATCTCCTTTCCAAGGATCACCGCTGTTATCAACGATTTGTAACGTACATTGTAGATCATCTGGAGTCAAGTCGACATATCCACCTTTCTCCACTTCTACTCCAGCCTTGATCAAAGAGCTAGCCAGTCCTTTGGTCACTTTAGCATTTATGTTCAGATTTTCATATCTATCTCTGCAGGCTGGTGTTTGATCCTCATAAGCTTGTTGATTTATCTTACGATCCTTAGCAATAGCGCTAGAAACTTGATTAGAGTTAGGCAACATAATAGTTTTATAATGCCTCTTTAAACTTTCAAAATCATCCAAAACCTTTACACTACCGTCAGCATTAATCTCAACTAATCCATAATTGTTATCCTCTTGAGAAAATTCGTACACAAGTCCACCACTGAAAGTGGTAAACATATCTTCAGAGAAAAGAGCCCGTACTTCATCAAAAGTTCGAGGTAACACCTTGTTACAACCAAACTCTGAAAAGAAGACAGGTTTTGTATAATTCTTGTAAGCATCTACCAATTGATCATAACCTGAAGTCTGCATCGTTTGACGCCCACACCACTGATAGGAGTTTACCCCATAAAAATCAACGCTAAGGCTAGCAGATTGCTCTTCAGCACATTCCAAATAACTCGAAAGAGGAATACGGTAGTTCAAATCATCAGCTGCGGAATAACCTACGGGAATGGTCCTGGGAGAGTGTGTCTCGATATATGTCTTCATATCGCCTATAACACTCTTCACATAAGGTGGTGAAATCTGCGCAGATACTTTATCATTGATAATTTCATTTCCAGCAAAAAAAACCTAAAGTATTATTGTAGTATGAAAACTGTTCGACAATCTTGAAAATGTGTTCCAAATACATGGGATTGTAAGTCTTCCATGGCTCGTATCTATTTATATGTTGATTTTGTAAAGGTGAATTAACATCCAAAATCACATATATTCCTGCCACAGCTAACATAGACATGCACCTGTCATGATTGAGATCAGGATTCACAGAGTAAATCCTTATCGTATTGATACCCAAATCTTGAAACAATACGATATCACGAGCACAAGCCGCTGGATCATATAGAGGATCATTATCATCAGTTACCTCGGATGATCCACCAGGTTGATAATCCACACCTTTGATGTAAAATGGTTCACCAGTAATTGAATCCACAAATTGCTTACCATTAATGGCTATCGGAGAGACGTATCCACAAACCAATTCCAAATAAGTGGCAAGGAGGAGTGTACGCCAAAGATTTAGTGTGCCCATTTTCAAAATTTTTGTTTTGCAATCAATTCGAGAGACATACAAAAGAATATTCAAAGCATTTTTTTCCATATCTCTTAATATATCTTAGCCGCCTTCTGTTTGATTCCTTGTGTCAGCATCGCTCAAAGAAGTAATCCGACGACACACACACACAAAAAAAAAACAGAAAAAAACAACAACTTATATTCTTACAAAGCCAAAAAAAAAAATCGTCATTTGAAGATCATTAAATATCCTATCACGCTGGCCTTTAACACAGTATCAACTGCCTAAAATCCATTTAGAGGGAAATAAGTTGTATCAGTAATGGTTGGATAAATAAATCCCTGTTCTGTCAAAGTATCACAGCATTGTTTTACAGTATCCTCATCCAAGTCAAGTGCTTGTACAAATTGCGGAATAGGTACACCAAAATCATTGGGGTCTTGTCCTTGGCAACGTGCTCTACAATATGCCAAAACTCTTTCTTTTGGATTCTCAGAATTGGCAGCCCTCTCATCTTCCTGAACGAAAAGAGATTTACCATCCTGTTGTTGAGCGCCTTCTTCCATGGCAGGTTGTTTTAGTTTACCATTGGCGATCGCGAAACACTTAATTACCTCCAGATGATGCATTATAACATCATTAAATGAATCTACAATTTTAATCACAGCATACTGCACGTTACTCTTCCCACCAAATTCTTTAAGAGCACCGTACACTTTAACATATTCTCCTATATGATATTGTTGGGCTACCTGAGAGCTGTCCTTTTCACCACTTCCTTCCTGACTCATTTTCATATCACTCGTATCGTCACTCCATTTTCTGACATCAATTTGGGCTGTACCGTCCTCTATCGTTAACTCCACATTGGAGGTCTTATCTGTAATATTTCTCACAACACCAACGAAACTTACGTGATGTAATTCTTGATTATGTATAACGAAGGGTCCATCTTGCACTTGTTGCTTAGCTTCCAATATCTGTTTAATGGTAACCGGCGTAAGGGTATTGGTACGATAATTTGGACCTCCAGACTCACCGGAGTTAGGTCTGGAATCTGAATTTACAAAACCACCACCACCACTCACTGATGAAAATTCGTTAAAAGGTTGATTAGCTGAAGCAAACGTTAATTGTTAGTAATCCGAAGAGCGAGAAAAGCTTAATCTTACAGAAAAACTCCTCAATACATACCAGACATTCCAAAAACTATTAATGATGTATATCGTGCTTAAGCGAAGAACAGTTTTCGTTGTTAAAGGTAGTCAATCAAGCTTAATTCCTCTTAACTTTACGTGTACGCGACTTGATACACTTTCGTAAATAATGAGTTGAAAAATTTTGGACATCTCATCTCATCTCATCGATCCAAAATACCAGAAAGACCTTATATAATACATGTCGAAAGTAACCCATTGGTGAACTTTGGCGGTTAACTAGAGTATGGATACGATTCTGCACACTTACCTTCTACTTTCAGCAAACCCAGCAAAGCTTGAAGATGAATATTTACAAAAATACGATGCCCGAAAACTTCGATATGGTAAGAGCATTTTAGAAGGTCTGCCACACCTTGTGGTGGAGTCTATTTTACAAAATACTCCTCATTTAGATATTGCGGAAGATTCAGATGAAACTCAGGTTCTACAGTCGCTCAGAAGCTTCTGTAGTCGCTTTAGCAGCAGTGAAGATGCTTTACTACTTGCGATCGCTCTTTTGCAAACTTTTATTCAGAATAATTACACGGGTCCATGCTGTCTGAGTGAAATTCATGAAATCAAAGGTATTAAACAGAGTGTTTTGATCAATTTACTGTCCTCTGGCGGGCAACCAGCATACGAATTGATGGAAAGTCCGTTAATTTTCATCTTATCTCTAATACTGTTGGAACAAATTACACAACAACCAAGCATTTTGGGTAGTACTACAGATGACGAAGAAATTGATCCACCAGTCATTTCCTCCACCGATACTCCCAGTTTACTTGCAGCTGCGCATTGGTGGAGAGCTAGGGCATTGGTGACGCATTTATCTCTGTTATCAGAGCCATCTGGATACCAACCAGCAATCATTGCATCCATTTTGGGATCTATCGATTTAGTTAATGCCATAGCCAAGGACCTACCATCTGATTTTCCTGAGATTACAAAGAAAAACCTTTACACTATTTTTTATCTGGAGAACGTGAAATCTTCATTAGCGATCAACACAGAGCACTTATGTCTACCTACGTTGACTAAAGTTAAAAATCTGACTAATTTTGAATTTGTGCTGACTGGTGCTCGTGCTTTGAGAACCAAGTTTCAACAAGAATCCCATTCAGGATTAATTATCTTGGCTGAATCATCATTCCAGTCGCTTGAAGACGAACAAGGTGAACCGGTGGATGCACTACCGGAAAATTATACTCTAGATTCAGATTTGCTTCTGGAAAAGACCCATTTCGAATCCATTGGGAATGAACCTTTAGACGAACAGCTCGTAAAAAGTAGAAAATTGGAAGGTAATGACGGGGTGGAAGAAGAAGACAGAGTGCTGCCAGTTGCACTTCGCCAAGAAAATATCCCTTCTCATTTACAAGCATTGAATCCTAATGAACAACCAAGACTTTCTAACTATGATAACATTCAGTTGTTATTAAGGTTATATGTCTTGAGACAAATCAGTCCCGCCAAGGATCCAATGGTGGAAGAAGAATTGAGCGCTGTCATCTACAGAATTATCCATCAAGATGGCCCTAAGAATTATGGTATATTCTCCCGTGCGTTGTGGGAAAGATCTGTTGTTGAAACTTTGAAGGCTAGAACCGTTGAAAGAGGGCTGCTACAGATGCAAGCGCTAGTGGAGGAACTTGGCCTCAGAATAGGAACGAAATTACTCTCACACGACGACAATACCGAAAACCCTCCATCAAGGCTCAAGTACATCCATCAGCTTCCTTTTATCCCACGCTGGGAGCTTGATACCCTTTTGGCAGAGAAATACATGTCGCTGGGTGTGCTGAAATCAGCAGTAGAAATTTACGAAAGACTTCATTTAGCCTGCGAGGCTGCCCTATGTTATGCCGCTGTTGGCGATGAGAGACAAGCAGAAGCTATAATTTTAAAAAGAATCAGTGAGAACCCCAAGGATGCAAGAGCCATTTCCATTCTTGGTGATATCAGACAAGATCCAAACTTATGGGAACAAAGTTGGAAAATTGGCAAATATGTCAACGCAAAGAATTCTTTAGCCAAGTACTATTACCAACCACCACCATCATCAGGTCTCACAAGGAACTTGGGAACAGTATTGAGACATTTAAACGATTCTTTGAGAAGGTACCCATTGAATTTTGAAATTTGGTATTTCTACGGATGCGTAGGACTAGAAAGTGGAAAGATGGAATTGGCCGCCGAGGCATTTTCTCGTTGTGTGGCCTTAGATCCTATCCATGGCGCAGCTTGGTCCAACTTAAGTGCGGCATATGTGGAAATGAACAAGTTGAAAGAGGCATTCAGTTGTTTGAAACAAGCTGTATCAACAGATGCCAGAAAAAATTGGCGTATATGGGAAAATTTCATGCTTGTTGCCATGAAGTTGAACGAATGGCAGGACGTTCTTTTGGCTTGCAAAAATCTAGTCACCATTAAAAGGGACAAAGTTGGTGAAGCTTCCATCGATTTACCAGTGGTTGAAAAGCTTGTGGAATTACTTATTTCTACAGATTACAACTTGGATTCACTGTCATACTACCAAAGATCATGTATTGACTTTATCTGCAATACTATTCCTTCTATAGTGACGACAAGTGCCAGATGCTGGAGAATTGTCGCCAGAGTAGAACTTTGGAGAGGAAGACCATGGGCAGCTCTTGATTGCCATGAAAAGGCGTACCGTGCGGTTTCCCACAACCCTGATTTAGAAATTAATGAAAAAATTTGGGAAGAAACTGTCGATGCTTGTGACGATTTGGTTGCCGCCTACGAGTCGCTTGGTGAAATGGAAGGCAGACATGGACCTGGTTCAATGGTATGTCAAGATTGGAAATACAAATCTCGTGCCACCATTAAAGCTCTAATGAGTAAAGGGAAAGGCATCTGGGAAGAATCAGACGGCTGGGAAAGATTATTAGAGATGAGAAGACAGCTGTGAATAGTATAGTTTATATTACCCTTTGTTATTAATTGTTTCCGCTAACACATCCAATTTTTGAAGTAATTTCCTCTGGAATTCTTCTTGAGACTTCCTGTACTGTTTAAACTCCAAATAAAAATTCTCCAAAGTAGATTGTTCACTACCAGTATTATCATTAGGGTTACTAATTGGTCCTCTAGGTGAAGTTATTGCCGGATCGAAAAATTTATCCAATATGTCCATACTACGGTGGTGTATGTCATCCGACTGACGTTGCTGTCGATGCTGATTTTGATGGGGGGAAGCTGAAGGGGGAGGAGGAGGACGTGCTGGTTCATGAGGTGAATTGTTGAATAAACTAGCATTTGCTGACCCCGTATTTGACTGATGGGGACTGGACACATTATGGGGAAATCCAACAGTTATAGAATCTAAAGGTGGCGGTTGAGAGTTATCACTACTATTTTCTGCGTCATCTTGCACATTGGTATGGGGGAAACTTGGTTCAGTATTTAATTTTTGTTGCTGTGGCTGTTGCTGTTGTTGTTCCCGCACTTTTAGAGGTTTATCAGTGTGCGTTCTTTTTCCAACTTGATCAGATTCATTCACCAACCTCTCCAATCTTTTAATATCGGTGATCTGAATTTTGGTAGCATCGTATTCGTACAATTCCTTAAGCCTTTCAAACTTTTTCTTTAAAGTGCGTGTTTGCCGGTAGTGGTTGTCAGTCAATGCATTATATTCTTCTAAAACCTGCGACCAAGTCTGTAATCTATATGCATACGGTTTTAAATGTGGCTTGTGGCGATCCATCAATTCTAACAACAGATCATCATCTTCGAAAGGAACTGCCTCTGGCATAAGTACAAACTGATGATGTCGTAGGGTAGAAGAATCCCGACCCCAAGCATACGTGTTAAGAGATTGATTAAACTGAATCGGATCAATTTGAATCAAATCTTCGAATGGTTCTTTTATTTAAACCTTAATCGGAAGAGATGAGGTGAACTCATTATTGATTGACACAGCGCATTTTTTACGCGATTTTCAACGCAAGTTTTGATATCTAAGATGAAATTTGCGTTAAAGGTGAAAAAAGTGTCACAGTATTGAAAGCTGGTGTAATATCAGCTGAAGTAACGTCAACTCGAATGAAATGCTGTCTGATCTTAGGGTAGGGAATTCTTACAAAAGTGATGAGCGATTGCTCGAATTTTTACCAGTATTTAAACCTTAATGTTCGTATCCACCACAACTGTAAATGATATTCGATCACAAAATTTTGAGACGATTATACTGATGTTCAACGATGTTGAATGTACATAGCAATTCCTTGATATAGGTTTCCAGCGGCGGCAAGGACAGCCTAAGACTTTTCTTTTTTTTGTTTTCGATCTAATCAGTATATTTTTGCATATTAGTATTCGACTCTTAACTCTTAACTAAAAGTCAACCAAAGTGCAAGGTTCTAACCCAAAAGGACACTCATTTTAAACCTGAAGAATCGAATTCTCCAGATAATGGATTGCAATTCTTGACGAAATCCAGAGTAACACTCAGTTCCTTCATAAACTGTATCAATCAACTCTGCCCAAGATTTACTCAACGATTACCCGAACAATTCCTCGAGCATTAGATGGAAGAACTTCTCATAATACAAGATGCAAGTCAATACTAAACTACACCTCAATACGCAATCTATCAAGCCCTGTATGAGATATTTCCCCACAGCTGCTTCCAGAAGATTGAGTGGTCTGTTTTTCAGTGCTCCTAGAAGTTTCCCAGCACGTAATTTCGCCACTACTGTCCCATACTTTCATAAAGATTATTCTACAGGGTCCCCTGCTGAACGTTATAGCGGTAAACTGCTAGAAAGGGCTAAACAAGAAGGGTTTGATTCTATCGAAGAGTTTTTAGAGAATAAGAAGGCCTCGATTGAAGAAAAAAAGAAAGAACTGACGAGAATAGATCCTCTGAAGGAACTAGAAGAATACGAACAACGTATGATGATGTCTCAAAACAACGTAGGTTTCACTAAATCAAAGGGCCCTGTAGACGCAGGTGCTGCAAGATTGCCTTACAAAACATTAGATTCATTTATCAAAGTGGAAAAATTCAAGGAATTGTCGAAGCAGGAAGTTGAATTTTTATGGAGAGCTAAATGGATGGGTAAAGATGATACATTGTGTGCAGTGGCTCCGGCTGATGTGTTTGAAAAAATGATCAGTACAGCCAAAGAAAATCCAGTGTTTGTGCTACCTTTGCCTCGTGTTATGGAAGGTGAAAATAAGGATGGCGAGCCCAACGAAGGCAACGAATTACACTATATCCAATGGCAGTTTGTGGGCCCTCATACCACACACTGCATGGTTACTTCTTTGGCTGAGTTTAAGTTGCATAAGGATTTTGCAAGGCCTCATACAGTGGTACAATTCCATTCCGATCTCGCCAAGGACAAGGGTTTGGTGTTAATGAACGGACACGTGGAGAAGGACACCAATGTGACGCTACAAGACTCTCAATTGTTGTTGCTGAACATTCAAAGGTTCTACGGTGCAGTTAACGACCAGACCCCCATCGAACAACAGAGATTGAGAATGTTGAAAGCTTTCACAAAGGGATCTCCTGATTTCAATGTCGAGTTATTGATCTCCCTGGCTCAAGCCATGGAAACTTGATTTATTCAAGAAAATTATCTATCTTGTCTATAGTCTTTTTCTCATATATTATATATTATATATTGAACTTGGTTTGATGAAAAATTACAACTCTGCACGATGTGATGAGCTTACAGAGATTGACCAGAGGCCTTGGTTGGAAAATGGTGAAGGCTCTATATCTGGGACCACCAGGAACATATTCACACCAGGCAGCACTGCAACAGTTTGATTATAGTAACGATGTGGATTACATCCCCACGAGTTCAATTCCAGAATGCATACAGAAGTTAGAAACTGATAAATCCATCGACTATTCAGTAATACCGTTGGAAAATTCTACCAACGGGCAAGTGGTATTCTCTTACGACTTGCTACGAGATCGTATGGTACATGAGGAAGGGATCAATCGAAGGGGAAACCAAGTTATACCTACGTTGGAAATCGTGGGTGAACAATACGTTTCTATCGCACACTGCCTGATTGCGACAGGACCAAAACCAGCATTAGGGGATTTCTCTAGGGTGAAAATATATTCACATCCACAAGTATGGGGACAGGTAAGTGATTACCTGCAGAGTCTTCAATCAAAGTTCCCAGATACAGCATTTGAAAAAATCGATAGCAGTTCGACGTCTGAAGCGCTTAGACGTATACTGAGATGCGAGTCTCAACCAGGTGTAATCGACGTTGCCATTGCTGGTGAAGTGGCAGCCAAGTTGAATCAATGTTCCGTGGTAGACACAGGTATTAACGACGTAAAGGGAAACACAACTAGATTTCTCATCCTTCAGAGGAGAAATCACCGTCAAGTCGAATCCCGATCTCCCAAAGTTTCATTAATGACATTCACTACCAAGCAAGATGATCCTGGTAGTCTTGTAGACGTACTGACGATTTTAAAGACCCACGGCGTCAACATGTGTTCCATTAACTCAAGACCCTACAATAGAGGTAAGCAGAAATGGCAGTACGTGTTCTTTATAGAATATTACTACCAAAAGGAAGGTCATGATTGGGATGTGTTTTACCAAGAGTTAGAAAATCTCTGTTCAGAGTGGTGTCTATGGGGCATTTTCCCACGCAATGCAAACTATTACGCCTAGGTGAAAATTCGTTATACTACTGTACATACACAACATATAAAAACCATTTCGTATTTACCTACCACAACGTGCCAATTGCCAAGGCTGGTTATCTAGTGGACATGCGTCCCTTGTCTTGATCCACTTGTTAATACAGTGTAGGTGGAAGGCATGGTTACAAACACCCCATGCGGTAACACATTCGTTATCGGTATCCGTCATAGCCATAGGCTGGCATTCGATACATGGCTCCATAATGTGATTTCTACAGATCGCACAGTTATCCACCGCAATATCCCAGGACCAAAATGCGACTGCCGTCCATTTTTTGATTTCAAACTTCTTGTGTTTTGGTTTTTGTGCGTTGTCCACAGCAGTAGGTTCTGAACCCTCAGGGGTTACATCCATATTCTCCACGTCACTCATTTTTGGCTTGATTTGACCTTTGTACTCTTATTCTTTGTTATACAGACTGTCTTATGAATTTTCAACCTTTGAAAGCGAACTTTATAAACTCATCTTATAAAGAACTTCGACAGTATCGAGGAAGAAACTAACGGCTGTACTGCTTCAATTGAGCCGGGAAAGACCATGTCGAGTGAAACCAACGATATCAGTTTCCTATACCCACCTCCACCTCCCTATATCAAGTTCTTTACGAAGGAAAACCTTGATAAACTGCCCGAATACAAGGAACAAAAACACGCTAACGCCAATGCTGACGCTGATGCTGAGGGTGACGAGAACGGCGAGGAGAAGATCGAGTCTCAGCTCGATTTCTTGATCCCACCACCAATGCCAAAGGATCAGTATCGAGCCTTTGGTAGCATCTGGCAGGTTAAAGATCGTTTACCAGATCTGGAGGCATCAGGGCTAACTCAGTTGTACAAGAAACCCGACGACAACAGCGACGGGAGCACCGATTACCAGTACAAGATTCAGGAACTACGTCGCCTGCTCAAGTCTCTCCTACTCAACTATTTAGAACTGGTGGGCGCACTGAGCATGAATCCAGAACTGTTCCCCGGCAAGGTCGATCACATCAGGATTATCCTGGTCAACATGCATCATTTACTCAACGAGTACAGGCCTCATCAGTCAAGAGAATCCCTTATCATGCTCTTAGAAGAACAGCTGGAGTACAAGAAACGTGAAATACAGCATATCGAACAAGTGTGCCAGAACGTGAGGGAAAAATTGAGCAAAATCCAAGAAGGCGGCCATGCTGAATCCGGGGGTGGAGCAGGTGAGAACTCTGCTAATGAAAAGACTGCCCATATGAATATTAATACTGATACAAACTAAACATCGGTGACAAGGTTACGTCCAAGCACGCGGTCCGTAAAGATGTCGGAGCGAACAAGCTAAAACATCCGATTTGGCTTAATAGATTAACTTACCCCAAATCACGAAATGGAAGGTTAACCCACACAGTAAATCGGAAAACGATTCAGGAGGAACCTTCATTAAACAAGAGGAGAAATCCAGTATTCAACCCACATGCGTCATTAACCCACTAAGAGAATAATCCTTATCCCACAGTATGCCTCTCGTCAATACGTAACCTCCGCTTGATGAATCAAACGATCAACAGAATTTCCCAATAATGACTTGTTGCCACGATTTAGAATAATAAAACGCGATGTTGATGAAACTCTCATTACGGTAAAATGTACTCAAAAGGCACTGCGGTAATCACTATTTTTTTTACCGAATTTTTCATTCTTCGAGGATTTACCGATCTTGTAAAAAATTGCATCATATGGTCAGGAAAAGAAAGAAAAAAAATGGTGTTGGTGGTGAAAAGAGTGAATATCGGTATGAATGGATGTAAATTCACAACGTCACGTAGTCCTAGCCGGTGAGTAAGTGGAGATTTACCGAGTGGATTAACGGCTCTACGAATTTTTTTCCTGTCAAATCTTAATAATATAAATTAAAGAGGATTAAGAAGCGGAGGAACAGCGTTATAAGAAAAAGGCAGATAATAGAGTTTTTTTTTCGAAAGAGCGTCACGAGGCTTTCGTTAATGTAATATAATTTTTCTCTATCGTTATTTCCTTTGTTTTCTTTCTGTTCTATGGGGACTTCGAGCTTTGTATCAACGACGGCAAAGAGAATGGAATCTACTTCGACCTCTGCAAGTTCTTTGTTCTCTCTAGACAAGGCCACATGCTCTGCCTTGTTCCAGAATAAATCGCATTACTACTATGAGAATGGTGAAATAGACGAGGAGGAAGTAGGCGATTATCTATCAAGTTCGCTTTTACAAGGAATGGATGAACTACAGAGAACTTCTTCATCCTCTTCACAATCAGCGTTGACATTTGAATGCGGAACAAGACGTCACAAGAAGCCTAAATATGTTTTCGTCTTAGTGGGACTACCTGCCGTTGGGAAATCGTCTACATCGTCGCATTTAATAGAATTTTTATCGAGGGAACCATCGACTAAAGATTTAAGATGTCAAGTTTACAATGCAGGTAAAGTCAGGCGGTCTATGAGTTTTCAGAATTTGGGACTTCTTTCGATGAGATTGGCAAATAACTCTAGTGAAGACCTGTTTAGTCCAAAGAACCACGAGAAGAAAGAGTTGTATGCCAAGATAACTCTTGAGAAATTATTGAAGGATTTGGATTCTGACGTATGTGATGTCGCCATTTTTGATGCAACTAATTCACGTGTAAATCGCCGCAGATTTGTGTTTGAAGAAATTTGTTCGTACAATCAAAAGCGGAATAAGAATTTCTGCATAACGCCAGTGATATTGCAAATTTCCTGTAACGACCACGATTTTATCAAGTTTAACGTTCATAACAAGGCTTTCAACGCGGACTACTACGATAAACCATACGAGTATGCGGTACGAGACTTTGCTAAACGGCTGAGGAATTACCACTTACAGTTTACACCTTTCACTAGACGTGAATTTGGTCAACTGGCTTCGCTAGTACAAAGGCGGGGTCTGGATTATGGTGTATTCTGCTTCAACATCGTCAACGCTGGTACGGTTCCAACAAGAGATGATAATTATGGTGTTTTACCAGTGCAAAAGGAGCAGGTTCAAACTGTGATCAATTTAGTGGCACAATTTGTGGAGCACTATACGAAGTTATTTGGGCACACATATGTTGATGCAGTTAATGATTTTTTCAATAAAGAGGCTAAGGACGGTTCCAAATATATGTCCGCATTAAATTCAGTCATAAATAAGGAGTTCTTGGACGAGTTGCAGGGCAGCTTAGATTCCAATGTGGAAAGTAATTAACGAGTTATGATTGGGATAAGTGATAACAAATGACAACGAAAAGAAAAAACAAAAACAAAAAAAGAAAAAAAAGAGTTAAGTTTAATGACGGTTTGTGTTTCTTCAAATATATCAGTATTGCTATTACTGTTGTTATATAATTGTGTATACTTATTATAAATGGGTTATAGATTTTCATTTACGTTTATCATATGCTTAGACCTGGTAAACTAGATACTCTTGGTGAAGAGTCGGCTTTGGGTAGAGTTGCATTGTTGGCCACGGTCGAGCCTAACCCATCCGTGCCAATCGTTGGTGGTGCGGCCCCATACTCACTTTTCTCCCTAACAGCATTAATACCATTATTGATCCCAAAGAACCATGCATTGACCTTTTTATTATTGTATGTGGGGTCGTCAAATGCGTTTGGATCATAAGGCCTTGCTCTTGTCCAAAATCTGATAGTTCTATCCTTCGAGGCACTAGCTAAAATGTGACCCACCGGATTGTAGGAAAGCGAAGTAATGCATTTATCGTGTGCATAGGGAATAGTGTGGGTGGGCCCCTCCGTGTCTTGTAAAAGGTCGAAATTCTTTAATGACCCATCGTAACATGCCACAGTGAAGATACTTTCATTAATGGGATGCCATAACAATGTCATGTAATCAACCTCATCTCTGGTGACCATCAATTCCTTCATACTTTGTCTGATATCGAACACTCTGCAAGATTTATCCTTTGAGATGGCGACCATGAGATTTCCCTGTGTGGGTTGGAATTTTGTTTTTAGAACAGTATGCTTAAATTTTAACAATGTGGATACACATTGACCTGAACGTGGATCCCATAATTTAACTAGGTTATCCTTTGATGCTGATGCTATTAACCCCATGTGAGGATGCCAATCACAACTTTTAACGTCCCAATGATGTCCTGATAAAACTCTTTCTTGTTGACCATTACTGAAATTCCAAATCTTTAAGATATTGTCATCTGAACAAGTGACAAATTTGGAATCGTTATGACTAAATGCGATATCTCTTATGCATTCTGTATGAGCTCTATCTAATTCTTTAACCATATTAAAATTTGGCTGCCATATCTTTATAGTACCATCAGTATCACCGCTAATCATCCAGTCTCCTGCATGTGAATATTCCATTGTAGTAACTGCCGTATCATGGGCTTGCATGATGCTTTCGAAATTAAATGAAGATCCATTCCAAAGTGAAAATTCTCCACTATATGTACCAACAACCAGTCTTCTACCTTCGGGCGTCCACTTAATGGCAGGTATGATATGCTTGACTTTATTTGAACTCAAGTGGGTAAATTTATTTGGCATATTTATCACACGATTCCTAGATTTGTAGACACATGGTGGTAATACGTCTGTAGTAAAGGTACTCTCTGGTTCCACTGTCGGTACGGGCAATCCGTGTCTTTTGTAATAGTACAATCTTTCGAAAGGTGAACTTATATCAACAGTACGTCTCTGGGTTAAGTTACGTCTTTGGGACGCATCTAGAGTAGCAGCATCATCCATAATGCGTTTACTGAATGTCCTTATGGAGTATTCTTCCCAAATGTGTACCTTTCAACCGCATCGATATACATCAAGCTCTTCGACATTAGAAGATCATGCTCACGTGAGTAGCTAAAACAGATCATAGTTTACTAGGATATGTATACTATAAATCATAGATATGGGTATTTATCCGCCTCATAAGTACTCTTCACGACCTTTGATAAATCTTGGATACAAGCTCCATACCAAATTAAAGCATAGAACCATTGACCAACAGAGAACTGGCAACCATGACATGCCGAAGAAATGGAGCCCCAGACCTACCAAATAAGGCAGCATTGCATTACCACAACCACCAAGAGCCACTGCTAGACCAACACCACTGATGTGCAAATTCTTTGGTAGAACCTGCAGGGCCACAATGCTTGCATTGGGGAACAAGGGACCAATAAATACACCACACAAAAACACGATAATGAACAGACATGTGAGATACCAGATTCTGGCAGAATCGTGCCAACCAACAATAACAAAAAGGGTGTAAAAGAATAGTGTTAGCATTCCATAGGTTTGACTAGCGCGGTATTCATTGTTGAAAACACGTTTGGTGACGAATCCCAAACACATTCTACCCACTGTAAGACCAGTCCAATATGAAGAAGTTACCCAGGACATCTTTATTCTGTCATCTGATTTAGTACCCAACAGATAAGAGAATAACCAAGATCCCGTAGACAATTCAGCACCCAAATAGATGAAAAGATAGGAGGCATATAGAACAATTGCGGGGGTTTTCAATAATTCGAAAAAGCCAGGAGCCTGGGCGTCTTCCTCTTCTTCGTCAAGCGATGTCTCTTCTTGATGAACAGTACAGATATAACCGTATTTGGCAGAAGTTTCGTATTGGAAAGCCTTGGGGATCATCAGCAATCCTAGAACGGATAGGCAAAGCGGTAGTGCGTAAAACGTCGACCATTTACCCATTTTAACAAAATAAGAAGCAATTGGTGGAGTCACCATAGCAGCAGCTCCATAAAGACCGTGTAAAATACCCATCCATTCGTTTTTATGGACTAAAAGACTTCCGATAAGCACATTACCAGTGGAATCCAATATACCTATACTTAGTCCCAATGGGAAAGAGCACACTGCATAGACGGCAAAGGAAGAAGGTCTGGTAAGTAATAAAAGGTAGGTAATGATGCAAAGGCTACATGCAGATAGCATAGCTCCTCTGGAACCGCCCATTCGGTGCAGTTTTTCGTTGCAAAGAGATGCCAAAGTGTAACCACAAACTTGGATAAGGAAAAGTAGGGAGACTGTCGCTTTTGAAATGTGATAGTATTCAGTCAATGTTGGTATTAGAGCTCCTACGGCTTGATCACTTAATCCGAATACAGCGAACATAATGACACAGCATGCGATCTGCCATTTGACAATATGAACTTTTTTGATAATCCAATGGGTATGTTTTGATAGTTTGACCTTTCCACTCTACGGTCTGTAACAAATCATTATCGTCGTATCTATCGGACCCACCAACTGTCCATTCATGAGACGACAGATCTTGAACTCCTGATTCGTCCCGCGATTCGTGATCCAGCATACTGGTCATTTCGACCTGAGTATCGTCCTTTCTCAACCCATTTCCGGACTCCATCGACGGCTAATTTATATCAGTTTTGTGATACTCTTCTTCTATGCCAATATTCTTTATTGTACTTGTGTAACTCACCGATATTCAGTTCGCAAATCTGTATTACCTTAAAAAAAATTCGAAAAAAGAAAAGACGTCTGCGTCAGTAATTCAAAAAGAATAGAAAATAATAAAAAAAAATTTTGTGGAGCCTTTGCCGCTTATTCCAATATAAGCCAACCATTGTATAGCCATTCTTTTTCTCCCTCATTCTATTATTAAAGCATAAGGTAGTAAGCAAAAAAAAAGGGAAAAACAATTAATAATGGCTAAAGAAATTAACGAAACCATGGCTAGACAAATCGCCAATATTCAACATAGAATTCATGAGAGCGAAAATGCAAATGAAACTATCCCCATGACTAAATCAGAATTTTTCGAATCTGAAAGTAACCTTTTACAAGACACGCCTTCGCAGGTGCCTGTCAGATGCACCAATTCTGCGGGAAATGACAATAACGATGGTGAGAAAAATATCGAAGAGCAAAGTAAAAAAAGACGACGGACCGCCAGCATTTCTTTTAAAGTCAATTGCACTCTGTGTAATCATTTCATTTGGCGGATTTATTGTGGGTTGGGATATTGGTATCATAGGTGGTATTACCAACATGGAGAGTTTTCAAGAAAACTTCGGACCTCTAGTAAATATGGATACTGGTCGACATTACTTCCCAGAGATTCTAGTCGGTCTCGTTATTTCCATCTTTAGTATTGGTGGTGTCATCGGTGGATTAACCATCGCTAAAGCTGGTGATTGGAAAGGTCGTAAATTTGGCATGTATCTCTCTATGTCTGTCTATTGCCTAGGTTTAGCCATTCAATTGTTGCATGATTATTCATGGTGCCAATTCTTCATCGGCAGAATTTTTACTGGTTTGGCTGTTGGATCCATTGCAGTGCTGGTTCCTATGTTTCTTTCTGAAAGTGCGCCAATTGCAATTAGAGGCGCCATGACAACTTTGTATCAATTAATGGTAACCTTTGGTATAATGATGGGCAATGTTTTGAATTATATTTTACGGAAAGGGTTGCAGGATCCTCTGGATAACATCTCTTGGCAATTGCCCATCTATATGGGGTACATTTGGGCTGTTACCATCGTAATTGGGTTATTTTTCACACCTGAATCTGCTAATTTTCTGTTGACTAAAAAGAAGTGCGTGGACAGTGCTAAATTCTCATTTGCCACTATGAATGGTATTACAGAAGATGATGAGGCAACAAATAATTTTGTGGCACAAACGCTCCAACAACAGTATGAAACTGAACGTCAGTCTAATGGATTGGGTCTCTTTGAATTTGTCACTGGCAAACCGAAATACTGTAAACGGTTGCTTGTAGGCATCCTTGTGATGACGTTCCAACAACTATCAGGTATCAACTATTTCTTCTATTACGGCACATCACTTTTCGAAAAGGCGAACTTGAATGATCCATATTTAACATCCATATTCTTGTCATCAGTCAATTTCATATCAACTTTCGGTGGTATCTATCTGGTGGAAGCTTTGGGACGTAAATCATGTCTTCTATTGGGATCTATGGGGATGTTCGTTTGCATGCTAGTGTATGCTTCTGTGGGAACATTTGCCCTCGAAGCTAACGGTTCAGGAATCGTTATGATTGTGTTTACGTGCATTTACATTGTATTCTTTGCTACAACTTTAGGACCTGTAAGCTTCGTAGTGGTAAGTGAGTTGTTTCCAATGAAGACAAAGGCCATATCTATGGCAATCTGCTCATCTTTTAATTGGATGTTTAGCTTTATGATTTCGTTGTTGACTCCTGTGATAACTGCAAAAATTGGATTTGCTTATGGGTACTTCTTCACTGCTTGCCTACTCTCATCAGCCATCTTTGTGTGGATAATGGTTCCTGAGACCAAGGGTAAATCTGAGAGTGATATCGATTCTCTATACGAGACCAAACGCTAGGAATTGACTAGGCTTTGAACCGTCTTGAAGAAGTGGGAACACTTCGCCATAAGGATCCGTTCATATGATAAGTAGCGATAAATCTATTCTTAACATTAATTCAACACCTGTCAGGCATAATTGATTGTTTCTGAGACTATAATCTCTTGGTTGATGGTGGTTATGAGCATCGCGAGTACTGTTAAAACCTTGCCTTTTTAGAAGATAAACTAATAACTACTGATTCTTGAAAAGCTGATGAAGGATACAGGTACAGATTTTACTTATGAGTAATCGACCAATCCCTAGGAACCAGGCCTCCTCTTCACTCGGTAGAAACGATTTGAAATCAGGACTGTTTGGTAGATCTTCCTTTAGAGTTCAACCTTATTCTGGTAGTAATGGGATATCACCCATTGGTAGCTCACCAAGAGCTAAAATTTCACCTAGGTATTCGTTTGCGAGCTCCTTTGCTGCCAGTGAACCCAGCTTGAGAGAATCCTTCTTCGATGAGAAGCCTCCAGTGCAAGATACAGGTGTACCCAAATCGTCAGGATTGTACTATAGTACAGCGAGTCCCAAAGAACTTTCGAGCATTGACAAGATTAACGATTTGAGCTTCAATGGTATTATATGTGCAGGTAAAACACATTTAGGTCTTTACAAGTTTTCACCACAGGACAAGTCCATTGACTGTATACATGACTTCATGTCTACGGGAAACGATGGTAATAGAGGTGTTACTAATGCACATATGGGATTAGGTAAAAGATCTAAGAGAACAAAACTGAGCACTATTGCTGATGTAAAGGCTGGATTTCATAATCATAAGAACTATGTGGCCATCTGCAGTAATTCTACAGTCCTCTCCATTTACGATATCAATAAGACTGGCGCCATTGATAATCCATTGGTAACGAATTGTTCGCAACATGTAAGATCTGTCAATAGTTTTGATTTCAACATGGTGCAGACGAATTTAATCATTAGCGGCGGACAGGATAGTTGTATTAAGATATGGGATCTTCGATCGAGTAGAAGTAGAAATCTGAGTCGTGCAGACGTAAATATCAACACGGCTTCTGATTCGATCAGAGATGTTAAATGGATGCCGCATCCCTCAGCATCCAGATCTGCAAGTCAAAATGATTTGAGGAGTGGTGGTAACAGTGCCGCTGGTTACAAATTTGCCTCCATTCATGATTCAGGATTGTTGTTGAAATTTGACTTGAGGCAGCCTAACCAGGTGGAAAAAAGAATTAATGCGCATAGTGGTCCCGGTCTATGTCTCAATTGGCATCCTTATCAAGACTATATCTCCACCGGTGGTAGGGATGGTAAATGTTGTCTTTGGTATGTAGGGGACGGTAAACCAAGTACTGATTTTCTGCAGAATGGGACTATGTCCACAAATACACCCCATTCCATGCATTCCAACTTACCAACTAACCTATCAGTAGTTCCTGATATGACTATAAATTGTGGTTTTCCTGTAACGAAATTAAAGGTTAGGCCATGCTATGAGAGGAACGTTTTGAATTCCTTGGTAGCCATGTCATCTATGGCCGAGGATTTTGGTGTTAGCATATATTCAATGGCAAGAAAATACATTCCCAAATATAATTTATCTACTTCTTCAGCTTCCCTTGGGTTTGTATGGTGGGATGACAATTTGATATTCAACATTGACAAGGATAATAGGATTAATGGGTGGTACCTTGATAGAGAACCGACGGTTTTGGATAATATGCCTAAAATTGTTACTAGATGGAGAGATATAGAGGGTAATGGATTTTTATTTGTTGACCAAGACAGGGGTGATTATCAAGTGAGCGATGAAATACCCGCCAATATCGAGGAGTTGAAAAAACCACCGAACCCACGCGTTAGTATGAGCTCATTGAATGGGGCTACAGGAGGAGGAAACAGTGGTGGAAGCAATTCTGGTATGATAGGATCCATTAAAAAGGGGATCAGCCAAACTGGATTAACGTCCTTCACTGGCGAAAGGCCGGCGTTGAGTAAAACGGGTCTCAATTTCAGCAACAAAAGTCTGGCAACTCAATCCATGAACAATTCTCATAGCAATTCTTTCTCTTCATGTGCAGGAGCTGGGCCCTTCAATGAGGCGGTTGATTATAGCGGTATCGAATCGCCATTTCTAATGACGCTTGACTTGCCCTATATTCTGAACAACATGAGGGTTTCGCAATTGCCTCCGGAACGAAAATCGCTATATTCACCAGAAGTGCAAGCAATTCGAGAATCACCGGTCAAAGTTTTTAAATTTCTTGCAAAAGAGTTGGAATTCTCGTACATGCAGGAAAGAAGAGCTGGTGATGTAAAAGGCACGACCCAGTTATCTAACGGTAATGAAGATACAACCAAGAGAGATCTTATGGAAAAGTTTGGCATATCTGAAAAATCTACTTGGACTGCTCTGGTAAACAAGAAGAATGAAGCTGTAGAAGCAAGTAGTAAGAAGAGTGTCTCTACCAGAGAAGATTCAGAATCTGTTATTGAAAGTGACGGCGAAAGTTCTGACAAGGACCACGGATCTGACGACAACAATTCTCATGTGGATAAGAAGGAAACTGCGAAAGACGGGATTATGAATGTGCAAGAAAAAATCGACATTTTATTGGAATTAATCCCTATATGTGGACACAATGCTTCTGTCTATTCATATATTGATGATCTTCCCGATTTTAAAGTTTGGATATTAATTCGAGATTCGCTGTTATGGGACTTAGAAAGACTCAGTGTGGAGTATCCAGATGATAAATTGCCTGAAACTCAAAGTACTGATCAAGTCGGGCAACCAATTACTATGGGTAATGATGGGTCCGCCGTATCAGATACTAGAAGTTATATGACCAGTGATCTAAATTATTTTGTAGAAGAGCAACCAAGAGCATTGCGTTCCGATTCTGACGAACCCAAGGAACACAAGAAGCCATTATCTGTTCTGAAAAGTCAATTGACTAAAATACAAGAAATGGAGTCATCTATTGGCAACAGCTTCGGTTCAACTAAAACGGTGGAAAAAATTGACAATCCCACGAACCAAGAACAACTAGATTCTCAGCCCAATAATGATTCCGATAGTGCTGTTGTAGATGACGATGATAATGAAGAAAAATCAGATTTTGAAACTCAGATTAAAGGCATTCCCATCGCCAATAAAAGACAGCCGCGCCAATCCTTTATTGATACCTATATGGGCGGATTGAGATCGCCCCTTGGGAGCAACATGAATAATGAATTTTTCATGGGTAAGATCGGACATTCCTTGGGTCATAGTAGTCCAGGGAGTAAAATCTCGCCAATGGCCAGCTTGAACAACGGGGAATTCACTTATCCGAGTTTTAAAAAGATGGTTTCAAGAACCGATCGTCGTTCATCGGGCTCACTATTTTTATCGCCATTAAAGAGAAGAGAATCTTCCACGACAGAATTTTTCAACGAATCTCCAATGAGACCATTATCACCAATGGTACCTAATTCTTCGTCGTCCAACAGTGGTTCCTTGAAATCTGTACCGCCATGGAACACTCGCCGACTACTGAAGCAGATCTTTAAGCAAGCCGTTGAAATGGGGAACATCTTGTTAGTGGTTAACATATTGTTTTTATTTCAAAATCTTTATCAATTAACATCTACAGAAGTGCTTAAGAATACACTGGCAGAGTTCATCAAAATATTGCACAAATACGAATTATTCGAATTATCAGCTGCCATTTCGAAATGCTCACCGTGGGAAGTCGTCATCAATGCAGACGGTGGACAATCGTTGGTTCCAATATTCTGTGACAAATGTGGTAAATTAATCACCAATGAACCATCAAAGGAAAGATTCACCTTGGAGGCACAGGAGAACGGTGACTCAGAGCCATTGAAGAGGTTTGGATACTGGTACTGCGATTCTTGTAGGAAACCAAACACCTTATGCATATTTTGCGAAAGGCCTATTAAAACTTTAGCAATTGGCCTGTTGGAATGTGGACATGAAGGTCATTTCCAGTGCCTTCAGAGCTGGTTTCTCGACGAAGGTATGGTTGAATGTCCAGGTGGATGCATGAGTCAAATTCGTCTCTAAGTTAGTGGAGATCTATATAAGACCGTTCTGTTCTAAGAAATCGTGTACAATATCCCAATAACCGTCTTGCACAATAGTATCATTGTGATAGCCAAACGGGAATTCGAACACCTCTTTGTTGTTACTGGGGCACAGTTCCGCCAATCTTTTCATGTGGTGTGGTGGGACGATTTCATCCTTTTGCCCACTTAAAAACAGGAACGGCAACGAACTGTCACAGTGAAGGATATCAATTTTGGAATTCCAAACTTCATGGCATAATCCAGCGAAATATTTTAAGTAGGGGAAAATGTAAGGTATGACTTCTCGGAGACTAAGGAAAGTGTTTTCCAGTATCACTGCATCGCACAACTGTGAGTACTTAGACGCAATGTAAATCGCATTGGCACCTCCGAGAGATCTGCCGTACAATACCAACCTCTTGGATTTGTGGAAATCGTTCGTAGATAAATATTCCACCACGGCATCCGCGTCCAGTTTGAGTCCCTTTTCGTTGGGCGAACCATCCGAGTGACCATACCCTCTGTATGAGTATATGAAGACGCTAGTTCCCATCTGTCTATAAAACATATCGGCAATTGGTATGAAATACCCAATATTGCCCGCGTTCGGGCACAAAATGAGAACAGTGGAAGTCGACTCTGCATCCTTATTCTTTAGATCGTATGCCTCAATCCTCACGCCGTCACTAGTCGTAATTTGTACTTTTTCGTAGGGCAATCCATAACTATCGGGAGTATCCACCTCATCTCTAGCGCCCTGTGCCCATGAGGGATACACCAGTTTATTTTGGAAAGCGTACAATGTCGCCAGCGACAAGGAAACAAATGCACAACCTTCGATTAGCATCTTACCGAACCACCAGAGCATTATGTTTGTTTTGAGTCTACGTAAACCGGAAATATTACCCAATTTTTTCGCTTGAAAAAAGGTTATACCACTTCTAAGACCTCTAGAATTCGTTAAACCAACTTTCCAGTGCCGTGACGGCCTTCAATGGGGTGCTTATGGGTTACTTTTCATTGAAACTCGTCTTTGATTTTGTCATTGTTTCTTAAGAAACCTTTGCACCAAAACGTCTTCGCAACGAACTTGGAAAAATTTTTCAATGTCAGTTGAAAAAACCATCAATCGACCAAACTCATCAACTTTTCAAAAACTGGAATTATTCTAAGGAAGTGCATTCGTGTATCTGTCAATCCATCCGTCAGTGAAATCTTAGCAAGAAATGTCAGTTGAAGAAGTTAGTCAAAAGGTTCAAGAAGTTCAAATCAACGATGGTGCTACAAAGACAACAGTATTGAGTGACCAGAGCAAGTTTGAGGTTAAGCACCCATTGAACACCAAGTGGACTCTTTGGTACACGAAGCCAGCTATCGATAAGAGCGAATCATGGTCAGATCTATTGCGTCCTGTGACTTCCTTCCAAACCGTGGAGGAGTTTTGGGCTATTGTTCAGAATATACCAGAACCTCACGAGCTACCACTGAAATCTGATTACCACGTCTTTAGGAACGATGTTAGACCAGAATGGGAAGACGAAGCCAATGCCAAGGGTGGTAAGTGGTCCTACCAAGTGAGAATCAAGAGTGCAGACATTAACGAATTGTGGTTGAGAACTCTACTAGCCGTTATTGGTGAGACCATCGACGAGGACGACTCTCAGATCAACGGTGTTGTTTTGAACGTTAGAAAGGGAGGTTACAAGTTTGCCTTGTGGACGAAATCCGAGGACAAGGAACCATTGTGCAACATTGGTGCAAGATTCAAGCAAGTGCTAAAGATCGGTGATGATGAAAAGATTGAATTCTTCCCTCACAGTGATGCTAATGGAAAACACCACCAACCAACAATCACTTTGTAAGATAGAATTCTTTATGGATTGACAAATAGTTTGCAATCGTTTGGTTAGTCTGACTGTTTGTATTTGTATGTACATGTAGGTTTTCATTTTTTTTTATTAGTTGGATGAACTTTACATCCATATATAACATTATTTTAAAGATTACGAAAACAAAAATTAAAAAACTAAAAAAAATGATTAAATAATAAAAAATTAAAAAAATAAAATATGAGAAAAACCTATGGTTAACGACGGTAATTACTTGTTTGTTTGTTTGTTTGTTTGTTTGTTTTATCCTTCTGCCCCGTGCTTAAGCTTGTCTAACGATTTATTTCTATGGAATCCCAATTATCGACTAGCCCTTGGAAATAAAATCCGAAAATGATAATCACATACAATAGGATCAACACCGACCCTTTGAAATAATTGGATTTACCCTCGGCATACAGGTAGGTGAACATGAAAACACTAGCAACGGTAGCTATCAGATCCCACTTGGGGAAAACGAGCGCAAACATCTGGTCTCTAATATTAATGGTAGAGTGTTTCCAGTTCCATGTATACCAGATCGAATAGACCACAAGGGCAGGGATTTGCAAAAGACACACTTGTAATGCATATGCACTACCAATCTCCATGGAAAGCGCTACGTTACCGTGGGTAGCAAATGAAATGGCGTTCAAAAATTCCGTCGAATTGGGTACCAACGCTAATATGGTCAATCCTAAAAATTTAGGGTTTAATGAGGACGATTCCAATACACCATCGACAGACGAAACTAAAATCTCTGCAATTATCGCATAAAGCACAGTAGCGAATAGTAGGATGAACGTCGATTTTCCTCTGGACCAGTTAGGAGATTCATGGCCACTGCCTTCGTCATTGTGAGCATCATGCGCATCACCACCACCGCCGGTACTGGATTGGGTTGGCTCTAATACGCGGCTACCTTCCTTATTCTGGTCACTGATGGGGAATTGCCAAATCATTACCGCATGGGTTCTCAGAGTAAACCAAAGCCCAATTAGGTAAGCCAGTGAAAGTACTACCGCACATGAGACTGACATAGGTTCAATCACATGTGTATACATTTTGTTAAATTTCAATGGCGGGTGCGAAAAATTGCACCTCTGAGAACTTAATACTTTACCAATACTCGTAACATTCAAATCGTAGAGTTTACCATCATCACATTGTACCACGTACCCACCGTAAATTTCATACAGCAATGTGGGGACAAACATGACTATCATGGAAAAGATTAGCATGGTAGACGATACACTTGCACTCTTGGGGTTATAACGTTGAGTTTTTCTCTTCAATGCACCTCCACACATGGATAACCCTGGTAAAAGAAGAACAGCACCAAGGATGGATCCAATCATGGAACCTTCCACGACGAGTCCCTTGCCCTGTCTTATTGCCACACAGTAAAGAAAGATTTCAACCACTGTGGAGAAAAAGGCGTTGATTACAGCACCGAGACCCATCGAAGTTTGTGCTGAAATGGATGCCACTGCTTGACCGATGTAAAATGCAAGCGGTATAATCGACGCTAGGCAAAGAGTGAAGATGGCATTGTCGTTGGATATCCATGTGTGAGATCCCAGGAGCCTTTTTTAGTGCATAGAAATCAAAGATGGTGAAGAAGACCAAAGTTACCAAATTCATCACGATAACGTTGGTACCATCGACTGTAAATTTGTAGTAGTGCCAACCTGCACAACGAAATGTACAGAGTAAAATACTTCTGCTGTCTTTATCGCCGCTAGCAATGGTTTCACCGGGTTTGGCCTTATTCTTAATGCTTTTAAATCCTAGCGCCAAGGGATGTCTCCTGAAGTGGTACATCAAATTCCAAAGGATATTGCTCATGGGTATTGTGAAGACTGTTAGCCAAGTGAATAATGCGAATGTGCAAACAATGGGTTGCAAGACCATGTGGAAGCAGGTATAGAAGACGAAGCGGCCCCAAGTCCATTTCCCTCTACCAAAATATCTTCTCTGTATAGCGGTTTTCGATGAAGGTGGACGCCCGTTTTCGTCAGAATCCTGTTCTTGTTGTTCTAGGTCTTGCTCCTGTTGCCCCTGGTGTGCGTCGGTAGATCCATAGGAAGGTTTTGGATGTTGATTGCTGTCGTTCTGGCGACTAGCAGAGTCACCATCGTGGTTCATCTGATACCCACCCAGTAAGGGCGTGTTGTCTTGAGTTTGAGATCTGTGGAAGAATAGTCGATTGCTGTATGTATTAACCCACTTGTAAAATTGTTGTGCGCTTATACCTTCATCCTTATCTTCCTGCATGTATTGTTCGTCGAAGTTCAAGTAGACAACTTTACCAAATGGCCAAAAGAGATAGAAGGCCAATCGCCACAAGACAGTCGAATATTCTCTTGCTGAACGAGTGAAAAGACCAAGTACAAGAACCGCAAGTGAAACTGCAACAGTCATGAGGAATAGGGAAAGACCACATGAAACGGACCAAAGAATATTTGAAATACGAACCCACCATGTAATCGTCTTCAAGTGGGTTTCATGGATATCCTCATCGGCTACCTTCTGCACAGATCTTTTCTTTTTTGTAAAGAGCCGGTTTCCAGATCCTGATACCAAAGGGATGAGTTTCGTTAATTGCATGCTGTCTCTCTCTCAGAGTGTAGGACTCTAAAGAATCTGCTACCGATACTTGATCACTCGAAGGTCTATCCTCTTCATCCACAGCATCAGGATTGCTAATAACCAAATTGTGTTGAGAACCTGTGTCGTCATCGTGTTCACGAAGTAGAAGTTTATCCGCAGGATGTTGATGTTGTTGTGTGCTCCTGGATCCGCTATCTCCGCCATCTTCACCACGTTGACCATCGCCTTCTTGCGTACTTCTAAGACTGTGTGTAGAATCCGGTTTTGTAGGAGCCAGAATCTTCACCCGCGACGGGTGTTCATGCAATTGACCCTGCTGCTGATTATTCGACTTGCGTTTGGAACTGCTGTTACTTGTGCTGCCCCCACCATGGCTATCGCTCAAATCTGCATTAGGTGGTAAAACATTCTGCGGTGTCCCACCTCTTGAAGTCCTGTTGTTAAGTGTATACTTTAGCCCATCGTGAAGACCTTCCAGATACCTTATGTCATGTTCAATCTCATTGGGATCGTCATCGACACTAAACACACGGTACACATGATCCTGTCCGCTTGCTGCAGTACCATTCGAATGTAATGCATGTAGCCTGTTGCCATTATCTTTTGAACCGCTCATGGCCAAAGGTCGTAGGGATGTGTAAGTTTGTCCTTCTTCTTCCCTACTTTCCTCGCCTTTCTTCCTCTTTGTAGCTTAAAAACTGCGTAGAAGACTTTATCAAGATGGGCTCGAAATTTATTGATCTTACTCCCCGTCCATTTTCCAACCTGATGAAAGCGATATCCTTAGGGGCGGCATAGAAAACATAAATAGAAAAAGCAGTAAAAATCCAGTCGTTTGAGATGATCATTTTTTGCTGAAGCAATGAAAAGAAATCAATATCGCTTCCATTTATCTATAGGTACGAATGAATCCTATTGAGTGCTTAACAGACAGTATGTCTTTAGATCTCTTCAACATTGAGCATAATACCCATTGGTAGATTCGTCAATCACATACTTCTTACCTTTCCTGCTAGTCGGCTAGTTGTTTTTCCTTGAAGGAAAACATTTTTTTAACTTCTATCTTCGATTGTCTTCCTTTTTATAGTTTTTTTCCCTCTCTCTCCCAGGTTGCCCTCGGTGGCGTTGCCGCCAATATAACCGCCCAAGGGGAGGGGGAGGAATTGTGGGGTATCCTAATGGGTGTAAGGAGAAGTTATTTACCTTACGTGCATAGTGATGCTCGTAATAGATGATCTGTGACACGAAAAATATCGTGTTTCACATTCTAAATACTTCTTCCCTGCATTCATCTCTTGCTACGAAGGAGTTTAACGTATAGTTCCTAAAGTTGAATATCCAGCAAAGGAGGGAGAAGGTATATTAACCAATTTAACAAGGACATAACACGCATTGCCATATTTTAGCATATCTAAAGAGTCGTATAGAAGTTAGGAGCTCTAGAAATCTATCGCTTGGCGCTTTCACTCATAACCGCCATTGTTCCACTCACGTGATCATCGCAGTGTTACACATTACCCGCACAGATCTCAAAGAGAAATCGTCTTTCCCGTTAAAAAAAGAAATATCCACCAAATTCGTTTCCTCTTACTTTAAAATAGCCCAAGGAGAAGCGAAGACGCGTCTCTCCAGATCTAGAAAGCCTGGTTTCAAAACAGGTGAAATCACCCATACTAAACCTAACTAGACTAAACTTCTAACTTGTTCTCTCTTTAGTTCACTTATAAACAAGGTCTGCTCATCGTCGATAATCGGCTGTAGGATTTTAGCACTCGCATCTGTCAATTTCCATCTGTGATTGTGGGAAAAATGCAGTTCAAGAAAAGTTCCATCGCTTGGTTGCTGTTCTTAAATTTTGCAGCTGAGATAACTAGTTCAGCTTCTGTCACCAGTCATGCTATAACTACAGATGTTGGTGGTTTGCCAGTCACACAAACCCTCATATTAGACCACCCAGAAAAAAGAGCTCCACCAGCTGCACCTGCAGCACGTGCAGCAGCAGGTGCAGCAGCACCTGCTAACGGTGGTGTTGCCCAAGGTGCCGGTGCTCAACAGGGTGCTGCTGCTCAACAGGGTGTTGCCGATACTGCTACTACTGCTCCAGCAGCTGCGACGACACCGGCAGCCGCAACAACCCCTGCAGGAACAACAGACACCGGCAGCAGCTTCTACGCCTGCAACAGCGACAACCACACCAGCTGGGGCAACAGGTACAACCACGGTTTCAGGATCCTCTGCTCCTACGACCACGCCGGCAGCAGCAACCTACGCCGGCAGCAGCAGCAACAGCAACCCACGTCCGGTTCCTCTGCACCTACAACTACGCCAGCGGCAGCAGGAACGACGCATCCAGTGCGTCAGGTTCAGGTTCGGGTTCGAAGAGTATAACACCAACAGGCCAAACAACTAGACCAGATCCATCAATCAGTAAGTTCACAACACCACCAAAAACCCCAGTTACGACTCTTTCCATGGATACTCTGGCTACAATGACTGAAATGAAAGACGGCAAGACAAACATTTACACGACAACAAGGGAACATACTTCCAATATGTGGGTTACCATTCCACATTCAGGCTCGTCGATTGTGGTACAGACGACATTTGCCCAAAGGTTTACAAGTATGTACGATAAGGTTGCCTCACCTAAGGAAGGTTCCATTGGATTGGGGTCTATCAGCGGAAAAGTTGGTGTCGTTAGACCTGAAATGAAAGTTACCCTTTCTTCTTCCAACGGTGTAGTCCCACAATTTTCCTCAGACCGTTCTATTCTCTTCCCATTAGTAGCTTTCCTAATGTGGTTTTTGTGAAGCCTCTACAAAAGGAATTTACTGGTAAATCCTTCGTTGTCTGTTGAATTCTTTCCTTCATCACCAAAAGTGTTACGTACGGCTAGAAACATTTTTCTTAACGCCCTTATTATTATTATTATTAGTATTAGTATTGTTATTCTAATAGCATTAGTGGTAGTATTGATAAAAAATTCTTTGCTATTCACGATCTATAAACGGATTTTACAGCTTCAGCGAAAATGTCAAGACCTTGTTGTAGAGTTTCGTCTTCGATGGTCAATGGTGGGACGAATCTGACAGTGTTGTTACCGGCGGTAATGATTAACAAGCCCAACTCTCTTGCCTTACTGACAATAGGACCTGGATTCTCCTTAAATTGACAACCAACAATCAAACCTTTACCTCTAACATCTACAATTTGATCACTGAATGATTTCTGCAGCTGTCTAAGACTATTTTGCAATGTTTCGCCTTTCTTATTGACTTGTTCCAAGAATTTTGGATCAGCTAGAACTTCAAGAACGTAGTTACCTACCGCACATGCCAATGGGTTACCACCATAAGTGGTACCGTGATCACCAACAACTAGCGCATTGTTAACTTTTTCATTAACAACGGTAGCCGCAATTGGGAAACCGTTACCTAGGGCCTTAGCAGTGGTGAAGATATCTGGATGTGCCTCCTTTGGCAAATAACTATGAGCCCATAGCTTACCTGAACGTGACAACCCACACTGAATTTCATCGTAGATAACAATTATGTTATGGGCTTCACAGATTTCCTTAAGACCTGCAAGAGTCTCCAGGGGTACAGGGAAAACACCACCTTCACCTTGAATAGGTTCTACAATTAACCCAGCTAATTTATCACCTTTAGCACTTACAAAGTTTTGTAATTTAGTCAATTGATCATTTAGGTTTAAAAAGTGAATGCCCGGAACTAAATCACCAAAGGGTGTTCTGTACTTTGGATTTGCTGTAGCAGAGAGTGCCCCCATAGTACGACCATGGAATGAGTTTTCAAACGCAACGATTTCCTGCTTAGATGCATTCTGTGCAATACCATACTTCTTGGCAAATTTTAGTGCAGCCTCGTTAGCCTCACTACCGGAATTACATAGAAAGACCTTGGATGCATCGTATTGACCACCTAATTGCTTAGTCTTTTCTACGATTTTTTCACTCAATTTTAAGCATTCTGTGTTGTAGTAGAGATTCGAAGAATGCATCAGGGTTGACGCTTGTTTGAACAAAACTTGTGCAACTTCTGGATTTGCATGACCCAACGCTGTGACTGCAATACCGGCCGTGAAATCAACAAATTCCTTATTATTGACATCGTCATATAATTTGGCATTTACACCTCTAGTGATATAAAGATCATCAGGTCTAGCATAAGTAGTCACCTGGTATGACTTATTACTGGCAAATCTTCTAGAGTTTTTTAACAAGTTTCTAAACATTTCTTGAGGTAGGTTAGGCTCAATTGACTCTTCAATGCTCCTACTTTCCCTCGAAGATCACGGTTCTCTGGACAAGATTGAAATTTTTCAACTAATCTATATACACCGCTCATTTGAAAAAGAAAGGTTGGAATAATTGTTGATCATGAATGAATCCTCGAAATGAGTCACAAGAAAACTTTTTCAAGAATCATAATAATAAGAAAAAAAAAAAAATCGTATCCATGAAATACTAATATACATAACGAACTATATCTCTACATTGCCATGGAACCCTGATTCCAAGACAAGTAGCTTGGGTCAGCTTCCTTTCTACCTGATATCAACCAAAAACCAAACAATAGTATGGCAAACGCTGCGCTTATGCAGCCACCAATCAAGTACACCGTGCCCAGGAAATAGTTGCGGCTTCCTATGCTAGAACCGTGTGTAATATATACTCCCTTCTTGCCTTCAAATGGTCTTACGGGCCAATGCAGACCAATATCAATTTGATATTCACCTGCCGGTAGATCGCTCTCGGAGTTTTGACGAATTAACTTGGCAAATTTATCGAATGCGGCCGGTCTCATCCAGTTTTGGAACTCTTCCCAATTTTGAATATCCGGAATATTAGTTTTGTTATAACCATGCGGAAATTTCTTGGTCCAATATGGGGGTGGTGCAATTTTGGAAGGATCGTAATCAGTCTTTTGGAATCTTCTTCTATCGGATTTCCAATTGATATTCTTGTTGGATAATGGGTAGTTTTTTGAATTATCTCGAACGTTTATCAATTGGTCTGGGAAAGTGTCGTTGAACAAGGAGTTTGCAATCAATCCACATGGATAGTACAACTTACCTTCTTCATTTCTTGCTAGCGATTTGCAGTTGATACCAGCACCTTCGTGAATGTCATCATACGTTGAGGCGGCGCGTCCCCTTATTTGGTCTTCACTAAATGACAGAACGTAACGTCTGTGATTCGCAGAAAACTTATCCAGCATGTAATTCACATAGACGTCCTTCTTTAGCGATCTTGGTGTCGTAAACCGTATGTGACAGGTACCCTTCTCTTCAGAGTCATCATCGGGATCATCCGTATACCTCCATTGTGGTGCTGTGCTGTAGTCTTTATAATTTCTGAAATGATAGGTCCAATACTTCTCAGGCATATCATGCCACTGGTTCTGTCCCGTGGGGGCTTCCTTGGGGCAATTGTGATACCAAATCGTTAACTCACTGACTGTGTTGGCCTCTGCAAGTAAACATCCACCGACAATAACGAAAACCACTGTGATCAATAAATAGATCGGTAGAACGATTCTTGGTGTGAAAACGGGGTTCCATGCCTTCAAACGTTGCTGCGTGAAGCTATCCTCTTTGGGTCTTCTATTCTTGACTTTCACAGGTATGACATCCTCCTCTTCGAACTCAGATGCATCTAACTCTTCATCCTCTTGATTCTGTAGATCCTTTGGATCATTCTCTTTCCTCTTATGAAGGGTCATATGTCCCAGATCAAAATGCTTCATCCTGAATTTCTTATTTATTTCTCTATCTTACCAGCCTTGATCTTAGTTGAATATAGGGAATTAGTTCTGAGATCAAGTCTAACCTCTCCCTAATTTTAGATTTCTTCGAATCATCAAGAATATCAGAGATGTTATGTATCTTTTTTTTTTTTTTTCATCTTTTCTCACCTCGGGCACATCGCGAGTAAGAAGGTGAAGAACAATTTACCTCAGAAGTCGTCGAAGAAAATATCGCGTCGAACTGATGTGCCTGCAGTTGTAGACATATTACAATATTTTAGCACACTTACATACTGCACATTGTCTGTTTGGTTTACCTTTAATGCTTGCCTTCCATTAATCTTATCCTGGTACCATGGTTCCATACTGAACCAAATCCGTAGCAGGTTGCGCCTCCACCGATTAGCCACAGTTCTTGAGAGTATGGGTCAAATTGTAGGTCTGCACCCACCAACAAAGGAAGAGGGTTTGGTAATGCTACCGATTTGAAAGTATGACATTTGATATCTAGGACAATAATCATATTGCGAGCGTTGAAAAGAAAAGGTCCAGTGCCTCCTGCCAAGACAATTTGGTTTTCATTAATGAATTTTGCTTGTGCACCATAGCGACATAATAGCGGGCTTCTCCAAGTGTCCACGATCTTTAAGCATTTTTGTCATCACTATCGTAGGTGAAAATGTAAATGTGATCCGAAATTTCGGATTCGTTAGCGTATCCACCGCCAACCAGAACACCCGTACGAGTAGAAGTATTGTAGTCAGCTGCAGGTGAAATTAGAACAGGTAACCTTGACGGTATGCTTTCCACGCTATTTTGTTCTACGTCTAATATAAGAGCCGCATGCGAACCTTGTGTCTTGCCGCCTAAAATCAATAATTTATTCTCCTTGAAAGGACAGGTAACATGTCTGTAACGAGCTTCTGGTAAATCAGGGCCTCTGACCCATATTTGCGAAGATATAATGAATTTCCAAGTATCTAATAGAGGCTGCAATGGGTTTTCTACCACCGATGACGATGGCCATATCATCATTTACAAGTGTAAACGTATGGCAAGTTCTTGCAACAGGAGCTGCAGCCTTATCAAAACTTACATCATCGGATTTTCCGGTGGATTCGATGGAAACAAGCTTATTTGTTCTTTGAGGACAGGAGCCTCCAAAATACAACAGCTTTTTCTTGTTAAGGTCTAGAATAGAAGCACCAAATTTTCGAACACTACCAACTTCAAAATATTCCACAGGATATGAAGAAGCCTCAATGTTTTCAGTAGAAGGAAACGGTAATAACGGAAACCTATCAAATACAAATAATTCATTTACAGCATGTAAAATGACATAGTGATGGGAAAATAGATGGAATTCTTCCAACTCGTCGAACGGTTCTATTTCTTGTAACGCAGATCTCGTAGATTCGTTTAAAGAGCACCATAATTGGAACATATCACCTGCATTAACGTGGGAGAACCTAAACGATTAAACCTCTGTTCCTGGGCATCCACACTTTGATATTTGACCACCGATTGCAAGGGTGATCGATTCTTATTGAAATGTTTTAGCATTTGATGAGCAAACGGATCATCACTAGATGCAGGAGTCAACTGTTCTAGCATAATAAAATGTGAATGGGTCACACGCGAACACAGCTCGATAATTTGATCAGCTTGTTCGGCTTTCATATACGCCAGTGAAACTTCCGCAATGAAAACTTTGGTACATTCATCATCAAGAGAGTCAATCAATTGCGCAAATGATTCAGGATAATTTAGGTTACACGCTACGAGTGAATACTTCGAATACCTTCCGTGTGATACCGGCTTTCCAACAATCCTCTTTAACTCATCGTTTACCGCTATCATCGACGACTTTTCATTAATTAAGTCTGGATAATCTACATCCACGAATGTAAATCTATGATGATAATTTATACTTTCCGCATTGCGCCTATCTAATAGCTGAAATGGCAGTGGATCAAACCCGCATCCCAGATTCACAACTACCACAGGACCTTGAACTTTAACACTAATTTCATCTAGCTGCGATCTAATCGCGTGCAATCTCAACCAGTAACCACGATTGATACAGGGGGATCTTTGCAATGGTTTGGGGACAAAGTGTTTGAAATATTCTAGCGTCTCTTGACCGTCTACGCTCCCATTTGCTCGCAACTTCGGGTAGTATAAAACCTCCACAGATCTCTTCGAAGCGATAGAAGAATTATTGGTTCCTTGAATGGCTAAATCGGCAAACTGTTTGCGTCTCTCTTGCTTATTTCGAACCGGTTCTGGCGCCATTATCCCATCCAGCAGCTAATCTTGAAGATATACAATGAGAGAAACGGTTATTCACTAAGCTCATCTCATCTCTTCAAATTTTACCGATTTTAGGCACAATTCATCACACGTGATAAGGCCAAGATTAATGAAGAGTAACTTCCATCATCGATTTCATTTAATGATTAGAAAACTCAGGCTTATTGTAATGCCATAATCTTCAAACACCTCTTCCAAACTCTCTTTGTATTCATCCTGGGTAGTCCTGTGTTCAATCATCTAAGGGACCTGTTCATAAAAACAGATGCTTAAATCCAAACCGATTACACTGATTACTAGGAGCGAGTTCAATTCGAAGATCTAAAATGAATCAAGGAGGTTACGATGATGGTGTACCCGTCTCCCATGCCTTTAACAAGCAACCTCATGCCATTGACACCCCAAAACAGAGGAAGACTACCAAATTTATTCTCAGTAAATATACCATCTATGAGACTAATGAGAGAATGTACATTGTAGGTAGTAATAAGAGGGAAACCATGTTTAGAATTCTTGAGATAGATTTGGGTGTTCCACCAGATAAGCTTAGTGTTCTCGAGGATAACGTATTCTTCACCAGAAATGAGATTATGAACGTATTATCGGGTCTGGAGGAAGCTAGTGAAGAAGGCTTGCACAAAAAACTAACCGGATATGGATTATTGGGATTCATTAGATTTACTATGTGTTACTATTTGGTAGTGGTTACTAAGTGTAGTCAAATAGCTGTGTTGGCAGGTCATTGCATATACCATATCGACGAAACCCAGCTGGTACCAATTTCCAATAGTTATAGAAAGCCTGACAAGTATAGCGTGGAAGCAAGGTTAATTTCGACTTTTCAAAGTTTAGACTTGAGCAAAACTTTTTATTTCAGTAACACTTACGATATTACAAACACTTTACAGACCAATCTTTTAAGGGAAAAGTTGAAGGCAAAGGATAGAACCGATATTTCTGTACCTAGCGGTATCTATGATTACAATGAAATGTTCATGTGGAACACCAATCTCCTAGGACCTGTATTAGCTTGTATCGATACGGTTTATGATTGGTTTCAACCAATTATCCACGGATTCATAGATCAAGTTAATGTCTCAGTACTGGGGAAAAGTATCTACATCACCTTAATTGCAAGAAGGTCTCATCATTTTGCAGGTGCCAGATTCTTGAAAAGAGGTGTTAATAATCAAGGTTATGTGGCTAACGAAGTGGAAACCGAACAAATTGCAGCAGACATGATCTTAACATCCTTTCATCGACCTGGCAATGGTTACTACGATAGCGATCGATACACTTCTTTCATACAACACCGGGGCTCCATTCCGTTATACTGGACCCAAGAGGCTTCAAATTTAACTGCAAAACCACCAATTCAAATAAATTCCGTGGATCCTTATTTCAGCTCGGCGGCTCTTCATTTCGACATGTTATTTCAAAGGTACGGTACAGTGCAAGTCTTAAATTTGATTAAAACGAGAGAGAAAAAGCCAAGAGAGGTTAAACTTCTAAGAGAGTTCGAACAGTGCATAACGTACTTGAACCAGTTTTTACCAGAGCATAAAAGAATTGATTACACATCTTGGGATATGAGTCGTGCATCAAAGCAATTTGGTCAAGGTGTTATCGAGTTTCTTGAAACATATGCTGCCAAATCTGTGTCTAAAACGGGGATTTTCCAAAATGGAACCGATTTCTCTTCCACTAAAGTACAAGAAGGTGTATGTCGAACCAACTGTATCGACTGTCTCGACAGGACTAATGCAGCTCAATTTGTTATTGGTAAAAGAGCACTGGGTGTTCAACTGAAACAACTGGGGGTTGTAGACAACAGTTATCTGGAATACGATTCGGATATTGTCAATATTCTCACTGAATTGTTCCACGACTTGGGTGATACGATTGCACTGCAGTATGGTGGATCCCATCTGGTGAATACCATGGAAACATACCGGAAGATCAATCAATGGAGTTCACACTCAAGAGATATGATCGAGAGTATTAAAAGATTCTACAGCAATTCCTTCGTTGATGCACAGAGGCAAGATGCCATTAACTTGTTTTTGGGCCACTACGTTTGGCAAGAAGGATATCCAACGCTATGGGAGATGAATACGGATATTTATCTGCACAACGACTATGTGGTCGACAGTGCGAAGAGGAGTTATACTCATTGGTGGAATGATTATCATATCAAGGACATCAAATCTATTTTAAAGGAGGAATTCATTGATCAAAATAACGATTTAACTTTGGAAGACGTGGTTCGTAACATTAGAGGATACCCAGGTGCATTTGACAATTATTGGAACGAATACTATCTACCACGGTCCGTTACGTGGATGCAGGATCTATTTGTATATAACATGAATTCCACTAGAAGATACCATACGATGAAGAAAGATGACAAAGAACTATCGCCATTTACCTCCCGTAAGCAAACAGGCATCAACAGAAGACTGAGAGCTATCATTGAAGAGAATGAGAAGAAACAAGAACCAGTCGAAAAGGTTGTTCCTAGAGAGACCAAATGTCGAGCAAGCGATGAATTGAACATATCAAATTACAACCTAAAACTGATGTATCATTACAGCACAAACCTGAGAAGAAAGTTAAAATTCACCTATGAAAACAAAGTAGCAGTGTTATCGCGAGATTTCATCGAAAAGCACACCGGCGATCCGGTAATAATGGATGAGAAGGTTAATGATTGTATCATGGATGAAATATCTAACGAAAACAACGAAACATCGATCATTGAAGACTTGACAAAAAATTATTCTCACAATCTATCAGTCGATACTAATTACTATAGAAACGTCATGCAAGTTGACAACTACTCACCCTTGGAAAATCCTAACCTACAGACAGAGATCTCAGACCCTGCATTAAATTACACAGATATGAAAATATACGACAGTTATGCAAATGGTTCCAATAAGCAATTTCTGTTCTTCTAGAACTCATGCTTCAGCAACTTTGGAAACTTTACTGAAGTTTTCTTTGACAACATTCTTATGAGCCGAAACTTGTAGATGTTGACAATCAAGTATTGATCTATAACATGCTAAGGTATCCTTAACTTCTTCACATTTAATCCATATCTTACCATTGACCCCAATGGCAATTTCGAACTGAGTGTGTTTGGCGAGTATAGATAAAAGTGGAAAACCATTATCAAACAACAGATGACGGGCAAATTTGAGAGTGACATCTACCGTCATACCTCCATCTAAGAGTCCGTATCCCGCATCTTTACCAGTCGTAGAATCCACACATTCCAATTCCGCCTCCAGTTCCTTCTCAGCTGACGACACCCTAGCATATACAAGGTCTCCAATCTTCAAAGTGGGCTTATTCTTTTTCGATGCATTAGGGAATGCCATATATGGTAGAGTTACACAGGTGGAAAAACTCGACAGTGAAACTTTATAACTATCGGTGAACTGTCCTACGATAATACCAACCACTAGATCACCAACGGCAGGAATATATCTTTTCGATTCATAATCGACATACAGACTCTGATCTTTTTTGCTATCGGACACGACTGCAGGACCTGCATTTATGGGGAAAACCTTCTGACTTTTGGGGTCACAGTACACACCTGGACCAATGTTGAGTGGCTTATTCTCATCATATTGGAGCTGATCACCGGGGAAGACAACGGTGGACATCCTTGATGCTGATAGTGATGATCTTCTTCTTTTTCGGCCACTTGATGTGATTTTTTACATGCGATGAGATGAATTTTTCACTTAGATAGACAGTATCTATATAGCATGAAAAAGTTGAAGGTTAAATCACGACTTTAAACCCAAAGGTTTTAAAATATGTGCAGATCGGGAGTCAGTCGAAAGTGGTCTACAAAATGAGTAGACCATGGAGTTCCATTGAGTAGAATTTTCCCAAGATGCCTAACCATATCCTTATATCTATGGACTTCTTATGTGTCCTTGACCAGAATTAATCAGATTTGGTACAAGTCTCTGGTATCCGTTGTTGTAATTTTGATGGTGATAGGACTCTATACATATTATAAAGTTGTCGTTACTGGTCCTGGAAGTCCCCTTGATTATGAAATGATAAGAATTTCTGACATGCGAGCTGTCGAAAGTGGTTCAGAACTTCCACCAGAGTTCTTAAGTCGAAGATCCATTACAATGAAAAGAGATGGTAGGTTTAGAGTATGCCAAACGTGCCACGTATGGAAACCTGATAGATCTCATCACTGCTCTAGGTGCGATAAATGTATCTTAAAGATGGATCATCATTGTCCATGGTTCCCCAGCTGCATCGGTTTCAACAATCAAAGATTCTTTATACAGTTTCTGCTGTACGCTACCACTTACTCCATTGTTGTCTTTTCGTTTATCTCCATTCAATTGTTTCATTGGTTTAAAACTAAGCAATACGAAGTCGAACTTATAGATTTTCAGCTTCTGTCAGTCTGGTTACTGGGTATTGCTGTATCTATATCACTATCATTCTTCACCGGGTTTAGTGTTTATCAAGTGACAAAGAATCAAACTACCATTGAAATGCACATCTATAGACGTTATAGAGAAGAATTGGAAATTTTAGCTGATACCTGTGGTCCCATCAATTCGAACCGGGATAATGCTTATGATTTAGGATCTGCAATGAACAACTGGAAAGATACAATGGGCGAACACTGGATTGAATGGTTGTTCCCAATCGCCACCTCCAGATTGAAGAAAAATAGAAATACCTTAGATCACAAGGGCCTCTATTTTGAATTGAGGGGTGATATCAATAATAGGCTTCTGGAAAACATGAGTTTACAAGATAGGTTGTTAAGAAGGCTAACACCTCGTTCTTCCATGGACCAATGAATTTGGGAATTAGATATAATAAAACTAAAAATCATTAAAAACTAACATCAAATATTCTTACAAACCATTATATCATACTATTAGAAAATCAAATTATATTGTACAATTGCAACTCATGCCAGAATCTATCTATAACATCCTTTGTAATGCACTCAGATAAATAACATCATAAAACATAAGATAGATGACAGGACACTTACCTCTGGACGAACCGCACCTGCCTCAAAAGTCTGTAAATTCAACGTTTGGCTAACACTACCGGTGTTAGAAATAGAGTTTTCACGCTTTGCGACGGTACCGAGAGGAGCCTTTGTGTTAGAATTGGAACTTGTGCAGGAGTAGCCTTGATAGGTGATTGAGATATACCAACTGTGGACCAAGCACCTCCAGATTCTCTAGTTAAAGTTTCAACGACTTGGAAACACGAGCATGGCTCTGTCTCTCCTCCACCATTTGCTGTATTAACCGCCTGAGTTGTGTCATAGGAAACGGTCAACGTTTGAGTCACTGGAGCTGGAGAACCATTAGCAGATGATGTTACTTGAATTTTACCCGTCTGTCCAGATTCATGAGCAGTGGCATGATCCGTTGTAACTGATGCTCCACTGGTTGGCTGACTATTCCAACCGGCTTGTGCTCCATTGATTGTTGTGGTGATTACCTTATGAGTTCTATAAGTGGTGGCTTCTGGATGAGTAACAGGAGAAGCTTGCGTGACCGATTCCACTCCCATAGTACCACCTGCTGCAGGAACACCACTTCCAGAAGAAGTCTCAGAAGGACCCTGAGCTGGACCTTCACTAACCGGCGAGCTTCCCCAAGTGTGAACAGAAGGAGAAGAGATAGGTTCAGCCTTAGAGAACCCAGCAGTCTGGTTTGACCACTTTCTGTTTGAGAAGAACCAGAGCTGTTGCCTGCCAAATTTGCCTGAAGGATAAGAAACCCCAGGAGCCAAAGTGTAAGGCGATTTACTGATAACACTTTGTCCAGTACCAGTAGCACCAACAGTAGTATTCGTAAAAGGAACGTTAGTAGCGTAAGGTGAAAGCAATAGTGCTGTTCACATAAGGAACAGCGCTAGAATAAACTGTCGTTTGCGTACCGAAGGTAGCAGTAAAAGCCCTGGCACTAGATGATATAACAACTGGATTCGAAGATAATGTATTGGTTGGATATGAAGATGCTGTCTCTGTCTTGGTAGAAGCTCCATTAACGCCTTGAACCACTATAGTATTAGCAACTGCTGAATCGGTAGCTCCAGCGGAAACTGGGACCAAAGTAGGATAGGAACTAGTCTTACCATTTTCTGTTGTGGTGACAAAGAAGCAGTAGAAGCAATCTCAGGATTAGCAGTGACAGTAGCACCATTAGTACCAGTTGTCTGAGCGACAGCTGGAAGAGGGTTTGTATAAGAAGTAACTTGACCATCTTGCGTACCCGTAATAACTGTATACGTTCCATGAAAGCCGGTTTGAGAGGCCACAGATTCATTCTTTGAGGTAGCTTCAGTTGCAACTGGGAACCAGCTAGTGGAAGAGGTAATTTGACCATTGTCAGTCCTGGTAATAACACTATAGGTCTCATAAGGTGAATCAGAATTAGTAGTACTAGGACCCTTCGAAGTAGCCTCAGTTGCAACTGGGAACCAACTAGTGGAAGAAGTAATTTGACCATTGTCAGTCCTGGTAATAACACTATAGGTCTCATAAGGTGAATCAGAATTAGTAGTACTAGGACCCTTCGAAGTAGCCTCAGTTGCAACTGGGAACCAGCTAGTGGAAGAAGTAATTTGACCATTGTCAGTCCTGGTAATAACACTATAGGTCTCATAAGGTGAATCAGAATTAGTAGTACTAGGACCCTTCGAAGTAGCCTCAGTTGCAACTGGGAACCAACTAGTGAATGAAGTAAGTTCACCATTGTCGGTGTTAGTAATCACACTGTAGGTTTCGTAAGGTGATCCAGAATTGGTAGTAGAAGCGCCCTTTGAGGTAGTCTCAGTTGCAACTGGGAACCAACTAGTGAATGAAGTAAGTTCACCGTTGTCAGTTCTTGTAATAACACTGTAAGTCTCAGATAGACTAGGAGTCAAACTGGTTGTCAAAGTGGCATTTGGAAAGTAGTTACTAGCTGTCAGAGAGGCTGTAGCAGAGTAACTTATACCGTTAGAATAGCTTGACAGAGAGCTCTCATGTGACACAGAAGTAGAGTTGATCAAATAACTACCAGATAGTGAAGATGGGATGGATCCAGATGTTACCGTCAATGAGGGACTATTTGAAAAGATTGACATAGCGGTGGACTGCGATGTTGGGGTAGAACTTTGTTCTGAGCTTCTAAGTTGAGTAGCTGAAGGCTCCACAGTAGAGTTCAAACTCTGACTCCATGAGACTGACGAAGTTTGTTCTGGAATCAGTTTGGAGTTAGAACTTTGAGTTGGTACAGTAGACCAAGTAGTTGGAGTGACAGTAATTTCAGTTGTTAGAGTACCGTTTGGAAATACTTCTTGAAGAAGAAGAACTCAAAGAAGAATTCGAATGAATACCGCTGGATGTCAAGGGTGACGATGTGGCCATTGGTATACTACTGCTATTCGAGAAAGCGTTAGTGGATGGCGCAGTTACCGAACTGGAAGTAGAGTTACTCACAAAACCACTAGTTGGAACAACTGAACTGGAAGTAGAGTTACTCACGAACCTACTAGTTGGAACAACCGAACTGGAAGTAGAGTTACTGCACGAGCCTACTAGTTGGAACAGCTGAACTGGAGGTAGAGTTACTCACGAACCTACTAGTTGGAACAGCTGAACTGGAGGTAGAGTTACTCACAAAACCGCTAGTTGGAACAGCCGAACTGGAGGTAGAGTTTTGCATCAAGCTGCTGGTTGGAACAGCTGAACTGGAGGTAGAGTTACTCACAAAACCGCTAGTTGGAACAGCCGAACTAGAGGTAGAGTTTTGCAAAAAGCTGCTAGTTGGAGCCACTGAGCTAGAAGTAGAATTACTCACGAACCCACTAGTTGGAACAGCTGAACTGGAAGTAGAGTTCTGCACAAAGCTGCTAGTTGGAACAGCTGAACCGGAAGTAGAGTTTTGAACCAAACTGCTGGATGGAGCAGATGAAGTTGGAGCAACGGAACTAGAGGTGGAGTTTTGAACCAGACTGCTGGATGGAGCAGATGAAGTTGGTGCAACTAACTAGAGGTGGAGTTTTGAACCAGACTGCTGGATGGAGCAGATGAAGTTGGTGCAACCGAACTAGAGGTGGAGTTTTGAACCAAACTGCTGGATGGAGCAGATGAAGTTGGTGCAACCGAACTAGAGGTGGAGTTTTGAACCAAACTGCTGGATGGAGCAGATGAAGTTGGAGTTACCGAACTAGAGGTGGAGTTTTGAACCAAACTGCTGGATGGAGCAGATGAAGTTGGTGCAACCGAACTAGAGGTGGAGTTTTGAACCAAACTGCTGGATGGAGCAGATGAAGTTGGTTCTGGAACCATTGTAGAATCTGAACCAGAGGAAGAAAGTGTCGATAATGGACTTGATGTAGTGTTCGAAGCTGCGGAAACACCAGTATTGGCACTAGAAGAGCCAGAAGTAGGTGTTATAGAAGTTGAATTAGCAGAAGTAGCTGACACTACACTCGACAAATCTGGTGCTCCGGAAGAACTAGTACTGACTGCAGAAGTAGGTTCCGGACTGGAAGAAGTACCGGAACCGTTGAGAGGTTGAGAAGGAATGCTGTTTTCAGTAGAAGCTGGTGGAACGGTAGAAGCATCTGCTGAAGGAGCAAAAGTTACACTTGGAGCAGAGGACATACTAGAAAGTCCAGCCTGTACACTTGAAGGTGTTGAAGAAGCAGATAGGACTGATGAAGGAACACTGTACACTCTACTGCTGGGTGTCGAACTATTAGAGTAAAGGCCGGAGCTAGGAGAAGCTTCTGCGGTATCCTCTCTTGGGAATAAATTTACATGAGAATCTGCAAAGACGTCAAATTCCAAATCCTTCTTGAAATTCCTTCTGAAGATGCTTGATAGGGAACCCTTGTGAAAACTTACCTGATTTCCAACAGATCCATGGTACAAAGGTAAGGTATAGTAGGTAATACGGACGTACACACCACCATCAGTACCAGTATTATTGAACTTCATGTTAATGGAATTCACAGATGATGTATCATCTTCCGGTGTGAATGGTACAGATTCTAGAGGCTCATTAAAATCATCAACCTTCTTAACCAACTCACATTTAGTCTTGGTAGTATCAATATTGTATTGTGAATCGCCCATCTTTGGTTCGGAAGTGATATAGACAGGACGATCCAGTTGGTCCACTGGAACGTCCACCGTAAACCAGGCAGTCTTGTTATTCATATAGATTCCACCATTGGCGGTCACTTTGTCGAGACTCTTGGGTTCATAGTGCATTACTTGCTTAAATGACTCGCCCTTGGAGGTTTTGAAAGTGTATTCCACATCATGAGGGCTTTTCAATTCCTCTAAGGCCTTTTCACTTAATTTGCTCAGGAAATTGAACGTAGCAGTAGTGTTACGGGAGGGCGTTTCAGGAAATGATACCGTCATAACATTGTCGTTGTTAACTACTTTACCAATCTCTTGAGAACGGTGAAGTAAACTAAAAGAAGTTTTAGGCAAAGCAACGAATTCATCAGGAACCTGTAAAGAAAGCTCTTCTGTTTGTCCTTCACTGATAAACATTTCGGCTTCCATGAGAAACCAATGCTTAGGATCAAAGGAATAACCATTACCGGATAGAGCATCACGTAGCTCTACACTGGTGAAAAAGGACCTGTCTGTAGCTGAAGCTAATGACAGCACTGCGCTGAAGCTACCTATGAGAAGCTGTAACGCTAATAGCATTTAGTACTTTAAAGAATGATCTATTGACTTGGCTTGACGATGGATGTTTTACAAAATAATTCCCAACATGAAACTACCTCATAGATGTTTCAATATCTCTTAGCCTTTTATATACACATTCCAGAAATTCGTTTGATGAAAATCCATTGCTTGCAAAGCATTTTGATTTACTGTGCTTCCTACAGATGATTTCATGTTTGAATTATTCAAAAGACCAGTCGAGTATGAATTAATTCTCGAGGAACCAGCTTAAAATCATTGTGCGGCTGAACGTAACTTTCGGAGTGTGAAAAAAAAAAAAAAGAAGCTGGTATAACCAGCATGAATACTGTAGACATCAATAACCAAAATAACAAATTGATTCCCACACATTTGATATTGATCCCATTGAACCTTGTAGAAAATATTTTCACTAACACATTCTTCGATTGATTATCCTGCTGGGCATTTTTCTTTGATTTGCAACATAACATTTAAGACTTACGTATTAACATATTTGCCAAATAAGTTCTTCCTTCAACAATGAAGAATGGAATGAATAATCCAATGCTGGTTTTAGTGTTGTACAATTGTCTTACATAATTTACAGTCTTTACACTATTCGCAGTAATTTTCATAGAGATCGTAGTATTGGCAGTAGACCATCGATCACCGAAAGAAAAATTGCCCGGCTATCGCTTACTTGCCCATTATCATTAATGACAGAAACCCAAACGAGCCTAAACCATATCAGATGGTACTACCACTTCTTATTGGAATTGGCGTGACTGCAATCGCATTAACCGCGCGTTCAGGGATCAGAGCATGGGAAATATACAGACTATTGTCCCCTATGACGATTGCCAGAATGAACAATGTGAGCATCAGACAATCGCCAAAATGGTCTGGAAGTCAGTTATTTCTGAGCAGTAGACTTGACCCTAAGCTACAAAGGAAGCTAAACGAATATCCTGGTGGATTCAATCCCCGAATGACTGAATCTGAAGCTCTTCTAATCCTTAACATTTTGCCCACAGAAATTGAGTTACTGGATGAGAGAATGCTCAAAAGTAAGCATAGGAAAGCCATGATTCATAACCATCCTGACAAAGGGGAGCACCATATATAGCAATTAAGATTAATGAGGCCAAGGATGTTTTAGAGGAAAGCTGCATGGTGAAGAAGAAGTAGCTCACGTGCTACATATGTTGAAGCTACCATTCTTTATACTTGAACCGATTCGCAGTAGTTATGATGAATTAAAAGAAATAGGGTAAATCTTCACAAGTACAAAAGTGCTATTCTAGAGCCCTTATTCTATTGGCGGTGTTTTAGAGATGTTGAAACTAAGCATTGAATTCAATGAATTGATGAGGTATGGTATCTGTGAAATTCCCCAATTTAGTTGACGAATGGGCCAGTCCAAAATGCCCAGATATGCCCAGGTGAAATTGCCGTCTTACGATCGCTTCAGCATAGAATCCAGGGTATTGAATTGCATAGTTAATGCGAATTTACCCATCGACACGTTAAGAATGTGCTCGAGACCATTTGGTGTTAACACATCAGAACTAGCGGTAAACTGTTGTTATTTTAAACCTCTGGAAAGGCGATACCCGATTCTGAATGGGGTCGCTCTACTATTAGATGGAGAGCTTTATGATTCTTTACAAGAATTATCTGATCTGAGACAGAGACTGAAATTTTACAGATGAAATACGGTATCGAACATAACACTACTGTGCTTCAAGCTGGAGACGTAATAGCGCCTTCTTGGTGTTCAGTGGCTTACTGCACGCCTTCCCAAAAGGTGTAATAGATTTTGATAAGACTCAAATAGTGCTCATCAGAGATACAGAAGGTATTTTAAAACATGAAGAGAATAGTGTTATCCACACGAACACGGTAAATTTACAAGAAGCTAAAGAGGTGGTAGTAAAATTGAGAAGCTTGAAGTTTCCAGTCCCTTTAGATTTAATTAATCCCACCCTCTACCTTCTGATGATGATTCTCTTTTGTTTTCGCAGATACTCAAACCCTACTTGCTTTGGGGACGACAAGTGGGAGTTTTGTCAAAATTACGGATGGGTATCACTCAAGAGCTGTTAAGGTATTTGTGTTGGTTAGTCCAAACTCTTTCGACACTATGACACTTTACGCTCAACCTAGGGTTATGGCAAGCTTCCCTAATAGCAATGAGGTAACTATTTCTAAATATGCGCTAAACCCAGCAAATATACCGTTTGCTTCCTCTGTATCTATTGCAAGAGTAGGTAGCTGGCACCAATCTCAAAAATTTTCCAAAACATCATCCTAAAGAATCTTAGAGATTTTTCACTTCTAAGAATCGAATTCTAATTGATGGTGACATGATTCCAGTATCCTTTGATTCTAATTTAGCTCCACTCTTCTCAGAAAATGTGGATGATGTGCCATTAGAAACTAGAGACGACACTTTAGTTTGGTTTCGTGTTGAAAATGTTGAGTTTAAGGAGAATGAAGAAAATCCTAGTAAGCAAGAATTAATCATTGATCCCTCGAAAACAAAATTAATTACGGCAAATATTATTTCTCATCCATCTTTGAAGCTTGGCCACTGTGACTATGTCTCTTATTACAATTTAGAGCCCATCTTCCAGTATGACTTGGCTAAATTTCCATATGCAAAAGATTTATCGAAATCCTCCACGCATCTTTGGTTTCCTCTGAGTCTGCTACTCCCTGAGTACTTCTATTTTGCTCCATTCCTTTGTACCCAATGTGGGAAAATCTACTTTAGTGAAATATGCCGCTCAGCAAATGGGGTTTCATCTATTGGAGATAGATTGCATGTCATTAAATACACAGATCGGATCATTGGATTCTATTCCCAAAACGATAGGTTATTTGAGAGGTAAATTTGAAAGTGTTTTACCAAATCTGGGCCCGGCTATCGTTTACCTTTCCCATCTTAATGTCATATTGACTAATGGTGAACAAACCCAAGACGGAGCAGCTTCAAAGTTGGCTAAGTTAATGGACGTTGAAATGGCTAAGTTGATTAAAGATCTAACCACTTCCTTCAGTTCGACAGTGTTCGTTGGATCTGTTTACGATGTAGATAGCATTTCGCAAATCATTAGAACTCAAATGAAATTCGAAATACAGGTGCCTGTCCCTACTGAACCGCAAAGGAAATCTATATTTGAATGGTACTTATCTCCTTACCAACTTCATTTCGATATTGATAACTACTCAAGGCTCTTGACGTTAACGAACGATATTTCGCATCCGAAACTTGCCCAACAATCCGCCGGTTTGACTCCATTAGATCTCAAATCTATTGTACAGACAGCCAAATGGAATTGTATCAGAGATGCCCCCTTCACTCCAGTGAAAATGCTCATGGTAACAATTGGATTGAAGATCCTGTAATAATTACGATGAAAGATTTGAGCTTTGCAATTGGTAAAGCCAGAGACGAGTTTTCTGCATCCATTGGTGCACCGAAGATCCCCAATGTTACCTGGAAAGATATTGGTGGTGTGGATATGGTTAAAGGTGAAATTTTGGATGCCATTGACATGCCCTTGAAACATCCACAGCTATTTGCTTCCGGTATGAAGAAAAGAAGCGGCGTTTTATTCTATGGTCCACCGGGTACAGGTAAAACTTTGATGGCGAAGGCAATTGCTACTAATTTCTCATTAAATTTCTTTAGTGTAAAGGGACCAGAACTATTAAACATGTACATTGGTGAATCTGAGGCGAATGTACGTCGTGTCTTCCAAAAAGCAAGAGATGCCAAACCTTGTGCAATTTTTTTCGATGAATTGGATTCTATTGCTCCTAAGAGAGGCAATCAAGGTGATTCAGGAGGTGTTATGGATCGTATCGTTTCCCAATTGTTAGCTGAACTGGATGGTATGGGCGCTGGTGGCGAGGGTGTCTTTGTCATAGGTGCTACTAACAGACCTGACTTGCTTGACGAGGCTCTCCTTAGACCCGGTAGATTCGACAAGTTACTATACTTGGGAATATCAGATACCGATGAAAAGCAATTTAACATTCTGACCGCGCTGACTAGAAAATTTACACTCGCTCCTGACGTGAACCTCATTCATTTAGCAGAGAAATGTCCTTTCAACTATACAGGTGCTGATTTCTATGCTCTATGTTCAGATGCCATGTTGAATGCCATGACAAGAACCGCCAACGCAGTAGACGAAAAAGTGAGAATTTACAACAAGACTCATAATGAAGAGATTTCTGTACGCTATTGGTTTGATAGAATTGCCAGACCTGATGATACGAACGTTACCGTGGGAATGACAGATTTTTAAAGGCTCAAGAGAATCTCATCCCCAGTGTTTCCCAAGACGAATTACGTCACTATCTACAAGTGAAGGAAGCCTTCGAGAATGGTTGCTAATGGACCTCTAATAAATATAGAGCGATACCCAGTAATACTTTGTGGTCAACAATATAAAATTTATATTCAATTTGCCGCCGATATGTTCGTATAGTATGATAAGGATCTAACCTGGAGAAATCTTGAACGTAAACTAAGTATTATACACGCCAAAGTAAAAGAAGGTTATACAAACTTCTTAGGGAAGCACAGTAAATCCATTAATCTGTTGGAATTTCAGATTTCTTCATAATCTAAAATTAAAAACATGGTTTACGAGGCTAAGCCATTTGATCCTATCACAGTAAATCCTCGAGACAAGAAAAGAGTTGCGTATTTCTACGATGCAGATGTCGGTAACTATAACTATGGGGCAGGCCATCCTATGAAACCGCATAGAATAAGGATGACACATTCTTTGATCATGAACTATGGCTTGTATAAAAGATGGAAATTTACAGAGCAAAACCTGCTACGAAGCAGGAAATGTGTCAATTCCACACAGATGAGTATATCGATTTCCTATCAAGAGTTACACCAGATAACCTCGATATGTTCAAGAAGGAAAGCGTTAAATTCAATGTAGGTGATGATTGTCCCGTTTTCGATGGTCTCTACGAGTATTGTAGCATATCTGGTGGTGGATCAATGGAAGGTGCTGCAAGACTCAATAGAGGTAAATGCGATGTTGCGATTAACTACGCAGGCGGGTTACACCATGCCAAGAAAACTGAGGCTTCTGGATTCTGCTACCTGAATGATATAGTCTTGGGAATAATCGAGCTTTTAAGGTATCATCCTCGAGTCCTCTACATTGACATCGATGTGCATCACGGTGATGGTGTAGAAGAGGCATTCTACACAACAGATCGTGTTATGACATGTTCGTTCCACAAGTATGGTGAATTTTTCCCTGGTACCGGTGAACTGAGGGATACAGGTGTCGGCAAGGGGAAGTATTATGCAGTAAACGTTCCATTAAGAGATGGGATTGACGATGCTACCTATAAATCTGTGTTTGAGCCAGTTGTATCCAGGATTATGGAATGGTATCAACCGTCGGCCGTTGTATTACAATGCGGTGGTGATTCACTCTCAGGAGACCGCCTTGGTTGCTTCAATCTATCTATCCGTGGTCATGCAAACTGTGTAAACTTTGTCAAATCGTTTGGTTTACCGATGATGATTGTTGGTGGTGGTGGCTATACCATGAGAAATGTTGCTAGAACATGGTGCTTCGAGACTGGTCTTCTCAATAACGTGATTTTAGACTCTGAATTACCATACAACGATTACTATGAGTACTACGGTCCAGACTACAAATTAGACGTCAAACCATCCAATATGTTTAACGTGAACAATCCTGAGTACTTGGATAAAGTTTTAGAAACTGTTTTGCTAATTTAGAAAGAACCAAGTACGCACCAAGTGTTCAATTGAACAATGTCCCCAGGGATTTAGAGGATCCAGGCGATGTTGAAGAAGATACTCAAGAAGCTAAAGACACTAAGGGTGGATCACAATACGCTAGAGACTTAATCGTGGAACCTGATAATGAATTCTACTGATCGGAAAGAGAAGATGAGATCAAGAACGGACTTGGAGAACATACATGTAAAAGTACTAACAACAAACAATCTATACTTTGACATATTATGTATTAACTTTACCGTGTAATCTTTGTCGTGACGTTATGTTACCCGGTGGAATGTTCCTGGGTGGGTAAATCCTACCAACAGTGACTGTGAAGAGCTGAGTAAGGAAATTGCACACCCTACCCGGACTGACTATGAACACTTCAACTCTTGGTGGAATACGTTAAATAGCTTAGACTATCCCGATCGTTAGATCGTTTTTAGCTCATTCCCCTATTTTCGAAAGCTTATTTGTGCTAGGTTTCTTGTGAGTGGTATTAGTTTCAGAAATGGCTGTTAAAGGTGTTGGTCAATTGGATAGAGAATACAACGGTGCTGATCTAAGAGTTGGTATTGTTCACGCACGTTGGAACGCTCAGATCATCGAAGCTCTAGTGAATGGTTCCATAAATAAATTACGAGCTATGGGCGTCCAAGAGAAGAATATCATTGTAGAAAGTGTTCCAGGATCCTATGAGTTACCGTGGGGTTCAAAGAGACTCATTGATCGCCAACAGACCCTTGATGAGCCCCTAGATGTGATCATTTCCATTGGCACCTTGATCAAGGGCAGTACCATGCATTTTGAGTACATTGCCGATGCAACTACTAAGGCTCTAATGAATCTACAAGAAAAAGTGGGTATTCCAGTGATTTTTGGTCTTTTAACATGTATGTCTGAAGAACAGGCAATGGCAAGAGCTGGTATCGATCCAGGTAAGACCATGCACAACCATGGTGAAGACTGGGGTGCAGCAGCAGTGGAAATGGCAGCTAAATTTGGTCCTAATGCGTTTTAAAGTGAATTTGTAATCTAACTATTACATAATGTTCAAACCAAAATACTGACGTTGTTTTTTGATTTTTTCTTCGCCAATTGTCTGAGGGCATCTTTTCTCTTACGCTTCATCTCTTTAATCCAATCAACTCTTTGATCCCAGAATTGATCCTGCCACGACTGCAAATCTGGTTGAAATGCTGGCAATTTGTTCAATTGAGTTTGACCTGACAAAAATGGAGAATCAAAGTGAGGGAAAAATAGAGCTGTATTCTTTTGGGGCGAAAGATTCCTGCTTAACGGACTCTGGTTCTGCTACAACATCCTGTTGCTCTACATCTTTATCATGATCGATATCGTCATCGGATTCTGTTATTAACTTGAATGGATGATTTTCCTGTGGATCAAACAAGCTACGAAGAGTCTCTGTTCGATTACCATCAGCAAGATTGGGAATTGGCTCACCATCATCTCCACCTTCTTGTTTGCCTTCAAGTTTGCCTTCATCCTCATCATCATCATCAGACTTCCGCGCGATAGCTTCATCATCAACCACTGGCTTGTCAAAGTCAAAATTCTTGAACATATCTTCCAAAACTTTACCTGTTCTTTCCTTCTCGCCATTATTTTCCTCCTCTTCCTCCTTTTCAGCTTCCTGTCCTCCTTCTTTGACAGGTTCACTATTAAATACACCTTTGGATCTTGTATAATTCAATCTGTCGACGATATGATCCCAGCCATTACGCCATTTACCATTCACAAACTTATAGACCAAATCTTGGCTCTCTTTATCTCGTTCATAACCCCATAATTTCTGCTTATAACATTTGTAAACTTTTAGCGATCCATTCACATCAACTCTAAATGTTATATTACGCATTTGATGCTTATTTCTCTTAGTTGTACGGTGTCTACCTGGAATCATCTGTATTCGATCTTCCCAACTCATCCCAATGTTTTCCATCTTCTTATAGTACGCCCAATGTCTTTTAATCATCTGCTTCCTTTTGATCGGTTCCTCCTCATCATCTTGCTTCTTCTGTTCTTCCCATTGCCGACGCGGCCTAGCTGCATCCACTTTCAAATCATTTCCTTTAAATTTAACATGATTGAAACTACTCTTGAGCTTAGTGAAACCAGAATCATCTCCGAATTCCATATCTATGTATGCAAAACTGTCATGAGCTTCAAATCCACTAGTGCACCTACCGAACTTAGAAAACCGCGTTTCTAACGCCTGCAAACAGCTTTCAGGATCATTGACCAGATTTCCCACATATATACGCTTTTGAACAACCATAATGATCGCTAGCAGTTCGTTAATGTGCTTGCATTATACGTAAAACTCATCTCATCTCATCTCATCTATTCTCATGTTATCCAAATTTTTCATCCTGTGTTACCCGGCTTATTTTCTAATGTTTAACTGGGCCAGCTATGAACCAAAAAACCGTCTACTATTGAATACACTGCAATCAGGACATAGATAGCGGTAAAGTAACATAGCTTATCATCATGGAGGTCGCTTCTGCCTCTGGGTATCCTGTCATGGAGCTACCCAAATTACTGGATATTCCGTTGAAAGCCTCTGAAGAGGTGGTTTCCATCAATCTTGAAACAGATTTACCAGATGACCCTGCCGATTTGAGAACTCTTTTAGTGGAAGAAGGTTCTGATAAGGAACATTGGCTGACTATTGCGATTGCATACTGCAACAGTGGTAATACAAAACAAGGTATTAGATTAGTGGAAATGGCGTTGGAAACTTTTGACAACACCGAAAAGGCGCCATTGTATACGTTTTTAACATGGGCACACCTAAAATTGGCCAAGGAGAAGGCGACAAGTGTGGAAAGCAGAGATCACGAATTGACACAAGCTGAAGTTCAATTGAAAAATGCTATTGGTGTGGATCCTACATGGATTGGAAACATGTTAGCAACAATTGATCTTTACTACCAAAGAGGCCATTATGATAGAGCATTGGAGACATCAGATCTTTTCGTCAAAAGTATTCATGCGGAAGATCGTAGAAAAGGTATTCAATCTAAACCCAATTCGATGTTTTTACTGCTAAGAGCTAAATTGTTATACCAAAAGAAAAATTATATGGCAAGTCTTCGAGCATTCCAAGAATTACTCGTAATTAATCCTGTGATGTATCCGGATCCTCGTGTAGGGATCGGTTTGTGCTTTTTGGCAGTTGAAGGATTACAAATTGGCTATCGCCGCTTGGCAAAGAGCATTGCAACTAAACCCGGCAAATAACAACGCCGCAGTGCTTGTCACTTTAGGTGACTTTCATAACTCTTTGACAGCATCCGAAAATGATGAAAACTTTAGAGAAAACTACTCCAAGGCTTTACAAGATCTAGATGGGCTGTTACGCAAAGACGGACAAAATCCAGTTTTATGGACACTTCTACAAAGTTATTTCTATTTCAAGGGAGATTTTACTAAGGTTCTTGAAGTTTATGAGAGGAAAATTAGTAAGTTTGAATTTGCCATCTCAGACACCGTTCTTTCAGAATCACTATTCTGGTGTGGTAGAGCTCATTATGCACTACACGACTATCGTAAGGCTTTTAGCATGTTCCAGCAATGCTTAAAGAGAAATGAAGACAACCTATTGGCTAAGTTTGGATTTGGTCAAACTCAAATGAAGAACAAACTGATGGAAGAAAGTATATTAACGTTTGAAAACATCTACAAGAACCATGAGGGTATTCAAGAGTTAAATTACATATTGGGGTTGTTATATGCTGGTAAATGCCTTGATCCTGTCAGCAGTAAAAATACTCCCAGAAGAGAATTGGAAAAACTTGCGGAAAAATCCATACAATATTTGGAGAAATACATTAGAATCACAAATGCCAAAAGAAATCAAGTGGTAATCCCAAGAGCTTATTTGGCCATCTCTGAGTTGTATGAGGCTCAAAACCAACATAAGCAATCATTAGAGTATCTGTCGAAAGCGTTACAACAAGTACAAGAAGTGGAAGGCGATACAGTCCCTATTGAAATACTCAACAACTTGGGTTGTTTCCATTTTATAAATGGTGATTTGGAAAAGGCTAAGAACTTCTTCGACAGCGTAAAAACTAAGACAGAAAATGACTTCAACGTGACCATAAATTACAATTTTGCCAGAGTTTTGGAGAATGACAATGCAGAAGAATCCAAGAGCATATACAACCAAATCATTTCTAAACACCCTGGTTATCTGTCTGCAAGGATGAGGAGACTTTTCTTTAGAGTCATTGAAAGTGACAATTCCAATTTGAAAGAGGATATGGACAGTCTATTATCAAATAACACTTCCAATTCAGAGGTTCGCTCGTTTTACAGTTGGTTTTTGAAGAACAACCATACTGATCCTAAGAAGAGCGACAATTTGGAAACAGCTCACAACAAGGAAACCTTGGTCAAATACGATTCTCACGATTTTTACGCCTTAACATCGTTGGCAAACTTATACTGTATGATTGGTAGGGAAGCTAAGAGAGGTCATTCCCCCAAGGATCAAGATAATTCAAAGCAATCCTTCCTAAAAGCAGTTCAGTTGTTCCAAAAAGTTTTGCAATTAGATCCTTTTAGCATTTTTGCCGCTCAAGGTATAGCTATTGTATTTGCAGAAAGCAAAAGGTTTGGTCCTGCATTAGAGATTTTAAGGAAAGCCAGAGATTCATTGGACAATGAGGATGTTCACGTCAACATGGCTCATTGCTTGTTGGAAATGCACGAATATGCCAAGGCTATAGAACTATACGAATTCTCACTCAAGAAGTACGGCAATGAGGAAAACAGCCCTAAGCTGCTAAACCTGTTAGGAAGAGCATGGTATTCAAGGGCCACAAGAGAAAGGTCTCTCGAATTCTTCCAGTTTGCTCTAGATAATGCGCAAAAGGCACTGGAAGCTGAAAATGCAAGATCTTCATCAGTCAAGAATGACAAATTCTTAGCCTCTTTGAAATACAATGTAGCATTACTGCATTTCCAAGTGGCAGAGACTTTAAGGCGTTCCAATCCAAAAAAGTCGTACATTGTCAACCATTCAAGTGGCTCAGGCGGGTCTGGATACCGGTCTGCAAATATTGAAAGAATTGAAAGAATTGGAAGGATTTGTAATTATCCCCAAGGAAGAATTGGAACAACGTATTCAATTGGGTGAAACTACCATGAAGAGTGCTCTTGAACGTTGCGTCAAAGAACAAGAAGCTTATGAGAATGAACAAGTTGAGAAATTCGAACAGGCTAAGAAACTAATGGAAGAAAACGAACAACGAGAACAAGAGAAGAAGAGGCAGGAAGAGGAAGCTTCAAGAATTAAACTCGAGAAACAGAAGGAAGAATACAGACGTTTACAAGATGAAGCACAAAGGATTATTCAGGAACGTGAAGAACGTGAAGCCATCTCAGAGGCCCAAGTGGAAAAGAGCGACCTTAGCGATGCCAACGGAGAAGGTGGTGAAGACAAAGAGAAGAAGGGTAAGAAGAAGAGAAAGAACTCGACGACTCGTAAGAGCAAACAACCTACTGAGAGAAAAAGACGTAAGAAGAGTCAGGAGCCAAGTCAAGAACCAAATGAAGAACAACCTGCTCCTGAAGGTGAAAACGAATCTGCTCCACCTTCTCCCAAGGAACCCAAGGAACCAAAAGAGGAACAAGATGAGGACGAAGACGGTGATGTAGTCCACAAAAGCGGCCGTAACAAGAAGCAAGCATTATCTGAAGAATTCATAGAGGACAGTGATGAAGAGGAAGCGAAGCAGACAGGTGGGTCTGATAACGACGATCTTTTTTGAAAATTGAAAACAAAAGAAAAAAACAAACAAACCTGTAATATATATATATATAAATTGTATATGTATAACCCCTAGTTAGTAAATCCAATTTCAAATTATTCACCTTTCGACCATCCACCTCTTGTGTTCTCTATAGGATTCATGGGATCTCTTGTAGAGCTTCTTTTCCGACTCATCCAGAGTCAATAGGAAAGGCGATGCAATATCTGCTGTAGATGCAAAGTTAACGCTGCTTGCATGTGCGTTAATCTCCAAGGCTCTCGCAAGTGTCATACTACTACAGATAGATGCTAATTCTTCATCACCAAAGAGGGCAATCCATTTAAGTGACAATGCAACAAAGTGGGAACTTATTGAGTGTAAATCAATAGCAGTAGGATCCGCCTTGATAGCGTTTATAACTTTAGGTGAGAAGATTTCTGGTGGAAGTAGCTCAACGAGAGGGAACGGCTTCCTCAGCATCAAATTCATCCTCTGAACCACCAACAATGGCAAGTATTCTCGCTAACCATAACGGGAGGTCCAACCTTGCGTTTTTATCAATGGCTCTACCAGGGTTGCCTGCCAAATAACCAAGACCGGGCATGTCATATTGAAATTTGCATGAGAACTCTGCACTATCGGCTAAAATGTCGTCGACGTCGTAATACCCCATTACCAGCGCTACGCAGGTGCCGTTATCGAGTGGTAGCGATGTACTTGGTGAAGCATGAACTTTGCAGATCTTAACGCGTGAGGTAAACGCGCTTGGCGGACGATGCAAGAGCACATTGAGATGAACGACAGTAAAATAAGTTAAAGAAATGGAAAGACGTTGGATATGCAACCGGTAAAGCTCACGTACCTGTTTGAACACATGTATACAAGCCGCAAATAACCAGAACTTAAATCACGTGATAATAAAATCACGTGACATACGAAGCTGCATACGTATTGTCGGATAGCCCGTCCTCATATTCTCTGAACAAACCTCTGTAGCATCTAATCTAGAATGCTCACTGTAGCTGGAATGGAAGAAACACCATAGTCACGTGTGTACCAGTTTTAATGGCGGCTATAGAGGTGGATCAACAAGAACTCAATGAGACTGGATACCTGGCGAAAACTAGAGCTCCAGTTACGAAGAGAATAAGAATTAGATATAGCTCGTACGTAATGATCTGGTATATCACGTGATTTGTTTCCTTTGTTCTTTTTCTTCCTTCTTATATTCTTTTTCATTTAGCATCGAAGGGAACTGGATGACTCTCATAGCACTGGACCACTAGTCGCTGGGAATTTTAGTACTGTATCTCCTACAGTATTGGTATTCTTCATCCGCTAAACTCTTACCATTATGTTTCCTTTCCTCCGATTCGGCGATTGTCGGACCGACCGGCGAAGGTGCATGTATATATATATCGAAGTCCATAATAATATCGACAACATTAGTGACTACATCTACAATTGAGCCAGGATCTAATAGTTCAAGACGTGTAGAATAACTCTTCTTTGATATGGTAGTTGACAGTGTTGCATACCATCCCACGCTGAACAAGCTAATCAACTTTTTGGACAATGGTGCCGGTAGAGAGAAGTGTCTCCGTCTGTTGCAGTATCTAGCGCGTTTCCTAGCGGCTCAGACCCTATCACCTCTGGCAAAAGCCTTACAAAGTCAATTCGCCACCGTGAGAAAGTTTCTGCGTTTTTTGAAACCTCTAAACAATTTGCAAGCAGCTGCCAAACTCTACGATAACAAATTGACTGGCGACGGCATTATTCGCGTGTTTAATATTATCAAACAGCTTTCTTTCGCTGGTTATCTGTCATTGGACCAGATCAACCTATTCCGGATTTTGAAAGTAGTTCCAACAAGTAAATTAACAGGTAAAGTGGTGCCAAGAATTGCTAATTGGTGTTGGTTGAGTGCTCTCGTAAGCGGAATGGTCTGCGACGTGCGTCAGGCACGTTTGGCTCAGTCGAAGATCACTGCTCTAGCTGTAAATGAAGACGAGAAGAAGCTTTTGTCAAAGGCATATAAGGACAGATACTCTGCCAGCAGGAAGTTTGTGTGGAATGCGGCTGATCTCTTCATGGTTCTGAACAATTTGGGTTACTTGCAGTACCAGGAGGGTTATGTTGCCCTTGCAGGTGTGTTCACATCTTTGTTTGGTCTACAAGACACTTGGAGAGCTGCGAAGGCTTAATGAATTTCTATGTATCAACGTCCATTTTTTTTCTCCATCATCAACATTGGTTGGTATATATGTATGTAGTTTACGAAGCGAACTCTTACCACTCATCTTAAACTAATACTCGAGCCACAAGGTACGATTAGAGCCCACACGAGCGATATAGAGCCATGAATGGGATGGGTATCCCCGTCAATAGGGCCGTCCAAAGGCCCATGAATCCACAAGCTCTCAAGCAGCAGCAGCAGCAGCAGTTACAGCAGCAGCAGCAACAGCGTCAGAGAATGCTACTCCAACAGAGGGCCATACAACAGCAGAAGCATCAGCAGGCATTGCAGAACTATGAATCCCAATTTTATCAACTATTGATGACACTAAACAAAAAACCGAAAAGAATCTACAACTTTACAGAGGATACGGATTCTACTTTGAAGAAGTACGAACAATATAGACCAAGTTTTGAATTCCATATTTATGAAAACAACTACAAGATATGTGCACCAGCTAATACCCGTCTGCAACAACAGCAGAAGACGCCTGAATTGACTAGCGATGGTCTTATTCTCAACAAGAATAATTCAATCCTGAAGGAATTCTTAGAATACGTCGCTAGAGGTCGCATACCGGCTTCCATCATGGAGGTGCTCAGAGATTCCAATATCCAATTCTATGAAGGCAATCTGATTTTGCAAGTTTATGATCATACTAATACTGTAGATGTCACACCCAAGACCAATCCACAGCAACCAATTGATAAGAATAAGGACCCTAGAAAAATGAGACCTAATTCTTTCAAAAGACCTAGGGTATATCGCACTCTATTGAGGCCTAACGATCTTACTCACTACTATGATATGATGTCTTATGCCGATCACACGAGATTTTCAGATGGTATTTACCAACAATTGGAGAGTGAAGTTTTGTCACTAACAAAGAGAAATCTGGCGCTAGACGTGCCATTGGACCCCTATGAACATCGAGATAAGCTGGAGGATGATTTATTCGCTGGCCCCCAATGGGATGAGAACACAAAGACTTTAAAACACACACATCGAGAATTATCGGCCAAAGAGGGCACCAAAGGTGCTGTCGGTCACATTGAAGAGCACGAAGAGTTCCCGCAACACAGCTCCAACTACGAACAATTGATGTTGATAATGAGTGAAAGAACGACTACTTCTACAAATGATACATACGCGGCTTCGTTAGCATCCGCTCAAACGAACAACGCCTCAAAGATGAGTGCAAATTCAAATTCACCTTCAGTATCCGGTAACGTTGATTCTAGAGGCGGTTCTAATACTGGTAACCAAATGGCCATATCTGCCGCGGCAGCGGCAGCGGCAGCAGGACTCACTGTGGGTAATGAAAACAACCAATTCAGCAGACTAAAATTTATCGAGCAGTGGAGAATCAATAAAGAGAAGAGAAGACAACAGGCACTTAATAACAACATGGCTCCCGCCGCTTATAACACACGGATCTCAATGGCAGCTCTCCCCCAACACCTCAGCAGCAACTACTACAGCAGCAGCAGCAGAATCCACAACAACAAGCACAACAGCAGATGACTATGCAGCAACAGATGCAGGCATCGATGGCTGATGCCCAGGGAAATCCCAGGAACAAACCAGGATTAGATAAAACTAAGCAAAAGAGACCTCGAAAGACTACAAAGAAGGAGGAACCCGCAAAGAAGAAACGCCCAACAAAAAAGAGACAGGATGAGGAGTGATTGAATTGTTTTGTTCTTTGTTTGTTTTTGTTTCAGGCAAACGAATCCTTTGGATCGTTTTCCAACAAGTATTTAATCAATTCGTAAATGTTTTGTCTATCGGCGGCCGTATGGATCCAAATACCATACACTTCATGTTTTAGATTTTTAATGATAACCAATTCATCTTTGACTTCGACCCCCCATGCAGTCCAGTGGATTTTGCATATTTTCAGGTGCTTCAAATACCTTCCTCTTGTTAACGACACTATTGGGCACGATCCCCATAGAGAAATTATCGGGATTTATTCTGTTGAGTATGATCAGCCCGTAGTTGTAAATGTCACGTCCCGACAGCACATGTCCGCTTACACCACCTTCGACGTTGGCTTGTGAGGCTAGTGCAGTGATGCTTTGATCTTGATTCTCAGAGTCTGGCAACATTTCGTTAGAATTGGTAACGTCTCGCAGGTAAATAGCCAGCACACCCTGGCATTCCAGTTTGGTCCATTCGTCTTTGCCGAACTCCCATTTGTACAGTGAAGCATGAGGTGTGTGGAATAGCAGCTGTTTAATCTTTGGGTCATAACGTCCAATGACATTGAAATTCAGAGCCTTGCGATAAAATTCCATTGTCATCTCTGTGGCAGTAGATCCGTCCGTAGTCATCTCCATAGCGATATAGTGATTATATTATCTTTGGTTAGACAATAACTACGCTAACAGAGTAGAGTGTTCGATACATTAAGAGTTTTCAGCTTCGGATAGTGAAGCGAATTAATCATTAGTTGCTACAAAGAAGTTGGGATTACCATCCGAGATAAGATTATGTCAATTGATGTAGGCACTTGATTAGTTTTGCTTCACTCTTGAATATAACACTGGTACATTTATCATATTTGTAAAAATTCTGGTGGCTATTCTTGTCAAATTACTTGGAAATTTACTACTAAAAGATGATTAGAGTTTTATGAAGTAATACAACCGCATTTATGGATTTCAATTCTATCACTGATCACCACAGCACTATTAATATTCCTAGGACATATGTTCAACTTGTTTAGATCTATCTGCGAGTTCAATTGCTCGAGCGACAGGCGAAATGACAGTAAATAAATTCACTAATAAGAAAAATCATAAAAATGTAGAGTTCTTGGAAGAAGGCTCGATAAGATGCCAATAAAACTTTAAAAGAATTAATAAAATTTAAGGTGGTGACTTCGAATTCATAAATATTCATGGTCTCAATATATCAAGTATCAATGTAAGATGAAGTATTTTTTTTTTTTTTGTGTAGCTACTTTCTTCACAATGTATATACTTCATAAATTGTAACATGAATATTCGACAGCTCTACGCCAATGAACATGCATATCTCAATCGATTGCAATATAATGGGTTCCATATACTACTAGCTTTAGTGCTTGGTTAATACCTGCTCCTGTTTCCGTGGTCTAGGTTCCGGGGCGTCAGATGAATGATAATTTCCCACAATGTCAGGGAAAGTATATAAAAATACGTTTAGCTAAACAAGTGATCTCCTTCGTCGAAGTTATCGTCTAATTTCAAACATTCCAAAGATATTAATCAAATCACTGGACTAAAGATAACAACAAGCATGTCTCCTTTAAACGTCGGTATCGTCGGTACGGGTATCTTTGCCAAGGATATGCACCTACCATGCTACCAATCCTACCCTGATAAATTCAAAGTTGCAGCTGCTAATAACAGAACCAAGAGTAAAGCTGAGGATTTTGCTAAACTAGCTGGTATCCCGGAGAACAAAGTGTATGATACTGTAGATGAGGTTCTTCAGGACAAGGACATCGATTTCGTCGACGCCATGTTGCCTGTCCAATACAATTTGGATATCGTCAAGAAGGCCATTGCAGCTAAGAAACCAATACTCCTAGAGAAACCAATCGCTGCCAACTTGGAGCAAGCCAAGGAATTGGTTCATGTGGCAGAAGCTAGCGACGTTCCAGTGGGTATTGCCGAAAATTGGCTCTATTTGGAAGTGCTAGAAGAGGCTCAAAAGCACATCGGTAAGATTGGCCCCGTTGTGGCATTCACTCACAACTCTACTGGTCCCTTTGTCTCTTCGAATAAATATCTAGCAACGACTTGGAGACAGAACCCTGAACACATTGGTGGATTCTTATCGGACGGTGGTGTTCACCAGATGGGACTTGTGCTGCCTCGTTAGTTGGTGAATTTGACATTAGTTGGTGAATTTGACACCGTGTCAGCTTTGACTAGACAAGTGCGTGAACAATCTGGTACTGACGATATTGTGTTCTCTACAGTCAGTATCAAAGACAGCAACGTTATTGGTACTTTCACTTACGGCTCCGCCTTTGGTGCTACTGACAAATCCGTCTACCTCAAGATCTACGGTAAGAATGGTTCACTGTTGGTAGATCTTTCCGACAAGGCTCACCCTGTCGTTAAGGTCAGGGTTGGTGGAACCCAGGAGACTGCAGGTTCAGAAGAAGTTTACCCAGTGAAGACTGATGGTACTTCTGGTGTGAAAGCTGAATTCTTGAACTTCTACGAAACTGTCAGCAAGAAGGATAAGAACTTGTTCAAGGGGTCTCCAAGGGTTACTTTCCACCACTTGGCAGTCATTGGCGCTTTCTTAGATTCTTCTGCTAAGAACGGCAGTCCCGTTAAAGTTGAACAACCATGATTGACGATATTTATGCAAATAACGTATAGTTGGAATGGAAACAGCTCAATTTTTTTTTTCTTTTCTCTTCGATAAGATAGTAAATAGAATATATACGCTTCAAGAATTTTTATGCGACAGGAACACCACATCCACCACCACCTGGAGTCATTATTACAACACGGTCTCCAGGTTTCACTTTGACGGAGTTCTTACTCCCAATGTTAATTATGTTCTTACCATTGTCCCTGATCCAAAGATTCAAACCTCTTTGTCCATCAGCACCGCCATTGATTCCGTGTGGTGTAATAACTCTTCTCTCTGATAAGATGGAGACCTCTACAGGTTGACGGAATTCAATATCTCTGATAGCACCATTACCACCGAAATATCTACCTCGACCACCGGATCCGTTTCTTATGGAAAATTCTTTAAGGATGACAGGGTACCTTCTTTCAAAAATTTCACTATCTGTCATTCTTGTATTGGTCATATTAGTATGTACGGCACTGGTGCCGTTCCAACCAAGGCCTCTCCAAGAGTTCTCACCGGCACCATGACCACCACATATGGTTTCATAATAACCGAATCCCTTGGATACAATTCCTGTCCTTGGATCTCTACCACCCGTGCCAAATGTAAGATTGTTACAATCACCTTGGGAATCAGCCATGACATGGAAGGTCTTTAATACAACATCAGTGACTCTTTGAGATGTAAGAACATTACCACCTACTACGGCTATACCATTAATAGGACTTAAAATTGAACCCTTGGGGATCTTTACAGTTAGCGGTTTTAAACATCCTTGGTTTAGCGGGATATCCTCACCCACCAAACATCTCAAACAGTATAAAATTGCCGAATTTGTGATCGCCTCAGGTGCATTCAAGTTACCATAAACCTGTGGTGAAGTACCTTCAAAATCAAAGATGTACTCCTCCCTTTTCAATATCCAATGAAACCTTTAATTTAATCAAGGTTCCATCGTCCATAAGATCTTCACCCACAAAATGTGTTTGTCCAAAATGTTGGGTAAGCTGTCTTAGCATTCTTTTAATCGTTTGAGAGGCATTGTCTTGGATGGCCTTCATGTATTTCACAATAACATATAATCCGCTTTCAGTTATCATCTTCGAAATTAATTGAATACCTTTATTGTTAGCGGCAATCTGTGCCTTCAAATCGCTGATATTATCACTGATTCTTCTTGCTCCTGAACACCCTGGGTATTTCGCAGGTTCTTCTAGAAGAAGCCTGGTAATTAATCCTTCCTGGAAGACACCTTCTCTGACAATCAGCTCTGAATAAATGGCAGCTCCTTCTTCATAAAGCTCCTTTGAATTTGGAGGAACAGAACCAGGGCGAATACCACCAATGTCAGCATGATGAGCACGAGATGCTACATAGAAGATTAGCTCACCCGTCCCAGAAAAGGCTGGAGAAATTACTGTAATATCAGGAAGATGCGTACCTCCAATTTCTGGATGATTGGTAATAATGACATCACCAGCCTTCAACTTACCACTCCATAGCTTAGCCTGAGCGGAGATACAAGTAGACATAGAACCTAAATGAACGGGTAAATGAGGTGCGTTAGCAACTAGACTACCCTCTGGATCAAATAAGGCACATGAAAAGTCTAATCTTTCCTTTACATTTGTTGAAGTGGAAGTTTTCTGTAGCTGCATACCCATCTGTTCAGCAATATCCATGAATCTGTGACTAAATATAGATAACATAACAGGATCTATGTGGGATTCAGATTCATTTAATAATGAGTTACCAGATTTATCGAGGACCTTGATGAAAATATGAGATTTCAAAATGTGTGCCATAGAATTAATAGGTATAATATTAGTTTGAGTACCATCAGCTAATATAGCTGGACCTCTCACGATACTACCATAAGCCATTTCATCGATCTTGAAAACTGGTGTCTTTATCCAACTGTTATCAAAATAAACTTCCTTGTAAAGGGACGCTTCTTTAGATACAACTACATCCCTAGGAATATATTTCTTAAGTTGATAATCCACTGACTCCTCCTTCCTAACATGAGATTTACCTACTGCTCTTACACGAACATCATCGACAATAATATTCTTATCATAGAAAGAAAATCCAAACTCTCTTTTATGTGCATCAGCAAACCATTGTTCAAAGTTCCAATTTTCATCCTCTTCTAAGATCATTAAGCTGGTCTCTGTACCCTCATATCTCAAATTCAGATAATTTTCGTAAACTATATGGTTTCCGTCAAATCCTTGATCAGATAATGCCTTTTCAGATTTTAATTTTAGCTGTTCCAGTTTGGATTTTACGACTTTGATACTTTCATCGTTCTTGAGCGATAAGAAGCAGGCCTCTTGGTTCTCCTCCACCACATCAGCAAGGAATATCCCATACGCAGAGAGAATCGAAGAGTACCTATGAGCCAAAACTTCGTTAATACCTAAAGATTCAGCAACTGCTACAGCGTGTTGTCCACCAGCACCACCAAAAGTCACCAAACGATGCTTTGATACAACATGACCCTTATTTTCAGTAACCGCTCTAATTGGTCTTGCCATTGATTCATTCGCTACCTTTAAAAAGCCAAAGGCCACTTCATCACGACCCATCTGTGTACCCATATCCTTATTGATGATTTCTGTCAGTTCATCAAACTTTTTGGCAGTGGCTTCCAAGTCCAGGGACTCGTCCTCATTAGGACCAAAAATCCTGGGGAAAATCTCAGGTACTAGACGACCCAAAAGCAAATTAGCATCACTAATTGTTAATGGTCCTCCCTTTCGGTAGGCAGTAGGACCAGGATCAGCGGTTGCAGACTCGGGACCGACTCTGAATAAACCATTTTCCCAAAATAGTCTAGAGCTACCACCTGCTGCGACGGTATTTATATTTAGCTGTGGAGATTGGATTACAATACCTGCAGTTGTTGTTTCAAAGACATGTTCCAATTTAGCATCGCCAAATCTGCTTACATCTGTTGATGTACCCCCCATATCAAATCCAATCAATGGAATATCATTTTCTGGGTTGTAACAAGTACTTGAATAACCGACCACACCACCGGCGGGTCCTGACAGAATTGATTTTAGACCTGAAAATCTGTGACCTTCTACAAGACCGCCATCTGATTGCATAAACTGAATTGTTGTATCGTCATCATTAATCAACCCAGCTTGTATACTCTCCAGATATTTTTTATAATTGGCGTGAGATACGCATCAGCCACAGCACTGTGAGATCTGGGTAGGTGTTTAATCATGGGTGAGACGTCGCAAGACAAAGAGACATGCTTGAATCCAATGTCTTGAGCAATCCTTCCAATCAATCTCTCATGCTCTGGAAAAGTATACGAATGCAAGAACGCTACTGCAATAGACCTAATCCCTTTTCGTAGATATTCTTCAGAGTTGCGGTAACTTCGGTAACATCAGGAACTTTCAAGATGCGGATGACCTCACCAGTAGTTCCCAGAACAGTATTCTCTTTCGCATTAGCAACAGATTTATCACTTACAGGATCCTCAGAGAAGTCTTCCAGAGTAACCCGTTCATCAATTTCAACGACCATGTCGTAAAGCGGTTTAGTTCTCCTGATATTAAGATCGAAAATATCCGGTCTTGACTGATTACCAATAATCATGACATCTTTAAATCCCTTCGTAGTAATAAATGCACATGGTTCACCGTTTCTTTCCAACGCACAATTGGTAGCCAATGTAGTTCCCATCCTAATGCTGCTAACTCTAGAAATATCCAATGGTTTACCACGAGGAATGGTTTGATTGGTAAAATTTCCAACAATCTTCTAATACCTTCCAATGGAGCATCTGGATAATTTTTGGGATCAGCAGATAAAAGCTTAATCACAACATCATCTTCTTGTTTCCCAGTACCAGGATTACCGATACAATCTGTAAAAGTACCTCCTCTATCAATAGCAATACGAATTTTATTAGCTGCCATTTTTAAAGTTCTGAATATACCACCATGAACCGATTTACTAAGTATGAATCAAGTCTTATTTTAATCGTCATTGCCGACCAATATCACATTCATTTTATAATGATAGGAACGGAACCCTTTGATCGGAGAATTAAGAGTTGCAAATACCGACAACTAAGCGACGAATCATGTGATATGATTGTATTTCAGAATCACATGATAAATACGAGACCTGTCTTAATATCTCGAGGAATTTACTTTTACCATTTGTAAAGCACCAATTTCACCATTAATTCCAATAATATGAAAGCAGCAATTTTTAATGTTTCTTTTATTAAAAAACCCATGAGTGCATAATTCATACAATTAATCTGTATTGCGCATAAATTTCCCTAGAAAATCCTAAACATCCCGAAATCTCTTTATAGAGTAAATTCATGACATCTTGTGTTATCTAAGATTCTTTTAATCAGCTCTTCTTCAACGACTTTTGAAAAATGTGTCAAAGATCCTCTATCTCAGATTTCGGAGTTCTCAGCCGCGCAAAAGTGTTCTTCCAACACTAAATAACGTTAGATCGTCAAATAAAGTTGAAGAAGCCTGTGCTACACATTCCAAAATAATTGAAGAATGACCTCACTTTTCAACAGTTACACCGACTTGTAACAAACTTAAATGTCCGAAATTGATGGAGGAAGTATTATGGAACTTATCAAAGTTAACTAATACCAGACTGTATACACCTAAGTAGCATAATTCTTGACTGGCTATGTACAAAAGGTCCTGTTGACTATGTGAGTTGTCGGATTGGTTCGATAATGGTTTTGATCTAGTAAAATCAATTTGTATTTGATGGTGCGTTAAAACCAGTTGAAAATAACGAAAATAACCAGGGAAATGAGTATTTAGGACATATCAGACGCTCAATAAAGGAGATGATGATATATCCACCTTTCACGCCGCCCTTTAAGATGCCATTCCAATCGCTAACAACAGGAACAATAATAGTTAAAACTGAGAGGTAGGAAAATACTCAGTATTGAATAATAGGAACTATTGTGTGTGAGATAGGTTCTTACACGTCGAAGGAAAGAGCTGGGATTTAGTTTATTCTGATCTGTAATTTTCGTTATGTACACCTGCACCAAGGATTCTTTCTAAAGAAGGCAATGTGGCATATCAAATTACATCCCCAGACTCTGTGGAGTATCTGATACTACAATTTGATGGTATTGTAACACTCTTTGGTGGTCTAGTATGTGGTCTAGTATGAATTCAACATTGCTTAACGATTTTTGCTATTACCCTGTTTTATTTTCATATATTGACCAATCACATCAAATTACCTTTTTCACGTCCGACGAATTTTCGTTTCTGTCTAACTTCCTCCGAACCCCGGTGGGAGTTCTTTCTAACTCCTAGACAGGACTCTGCCTAACTCGTATTGATTTCAAACATGACTTTTTGTTTTCCTTCCGGGAGAAGGAGACTAACAGGAGCCATATTTACACATGACCAACGATCCAGGCTTAAGGCTCAAGTTGGCCAAGGATTCGGTATGTTGATCACCTATTTGACACTGTCCAATCATTTCCAAGAGTCGTGTTTACTAACAATCATATTTGTAAATAGCTGGTTTCCTCACTCTTTGAGTTATCGAAATGCGCTGATCAAACAGCGTCGTCTATTGTGGAATTTTACAATGCCATTGGTGACGATGAGGAGGAGAAGATTGAGGCCTTCACCACTTTGACTGAAGCTTTGCAAAAATTGGCAGGTGCTAGTAACCAAATCAATGGTATTAGTAACGAATTGATTAATCCAGTGGAAGATGAAAAGGATGCTCTAATTGGAGCACCAAGTCCTGGTAAGCCCACCGCCGCCAAAAAGAAGGCTGAAAGAGATCCAAACGCTCCAAAGAAGCCATTGACGGTTTTCTTTGCCTATTCAGCATTTGTTCGTCAAGAACTTCGTGATCAAAGACAGAGGGCTGGTTTACCACCACTATCTTCTACTGAGATTACTCAAGAGATCTCCAAGAAGTGGAAGGAGTTGAGTGAAGCCGAGAAGGAGAAATGGAAACAAGCTTACAGCGTTGAATTAGAACACTATCAGATGGAAAAGCAAAAGTATTTGGAAGCTAAAAGAACGGTACAGTACTAACACCATCTGAGGGAGCATCTCATGCTCCAGTTCCTATTCCATTCAATCTTCAACACGAAGATATTCCCGAGTCTCAGGCACCGGTTCCTGACAAGAGGCCTCATGAGGACCACAGTTCTGAAAAGAAGAAGAAGAAGAAGAAGAAGGATAAGAAGAAGGAGTTGAATGTGTAAAGAAGCGACTGCTGAGTTACTCTATGCTATGCTTCTGGTGACAGCCGGTTCTGTAGATTTGTATGTACTCTCAACAATGATTATTATTATTTACAGGTTTTGAGATAATGTTTCCACGAAGTTGAATTTAGGCTTTGGTGCATCTTGTGGGCGTTTCCATTCTTCAGGAAACTTGTAATGACGCTGTTTCCTGCGCAACTGCTGGGCTTGAGTATGTCTTGTATCCAGTGGAATATCGCTGAAATCGTCTGTCATGTCTTTTGATTCATTTAATAACCTTTGGAAAACGTCATTCAAATAGCGCGAATTTTGCGAGGCTTCTGGGTACCTTTCACTTGACATCTTGAAAATATCTGTTGTAGAATCGTAACGGGTTTTGGCTAAAACGCATAATTTATGTCTCTGTCTTTCGTCGAGTCCCAAATCGCTGACTTTAACCTTGAATACAACTTTACGGGAGTTTGGGTGCTCTTCACCGATATAAGTGGTAAATCTGTACTCCACCGGATGTGTCTTTCTGGAAGGCCTTTTATATTCTTGTCTGTACTGCACCAACAATGGAAGTTCATAGGCTGCTAATCTGTTGTAAAACCTCTGTTCTCTATGTTGAGCCACTAGATCCTGTGCCTGGGATGGTAATTCGTCAAACATGAAAGGTGAGGGGCTATAATCATCCTTTAGGGATCCACCGGTAATATCTACAGCACCTTTTTCACCATTGTAGTAAATCTTACGGATATCGCGCTTCAGGACACCAGTCTCCTCAGATGTGGATAGCAATGCTTCCAATTCCTCATTGCATGGTTTATATCTTGATCCAAGTTTGGCAACCCTCTCTCTAAAGAGATGGAATATCTTTTCAGTCGGTAATCCTTTCCATTTTGCAGGTTCTAAATACAAGTTTGTGGGGGTATTTTGGACCACTTGTGCTGCGGGTTTGTTAAGAAAACCCTAGAAGAGCAAATAAAACGTTTAGGAATAAATGACATGGCTATTAAGCCTAAAATAATGGTCTCTATGATGATTGTTACCAATTTAAAGGTATGTCTATGTGAAGCTGGATGGTTTTTTTCATCTGAAAAAATGAATATGTTACCCGGTTTATAATTTCAGTAGTAAATAACGAACTTATAGCTGAATAATAAAATGACTAGTCTGATGGTTGGAATATCGTACAGAAGAGAATAAAGGATAACACTGGAGGCGGCTTAATTTTTCTGCAATGGGTAAGAGAGGTAAGGCACCTACATCTCTAGGTGCTCTTGATAGTGCCTCTCAGGAGATTCCTTCTGGTCTTTTGTCGTCCATTCTTTCTGCACTGAGTTTGACATTTGAGCGGGACACTGGTACATTTAATGGTGACCACGTACGTTCTGTACCTGACAGAGCTGCTCTGAATGAACTTCAGTCGTTGCTAGATAAGCTGAGGGTTTCTTTGGATTCAATTGCAAATAATGACGAGCAAATGATTAATAGTATTGAGAAGATTAAAACAGGTGCTGCAGAGGCTGCAGAGGCTGCAGCTGCCAAACAAGAACAATCAGCCAAAGAAGAGGAACAAGATTCTACTGAACTACCGCCTTTCCAGAGGAGGAAAAGGTCATTGATGGTTGAAAATGATGACGAAGAGGAGGAACCTTCCAGAAGTGCAGAGGATCGGGAACAGAGGACAAAATGCCATCGGAGTCAGCGGAGCCAGAACCAAAAGACAGAAGTCTGACATGGATAAAATGGAGAATGACCCCAGCGTAAGGAATCCTAAGTCAGAATTCGTTGTATCGCAGACTTTACCCAAGGCAGCCGCTTCGTTAGGACTTTTTAACGAAGAAGGTTTGGAGAGTACTGGTGAAGAGTTCCTGAAACGTAAATACCAAGTGGCAAGTTATCCAACAGACGATCTTAAGGAGCTTCTACCGGGAGAAATTCCAGACCAAGATTTTTCGCATCCGAAACCGACAAATCAAATTCAATATACGACTTTCCTGGCATCTGTGGAGAATTTCTTTAGAGAGTTCAACGATGAAGATTTGAAATTTTAAAATCCAAGTACATCATACCCTAAGTTTGGGAGTTAATAAGTCCTATGACCCTGAAGTGACACCGTACGTGATTCCCAAGCTAGGACCACTTTACAATGACGTTTGGTTAAAGGAGGATGATAATCAGAATATTGCAAATGCGTCACCCCGCCATCTAATGACCCGACATCTATCTTACCAAAAAGAGTCCAATGGATATCAATGATGCCGTGTTAGAGAGTGAAGATGTTTCTTGTGGACCATTAGTGTCTCGTCTCTTGTCAGCTATACTTAAGGATGAGGGTGATGGTGAAGATGAGACGAAAACATAGTTAAGGAGGAGAATAACGGTGCTGGTGGTCAGTTGACATTGCCTCCTGCCAGAGACGAGGATGAGGTTCGAGAAGAAACGCCGACCGGAATGGCAAACACGCCTATAAGTGAAGCAGACGATAATGGTACTAATAACAATAATGCCAATAACACTAATACCAATAACACTAATACTAATAGACCTTTACATGGTAGTACTACAGGAACCCTACCGAATCCACAATTGTGGAAAGTTAATAGCATTAATTTGGATTATCCGACTTTCGAAGAAAGATTGAAAAGAGAATTGAAATACGTGGGTATTTATATGAATATGCCACGCGATGAGGGTGGAAATGGCGATGATCCAGATTGGGTTACAGGTAGAGAGATGATGAGATAAGTGCGGAACTAAGGGAATTACAAAACTCTTTAAAACAAGTCACGAAGAGAAACCAAAAGAGAAAGACTGCATTGGTGCCATTGGTAGAAAGACAGCTTGCTTGGCAAGAGTATTCATCTATCTTGGATGATCTTGATAAGCAAATCGATCAAGCATATATTAAACGAATTAGAGTTCCCAAAAGAGAAAGAAGCATCATGGAGGGGATCTGCGGGCTCTGTAAATCAAGGCTCGGCATCACAGATAGCACAACAAAAGCAGCAAATTCAAGCTTGAAGGCCTTGCTCGATAAAAGGCAAAGGTGGATCAAGAAAATTGGGCCTTTATTTGATAAACCAGAAGTAATGAAGAGGATGCCAAAGGAAAGCGTTTTCAAAGATCTGGATCAAGAAGAAGAAGAGGAAGAAACCGATGTTTTGGACAAAATAGCAATGGTAAAGAGGACGATCTAGCAGAGGCATAGAGGTAAATTTATGTATTGGACGAGCATTCAGTTTCTTACGGGGAATATATAATTTTACATATACAGCACTTCGAACGTATGCTTCTATTAACAGGATCATATAATACGAATTATGAAGGGCCAATTCCAGTGATCATTGGAAACTTCAGAGTCAACTGGTGTAATTCAACAAAACCAACGTACACTCAGGTATTTTCTTTTCACTGTAGTTAACGAGTATTGAGGCTAAAAGAGTGTTGACCACCAGGGAGCCTCCATCCAACTGAATTAGTTTTATCATGTCGAGGGCCAAGAGACTTATGAAAGAGTTGCAAGCTGTTAGGGATGATCCCGCGGCAAATATCACTTTAGAGTTCATCAATGAATCTGATATTCACCGTTTGAAAGGTTCATTTTTGGGGCCACCAGAGACTCCCTATGAAGGCGGTCGCTTTATCATTGATATTGAAGTGCCCATGGAATATCCCTTCAAACCACCAAAAATGAAGTTTGATACCAAGGTTTACCATCCTAACATTTCATCCGTTACTGGTGCTATTTGTTTAGACATTTTAAAGAATGCATGGTCACCGGTTATAACTCTAAAAAGTGCACTAATCTCCCTTCAGGCACTTTTACAATCACCTGAACCCAATGATCCGCAGGATGCTGAAGTTGCCCAGCATTATCTCCGGGATAAAGAGTCATTTAGCAAGACAGCTGCTCTATGGACAAGGCTTTATGCTTCATCAAACGATAGCGCCCTATAGAAAAGGAGATTGATGAGGCCCGATTGTATGGAATTGATCCAAACTTGGTGAAAGAATTCGAATCGCAAGGTTTCGAAAAGGCTAAAATTGTGGAGGTTTTGAGAAGATTGGGTATCAAATCGTTGGATCCAACCGATAATGCCACCATCAACAGAATTGTGGAGGAACTGTTAAAGTAAATATATTTACATGTAGAGAATATATATACATACGCGTATACTTATTTCTTATTTTCTTTTTGGTATGTGTATTTTTGGACTACGTATATGTCACACCTTAAGCATTTAATCCGTTTTCGATATAGGATACACCTGGAACGGTTTCAGTATTACCTAGGGCCACTAAAGACACGGGTTTGTTTTTAGCCTATAGTTCGCCCACATTATAATATCATCCTTTGTTATTTTATCTACTTTTCGAAAACTTCTTCGGGCGATAATCTCTTACCTGTGGTGACAATCTGTCTTCCTATATCCTCAACAATAGCCGTAGAACCATCTAATGATAATAATAATGCAGCCTTTAGTTGTGCCTTAGTCCTTTGTACTTCACTTTCCGAGATGTTTCCTGACATAATTCTACGCCATTCCTTGATAATGGCATCGAAAACATTCTTTACATTATGCTCCTGGGAATCGGTAACAAGGTACATCCCCATAGCCCGGAATCTGCATACGATGTAGAAAACGACAGATATGAGTTAGCCAAAGTACCGTTATTAGACATTTCAACTGCCAATGGCGAGGGTGAATTAGTTCCCGCACCCAAAGCTCTGTCCCAGTTGCCTACGATGGCTTGAGCCGCTAGTGCGATGAAATAATCTATACCAGACCAAGATACACCTTCCACTGCAATTGCAATGTGAGTTGTAGGCAAAGTATCCTCCTGAATTAACTTTTCACCTCTGTGAAAACTGGTAAAGGCCCACGAGGCGAACCTAACGGAACAGGGAATTCCGCCTTGGGGATGTGACCAAAAGACTTTTGGGCGTATTGGATCAGTTTTTCATGGTCTATGGCACCTGCGCCGGCTAAAACCATCCTGTCACCTTTGTAATTCTTATCGATGTAACTCTTCAAGTCGTCTCTTGTTATGGTTCTGATGTTTTTGATGGGGCCCAAAATAGTACGTCCCAATGCTTGATCCTTGTAGGCAACGTCGTGTAAGTGGTCGAATACCACTTCATCGTACATTTTATCCACTTCTTCACTCTCTCTAATGATAACATCTCTTTCTCTTTCAATAGCTTTGGGGTCTAGCACAGATCTGGTTAAAATATCGCTTAGAATGTCTACTGCTCGAGGAACATCCTCTTCAAGAGACTTTGCAAAATAAACTGTGTTTTCTCTTGAGGTGTATGCATTTAAATGAGACCCGATATTCTCAATTTCCAATTCAATGCCTGTTTGGCTCCTATTTTGAGTGCCTTTGAATGCTAAATGCTCTAAGAAATGAGCAGTACCGTTATTCCTAGCGTTTTCAGCTCTAGATCCCGCATCTACAAAAATACCAACTGTGGCAGATGAAACATTGGGTAGTCTTTCCGATGCGACTGTTAGACCGTTGGGTAAAACGGATGTCCTTGTAATGGGTACAGATTCAGTAGTCAAACGTCTAGCCTGTGAAAGGGCACGGACAGAACGTGCTGTACGCAAAACGTTGCGAAACATCTTTGGTTGGGAAGGGATGCTTAACAGAAGAAAGTTAACAAAACGAATGGTTTCTGGTGTGAAATGAACCCTCGCCTTTTATAAACTCCTCTGATTAATTACGAGTGTTCTGGTATTAATTGTAATCACATATGGGCTTCGAGCCCTTCCGTAAATCGGTCAATGGTTCCGATTACTTTTCAAAATCGTTAATAATGACACTATTTTGTTACCCAGCTATATATCATGTGCATATCACATGCTCAAGAAATCTAATTTGTCCGACTACTGCACCTGTAAATTCGGACATTCTCTTCTCCGTATTTCGGATCCGAAATTTTGTCAATAGCGAAAGTTTATGATGTACATCATTACCGTAATAAAAGTATTAAGATGAATACCAAGAAGCTTAAAGGTACCTTATAATAGATACGGCCTCGTATCAGAAGGACATACATTTATATATTCATTAATCCGTTTGGCACACGCAGAACATTTATCAATTTGTTTACCTGATAGTTCAATTTCCTGATAATTTAATTGACTTAAGTTATCTCTATCCCTGCCAATTTGATCATATTAAGTTGTACTCTTTTGTTGTTGCTATCTTATTTCACCAACTCATTCAATTGATTACCTTTTCATAAATGTTGCCCAGAACCATCTTCAGGACCTCTTTAAACAGGACGTTCCACACTACTTCTAAGCGTTCCCTTACTATTCCATTTTTATCGACTCTACCACAGAAGCCAGGTGGTGTTGAAGGTACCCCAAACGATCCATTTATTCCACCTGCACCTAGCAAGACTCATGGTTCCTACCACTGGGACTTTGAAAGATTCCTGGCTGTTTCTCTGATTCCATTAGTTACACTTCCATTGGCCACGGGCGGTTCCATTTCCACTGTTGCAGATGGTCTTTTGTCCACTGTGCTAATCGGACATCTTTACGTCGGTTTCCAATCATGTATTATTGACTATATTCCTCAAAGAGTTTACGGTAAGAACCATGGCCGTGCAATGTTCCTGCTTTCCCTAGGCTCTTTGCTTTCTTTAATTGGTGTCTACAAGTTGGAAACTGAAGAGAACGGAACCATTGGTGTCTTGACTTCATTGTGGAAGAGTGGTAAGAAGGACGAAGGGCAACAGGATGAGAAGAATTAGAAGATTCAAAAGATCTAAAGCCAATTGATTGTTACTGTCAATAAGTTGGGAGCATATTATTTATTCCATTACGTAGCTATTATTTATTGTTAATTGAATTTCTCCATTGAGCTAGTGAGTCACGTAGGGTTGAGCCGGTGATTCTTGGTTTGACTACTTGCAGCGGCTTTTCGTTGTTGTAGACGTCCCTGCAATCGTGAAAGTGACCAATATGTGCTACTTTTCGTACAGGATCTAGTTTAACTTCGAAGAAGTGACGAAGTTGGATCAGATAGAGTTCTACTTGTAAGAACGAGTCCAATTGGGCTTCTGATTGAATCAACTCGTAAGTTAATTCTCTTTGTCCTTCACTTAGTGTCACTATAGTCAGTTTTGTAACTTCTGTCTCATTTTGGGACTTAGTTTAATTCCCTTTGAATCCTTCACGACACCAAAGGCAAAGATTTCAAGTATCAAAAGCCTAGCGTTATCGGTTTCTCTGAGCCACAGATCTTTGTAATGGAATACTGAAGGGTCCTCAAGTTTCTGAATGATTAAATCCATTAATAGAACTTATAGTTTTGATTGTTGTGGTTGTTTTTGTTTGGGTTAAACAGATCTTATAATATGCCAATTCTATACAACACCAATTCAAGTCTCATACCAAAGTTTCAAAGGCATAATCTGATTAGACCTCATAAAATAGATTCCAAATTTCAAAACGAATTCCATAGCAGTCACCCCAAGGATAGCGACGAGTATTTGAAAGATTTGTGTCGTACCAACTGGCCCCCTCACTTCATGGATATATCAACAAATTTGATCGAGTTGAGTTAAGTGTAAATGCATTCTGTGCATTGATTGTAAGGAATTTTTAGGGTGGTATGGTAACAAGATTCCTACGAGAGATAATCAGTTTCCTACCCTTATATTTGATTTAATTCAAGATACCCTTACGTATTTGAAAAGATGTGAAATAGATTTTGAGAGTCTGATATGTGACCAACTGGCATTGGTCTTATCACAGCATATTAAAGCAATGAGACAGATAGTGGGTTCAGATTCGTCAACTTTCTTAGATTATTGTAATTTAACGCTTTACCAGAACCAATATCCGCAATTAATTACCGCGAGGTTGAAGGAACCGTTGGATAACCAATCTGAACTACAATCAACTTTCTTTGATGCTCTCCTCAATGATTTATTGTTGGGAAAAGTACTAGATAGGGTATTGGATCCTTATTACATCCTTCATGCATTAAGAAAACTACCAGTGGATCGGGAAGAAAGTACAGTCTACGATGGATGGTCTCTTGAAAAGTTTTGAAGCCAATTGCTTCTTTAGGCGGTCTAATAGTTCGAAGTTCCACTGGATCGAAAAACGAGACTAATCAGCGACCGTTCTTGTATCGCTACATATTTAGATTCTTATTCCAGGATGTGCTCAGGATCCACGATAGGAAGCCGCTTTTATTCCTTTTATTCAAATTGTTACAATTTTGGAATTTTAACTGCAAACCTATAGACAAGTTTCTGCACAATGTGTTTCGAAATACTATAACTACAAAAATTACAACGGCTGCTATTTGGCAAAACTGTTCACCGACCTGAGACATATGCTTTTCCCTCAGGATACTGAAATGGGTCCCGCTACTCAAATCCCCACAGGTGAAGCGCTGGAAGCGATTAAGTTGGAGGCATGTGATACAGTCTGGGAATTCATTAAAGGTAAACACATCGATTTACTATTGGGAACGACCCAGGAAGATGTTCATGTATGGATAGAAATTCTATCGAGGAACAAGCATTGTAATAAATTACTTTGTTTTAGGATCATCGATTGTTTTCTGGCAAATTTGGACTCTCGCTAAAATTCCCACTTCTCCAAAAGCATCTTTTGGATCTCAGGGATGAAATTCCCGTTGTTGTCTAAATATCTACGATCCCACAATTTACCATCATTGTTAAATGTCATGGGTATTAAGTGTTCTCTCGTTCGAAGACCGATTTTCGTTTTAATATAAGCTGCATGTAATGCTATCTGTAGCGGATTAGCGTGTGGTAATAACAAACCACCGTATTTTGAATCGTTTAAAACAGGTTGGTGCAGAACATGGGAAAGATGTTTCCTAATCTGATGCTTTTGTCCGGTGACGAGTTCAATCAATATGCATTTTCATCAAATCTTCTGTATTTAGATACCATTCCCAACTTGTCAATTATACCATAGTCATTCGAATAATGGGGTTACCTTCGCTATGATGGTCTACTAGGGCTATGTACCTCCTGTCGATCTTGAAGCCTTTATTACCGCCTTCTTTTAAATTTCTCGAGAAGTACTTGGCAGAATTTTTATTTGTTGCAACAAGCAGACCTCCTGAAACACAACTGTCCAGTCTATGTACTAACTTCCAGTTATTGTATTCTTTCTCACTAGAACTGCTCTGTGCTTTTAATTCATCGAGCAAAATTTTGGGAGTATTAACATGTTGGTTTTATAAAGTGCATGATAAATCCAGCGTTGGACAGTCCCAGGTTGTGAAAGTACGTTGGGAGGTTTATTGATCAGAAAATAATTGTTGCATTCAAATATAATGTCCAAAACTGGCTTATTCTTCATAGGAATCCGATTTTTTGACTGATGTTTATGTAGATTTAACTCAAGCATTCTTTTATTGATTTTCTAATTTAACAAACTTGATTCCGGTTTATTAAACTTCTACAAAATTTTAGGGAAGGACTGTTTTAATCGAAGAAGGGAACTCCATTAAAGCTCTTATATAACGGATTTGAGAGTATTTGTTCAGTATTGGTACTCTAGGAGGTGTATCTTTGTTATTGTTCAAATTGGCGGCTATGTCTAACTTTCCAGGTGAAGATATTGATATACCGAAAAGACTGTTAGAGTCACTTGAAAACAACCTCTTAACTATTTGATACCGAAGAGTGGCCTTTCAGATTTGATAGATCCAACTATAAGTGTTTCTGTACCCTTGGTTGGAGATGTATTTTCCCACCACCCTCAGAAACTTTAGATCAATCATCACAAAACATTACTGAATTGGATACGAATAAAAGAAAATATATTTTTAGACGTCCAAGGAACTGGCATTCGAATGAAAATAACGGAGTTGGATTAGGATCAAATCTAACGGACGGCCTTTCACCCTTAGCTAAACAGTGTTTGATGGCATCAAATATTGAGGTGCATAGTGAAAACATTCAAGATGAATCGGAAATTTCACCTCAAAAGGTAGAGAAGCATAAATTAGAGTCAACTGAGGCCAATACCACTGATCTCAGTATTGAAAATAACACCAAAAAAATGAAAGTTGGTTCCAATGTGACAGTTAATCTGGCATCTCTTGCGCAGCGATATATGGAGGATTTGATGGCATTTTAGATGAAATTGAAAGAGATTCTACGAGTGAATTTAGAAATGTAGAATATTGGCTGCAACTGCCAAGCGGGCATTATGTGCTAATGGAAGAATGTTTAGTCAAGCTCCAAATGGCAATAAGTAATATTGTATCGATTCGTGGATCTATCGAAAATATTAACGTGGATAAATTGGCTAAACTACTGGATATACTTGTAGGTAATATCAGAATGGCAGAATCCTATACTAACGAAAATTTTGAAAATCAGGAGCTCAATTGTATTGCTCATGCGTCTGTATCCTTAATATTTACTACACTTATTTTGGAGGGGGAATGATAAGAGGTTATCTTTAGAGAGATACATTTTAACACCATTAGAATTCATTGGAAATTCAGTAAAAAGATAAAAAGTTTCTGACAGACCTACCTGTCTTAAAAACGGAATTGAGTCTACTTCATCAATCTATCTCATTATTACCATCTTATATTGACCAAAACCATTTTTAGATAAGGATCTCATTACCAAGCTTATCTACATTTTACGGATTTGCTCATGGATAATGAACTGGACTCTGTGAGTAATACTGCATCCTTGCAATATAGTAGGGACAATGTTAAATTGGAAAGTACAAACATTCTAGTTTCAATATTTTCAAGATTACCTGATCAAAGGGAACTTATATTAGAAGAGCTTTTATCAAGCGTCGAAAAATTGCCGGTGAAAAGAGTACAAAGAAGACTTAGGAAGGTCGAAAATGATGTATTTGTAACAGACTTTACAATAACTGTAATTTTACTGTTAGAAACTGTGAACACCTACGATTACGCCAAAACTATTGCAACTACACAACCGGATGCAATTCCTGCAGTATATGAAACTTATTTGGAAGATACTAGAATGCTAAACGGGTTTGCGAATCAACTTGCCGAATCTATTTTCGACCGCTTCGTTAAAAGTACCACTAATTATCGTCATGTCTTAGAAAATTATGTTCAAGACCTCATAGCATTGCTACCATTTCCTCAGTGGTGTGTTTCACAAGATTTGCTTTATTTTATCACTAGAAAACTTTTATTTGCATATGATCCATCGTCTTCACAAACAGCGAACGTTGAGTCTACCTGTTTGCATTTGTTAGGATCAATAGGTTTAGCAATGTTTGAAATCAAATGTAGCACAAATCCTGAGGATTCCAATAACTTGGTAAGGCTGTTCAATACGCCAAGTAACCTTCCAATTTTTCAATTATTTTGATAATTGTTTTGGGTTTGTGGGAGCAATTGAAAGGTTATCTGCAGGAAAATACTTATGGCATAAGAAATTTGGTATTCTCGCGGGATTAGACGAATATTCTAACAATTCAGAAGATTGTAAGGAAGATACACTAAAGCTAACGATTAATGAATTGAAAAATTTGGAGAGGGAAGTACTAGTGTTGAAAAACCTACCAATATTCCGGATTTAAAAGTGGTAAAGAAAAGTTATCTATCAATTTTGCATTCATTCGACTTGCTAAACATGTATGAGCCTTACTTGAAATTGATTCTGTCAATATTAGGAAAGAATAAAGTTAAATTGAAGTCCACCGCTATCAAATGTCTTTCATTGTTAGCTAATGCGGATCAAAGGATTTTGAATAGCCCTATGGTAAAAATACTATTAGTAAAACGTTAGAAGATCCTTCTGCATCCGTGAAAGATGCTGTTTTGGACTTGATTAGTATTGGATCATCATATTTGGAATATTATCAGCAGTTAAACATGAATTACGATGATGAAAGTGTATTGATAAGGAAGCACGTTTTAAAATTAATGGGAACATATATGATAAAACAAATTCCTTGGATGCTCAAGTCTTCGTTGCGTCAAGAATTCTATTAAAGATTGAAGATGAAGAAGATAACATTATTGAAATCGCAAGAAATATGCTTTTAGAAAATGGATTTTTCCTCTCAGAGCAGATTCTAAAGTCTTAGAACAACAATCTTCAAAGTGTAAAAATATATTAAGTGTGATGTCAAGTGTTGCTACTATGAATAGCAAATGCTCACAATTATTTGAGTGGTATTTGAATTTTTTCTGTTGAATAAACAATTACATTCGCCCGATCTTTATGATTGTATTCTTCGTAGTCTCAATAAGCTTACTGATCCTCTAGTTCAAAGTATTGTGGAATTACAGTCCTCTGATCCAACTGAATTAAGTATACCGTTGAAGCAAAAATTTTTGGTTTTATTGTCAAAATTTACAGACTGTTCTTCATCTTTCATCACAAAAATCACATCATCGCTCTTTATCCATATATTGTTTCAGATGAGAAGTCTAATTTACAGTTTTACATTTTGCATGTATTTAAAAATACAATGCAAAATCTTTCGAATTTTAAACCTAAATTTCTGTTCGATTTGGAAACGACTCTTTTGAGTAGATTACCTCGAATGAGTGCGAAAGAAATTGGAGAGGCAATGCCGCTAATATGGTGTGTTGCGACAAATAGGAAAGATATCAGCAGGGTTACAAAAGCTTGCTCTTCTTGTTTCCAGCATCTGAGTCCTTACATTAATATTGCAAATAAAAATCCAAGTGATATCACAGTGGAAAGCAAACTCCAGCGACTCATTTACCTTTCAGCAGCTTTTGCAAGATTCTGTAAATTTCCTAGTAAAGAGACTAGGCCAGTTTATGTTCAAATGGATGAACCTGTCCATGAGTATGTTGCTAAATGTTTGCTTTTGTTATCGCGCCATGGTATTCCACATATTATTCGTCGAATTTCAATAAAAGCGCTAACGCAACTGTGCGGAGATCATCCTAAATTATTCAATTCCAAACATATACTAAACTTGCTTGATGACGAATTTAAAAGTGGTCATCTCGATATCAAGCTAGTCATTTTGGAGAGTCTCTATGATTTTTTATGATTGAGGAGAGCAAATTGATTAAACATACAGGCGTCAATGTTTCTGTCTCTTCAAATGCTGTTCCTAAAAGTCAAAGTAAGAAAGAAGCTATTAGTGGTGATGGTATTTGTGCAGCGTTAGTCACACGTTTCTTGAAGCACATTTTGGAGATTTGTCTGTCTAAAGATATCAAGAGTTCGTTAGTAGCGGTGAGATCTCTCAAACTAATATTACAATATGGTTATACTAATCCCTCACATTGCATACCTACTGTAATAGCACTAGTTAGCTCCACAAATCAGTACCTTCGCAATATTGCTATCGAAGTACTTACGGAATTATTCGAAAATACGAAACTATGGTATTCGCAGGTGTATCTCAGGGTGTCAAAATAGCAGTTGATTATTGTAAGACTTTGGAAGGTCCTAATTTTTACAAGAACGACTCTTTTTGATTATGCTTCAAAAGATCATGGCAAATAATAAACAGAATTTTACGAAGTTTCTTAAAAGTGTCACCAGAGTACTGCAGATTTATTTTAACCAGATAGTTGAATCAAATTGTGATTTCGAAACAAGGGATGGGATTTTATTTCTGGTAGATAATCTTCCTTTGCTAAAATTTCCCACGCAGTATGAACTGGTATCACTTGTAAGGCTTATAGAATTGGAATCTAATCAATTGAAAGAAGCCATAAAAGATGAATTTGAACAGAACAAAGACAATGATATATCTGTACAAAGTATGAAAAATAGCGTAGTAGCAGAAATGTCACTGTTTGAGGTCAAGAATCTTTTCATTCATCTTTACGGTTTAAAACCAGATGTGATTAGTGAAACAGAAGATAGTACGTTGAAAAACAAACCTCTTCCTTCAATTGCTTTCCAGTCTCATTTAGGAGAAAGAATAAATTTAATTATTGCTCAATGTGATAAAGAAGATATGATTCAGAGATACATAAATTCCCAGAATTAGTGCATAAATAAACGAATAAAGAAAATGTTCTGCGCTTTGTATTATAAAATCGTGAGATGAAAATCGTATTTTACCTTCTTTTACACGCTTAACAGGGAGTGTACGAACTTCAACAGCTAATTTATCGGATGATTGCTTTCCGCTTTTAACTATTGGAGTACGTTCCTTTATGTTTTTATTTCAAAGTCGAGGTCATTATTTGAATAACTATTGGATTCTGGCATTTCCTTATTTGAACCTCCATTTATTGTAAGTGGTATAGCCAATTTGCGCCTTGGTAATGCCACTTGACTCGGAAACTCGGTATAATTAGTAAACTTCTCTGGACCTCGTTCCATCAGTTTATTCCATTTATGTCTTTCTTGTCTGGAGATTTTTATGACGTATGGTTTTCTTAATGGTTCAGCTATTATGGCATATCTACTATGACACGAACGTGCCGCCATTGTCAACAGAACGATGATTGATCCTCGACATTCCTGCTCTCTGATTCTTTTCCTATGGGCTCTAATTTGATCAATATCCATTTGTTCTTCTTCTTCATCGGATGAACTATGATAGTTTAGGACTACTTTTCTATTAATCCTATTGTAAATCTGGGGCCAATGTTTTACGGGATCAATTTTACCAGTTCTATTATTTTTGAGTAATATTGACCTATTTTTCTTCATAGCATGGTACCTCTCCAGCATTCCATCAATAGTTTCTTTAGTTAGGACTCTTTTCCTCTCCATTTCTTCTTCATCATCAGAGTTTCTGATTGTTGTAATTTGTTTCAGTTCTGTTTGCCAGTGGGCCAAATCTAACTTCTCAGACCATAAGGACAATTTATCAGCTTCATTTTCACCTTGAACTACATCAGATTCTAACATCCTAGCTTCATGCCTTGTCATCTTCTTATGGTAAGCCAAATAAAGTTCATCAGGTAGCATATCCTCCTTAGGTTTGTTCGCATTTTCTATATTATTTTCTCGTATTTCTAAAATCATATTTTTAATCAATTTCTTCTTTTCATCTACATTTTCAATACCATTTCTATTGGCATTGTTTGTTTTGGAAAACCTCTGTTAACAGTTCTCAAGATTTGGTGAGGATTAATCTCGTACTCATCAACATCGAAATCAAACTTTTCATCGTCACTAGACTGTGCTTGTTTATTAGATCTTAGTGATCGTGTCTTTTGTGTCATGGAAGTCAATGCTTAAAACCAGTTGGTTCGCTTCTCTTCTTTATAATTGATCGTTTTCTTCCAAAAGTTCTTGCTTTAATATAGGGTTGATTTCCTTGTAAACTTCTCCATACAAATAACTAAACCTTACGGGCTATAGAAAATTTAAAATAAAAGAACATATCTAATGGAGTTATGTTGAATCGAAATCGTTTTAAGAAGTTGGTACCACAACGTGAGAAGCAAGAAGATAACGGTTCTGATGATTTAGGCGGAAAAGACTCCCAACAAAGCACACTCTTTCCAAAGGGGCGGAGCTATAAGGTTTACTGGAGACACATAGTAATATGGTTATGCTTCTGGCTCATGTTGATTAACTACTATGAGAGAATGGTAGTGAAGAGGGTCATTAAAAGATGCAATTGGAACCGTTGGGAAAACTGGCCACAAGGTGCTCAACCTCATAGGATTGGGCTATTCGCCGATCCACAAATTATGGATACTTATGCCTACCCCAATAATACATGGATAACCTACCATTTGACTAAGATTGTGGTCGATAACTACCATAGGAGAAACTGGAAATTTGTGCAGTACTATTTGGACCCTGATACGAATATATTTCTAGGTGATTTGTTTGATGGCGGTAGAGATGCAAACGATAAAGATTGGATGGATGAATATCGTAGATTTAATAAACTCTTTCCCAAGATTCCTTCCAAGAAGACTATCATGTCGATACCGGGAAACCATGATATTGGGTTTGGTGACGACATTAAGGAAGATGCAAGAAAGAGGTTTACAGCTTATTACGGCGAGTCTAACAATTATTTGGATATTGCCAACCATACAATTATTCTATTAGATACGATGTCACTGTCAGACCACAAAAACCCCAAAATTAAAACAATTGCTCAAACTTTTATGGATGAGTTTGCTCAAAGTTACCACCCATTACCGAGAATTCTTCTTTCACATGTACCATTATGGAGAGATCCTAATCAGCTCCCCTGTAGGGGTCCTGGCAGAGAATCAAAGAAACCTTTTCCCATTGAAAGAGGTAAACAGTATCAGACGGTCATTGATGGGTATATCACACCCGAAGTGCTTGGCAAAATTCAACCAGAAGTTATCTTTTGTGGTGATGATCATGATTACTGTCACATAACACAGACCTATGATGTCAATGGTGTGGTGAAGACCGCTGAAGAGTATACAGTAAAGTCTTGTGCTATGAACATGGGGGTTCGAAGACCTGCTATTCAATTGCTATCACTTAACAATCCTGATGCTACGGGACCTGCACTGGACAAAGGGACATGGCAAACCGAAATGTGTTACTTACCTGATCCCATGCTGCCAGTATTTCTTTATTCGTTTTTTGGATTCTTAACCGCTATGTGGTTTCTTTACATGCACTACTTTCCGGTTAGCTTTAATAAAAATATAGCAAGTAGAATGGGGAAGGCAACTACAGAAACAATTTCTTCACTACCTCTGCCTGTAAGCTCATCTCATGGCCAGCGATTGTTCAGGACTAGATATCATGTCGAGGAAAACTGAGATATCCATTTAAAAATTTCCTGGTGAATTTTGCTATCATGACTTTGTCTGTATTTTCTATTTTCTTCTACTTTTTAACAGTTATATAGTATGTTGTGTGTTGTTTCTATTTGTTGTGGATATTTTCATATATATATATATATATGGAGTTCTTAGAAACCTGTTCAAGTGTATTGCCTTAGATTTAGCCTTACACTGCCCATGAACTTTTCGTGATTGAAATCTTCCCTGTGAGAAATGTAGTTAGAAATAATGTCTCTGCTTACATCTGCCAAATGGCCCTCTTTAGTCAATGAATCTAGTAGATCGGGTTGTACAGTGAATAAATTTGCTAGCTCTCTGAGGGCAGCAAACTTCTCATATAACGACAAAATTCCCCAGTCTTCTATAGCGGTTTGATAACCAATAATGTCCTTCGTAACAATAATACCACCAATAGAATTGACCTGAAATTTCCCATAATGATTTAGCAGTAATTCGTAAAGACCTTCACCAATTTTGTTCAAAAACAATTCCAGATTTTTAGCTTTCAAATATAAGGCAGCCTGTAAATGGAGAGAGTTTAGTACCGTTACAATTTCAACAGCTGGTAAAGTATCTTGGTCCAGTAATTCTTGTGATTTAGGTGAGAAATCTTTCTTCTTTTGTTTGGAAAGGGAATTGTTAAATTTGTTCAAAAATATCCTTGTCACGTCCTCGAGAATAATATTAATAAGTAGCTCACATCTCCTAATTTGAGTATTCGTAATATCAATTATTTTTTTTTTGATGGAAGGTACATTGTTAAGCAGCGGTAGAAACACTGCTTTTACTGAAGCTGATGTAAGACTTAATATTTCGGTACTCATTGAGATATATTTCATAAAAGCCAAATTGATATCAGAAGAAGCATTAACATCGATTCTGGTAACCCTTGAATAAGAGAATTCCAATGCTGTTTCCACATAAGAACCGACAATACCTGTAAGCATAACTTCTAGAATTTCGTAGATGTAATTACCAGATTTATTGGGAACCAGTTCCATTATTCTGGCAATTGATTCTACCACACATTTTAACATTTCATCTGCTTCCTGTAGACTGAAACCTTCGGTTCCATCCATTGTAGCATCTAATTCCGGTTTAGATGTATCGCTAGAAGATGGATTTGAAGAAGATTTTAAAGAGTTTGTACGACCAAAAGTTAACCGTTGTTTATCCAAACTACTTTTGAAGAAGTTATTGAGCTGCAAGAATTTATTCTTGGAAGATGAACCAAATTCCTGCAGGACAAACCCACTTTCTAAATTGTTGTTCAGTTTACTCGCTAATGATCTGGAGCGTATCTCTTTATCGTGCATGAAGTTAAAATTTGTTGTTTTATCAATGAGAATGGACTCTAAACTGCGTTTTCAACATCAAAATACCTCGATTTATCATACAAGTACTTGGAAAATAATTCTGAATAGCATTGTTCCACAGTGGTAGATAATATTCCATCCCTGTCGATCTCTTGAACCTGAAAAAACTCTGATAGATCCTTAATGAATTGTCCCAATAGAGAATATAGAGCATGTAGCATTCTCACGTACGCCAGGCTAGAAAGAGAGCCCGCGATGGACAAAAGAAAATCAACCCTACCTTCAATCTTTTGGGCAAAGATTCTTTGCATAAATTTTTGCATCACTAAAAGTGATCTTTCTTCGAAGACACGCTTCACCACTTTAGATTCATTTTTGATAACGGTTTCAATGTCGCTTAAATGTGCAACCATGTTCTTTTCATAAATGACGCCATGTCTATCGGGATCAATCAATTGTTCTTTGAAATCTTCTTCCAGTAGGATTTGGTTCTGGACATCTAAATCGATCTGGGCCGTATCAATGAAATATTCGTGTTGATTAATGAAACTTTGGATCACATTAATACCGCCATTAAAATGGTTTAAGATGAGTGCGATTTCATTCAATTGGCTAAAATTGTTCACACGATAAGCATTATTGAAGGCCTCCAAAGGTCTGTTTCTAGAAGTTCTGAATATTTTTCAATCGTAATCGCGGTTTCTGAAGTTCTCGGAATGGAACTAGTGTCCACTTTTCGAGCCAATGACAAAAGATTCTTGACTAACAAAGCTGCTTGTCTCTTTTTTGGAAATTGGGAGAAGTCCTTAAGTCTTCTAGGAAATTGGACTCACCAGTAGCATAAAAGGCATTGTAGTGTGAGATTAATTCAACCGATTTAATGTATGCCTTTTTCCTTCTAATAGCAATTTCCAATTTTTCACCTAGTGGTGAAACTACTTGTGTCACATTGGTCAATTGATTGTCCAATTTTTCATAGTTTTGCATGGTCTTTCTAAGCTCCTGGGAAAGTTGAATGACGTTTTCTGCATGTTGTAGTTCTTGTGCTGATACTTGTTCCACTAGTTGGGCCTTTCTACCGGAAGACTGTTCACTAAGGGAGTGTAGTTCCTTAAGAATGGATTCGAAAGTACGAATATAAGGTTTGGGATTCAGCTTTTCAAAAGTACTAATTGAATTTGGGTCGCCACTTCTAAGTGAATGGTCTTTGCTCAATTCTTCCACGAACTCATTAACAGTCAAACCCCCAAAAGTTGTTCGTTGAGAGGAGTTTACGCCATTTTGGATCTAAATCATACAGGGAATTCATATTTACGGGCCTTTTCCCGCTTTATTTGTTCACCTTTTCAACAGTTCTGTATTATGTCAAAAGGGTCTATATTTTTCTTTTCGAGGGTTCTTGTTGTTGATCATGTTTAATCCTGAACAGCACACCTTAACAAAGGATGAGCATTAAAGCGCCATGAGTGAAGCTATCGACAAGTTTGAAGACAATCTCTTACAACGTGAAAAGTATGGCAAGCCCGTTGATGATGAAGACGCAGAGTTGGATGAGCTGTTGGACGGTGAAGACGAATTCTTGGTACATTATAGAGAGAGACGAGTACAGGAGATGTCCGATCATATGAAAACTGTGGAGAAGAATGTCACACAGAAGGAATACGGGTCCTTGCAAAGGATTAAAGACGAATCAGCATTAATGCAATTGGCATCTAAAAGCCCCAGCTGTGTGGTGCATTTTGGATTGGATAGTTTTGGAAAGTGTAAGTATATGGATGAGAAGCTGGAAATATTGGCAGAAAGGCATTTGACCACCAAGTTTGTAAGAATTGAAGTAGAGGATTGCCCGTTCCTTGTCTCTAAGTTGAAGATTAAGGTTTTACCATTTCTCGTTGCGTACAAGAATGGTAAGGAAGTGACAAGGATAGTTGGATTCTCAAAATTGGGTAACGATCCAAATGGATTTGCTTTGGAAAGCTTGGAGGAACTCTTAGCACAGGGAAAAGTTGTACAATCAAAGTCTTTTGCTGGTTCAAAGAAGGGAGAATATGATGATAGTGGAAGTGATCTGGATTTATGATGAATTTTGAGGGTGTTTTCAGGGCATATTTCGGAGTTAAATGGTGGTCTTGGTATTGTTCCTGATTGAAAGAGTATTTCACTGACGTGCCTTCAGCTTTATTAACCGCCCATATTTAATACACCATTTTATGAATGACTGTGTCTTCCTTTACATCCTTACATTTTTCTCGTTTTGTTTTAATAAGTTTTTCTTTATCGCTTCGTCGCGTCGTCTGGATTGGTTTCTTTTCATTGATGTGCCTCTTCGGGAAGCACGAACAGACGCAAACAATACTAACTATCATCATCTAAATTTCAAGTCACCACCATTTGGAAAACCTGCAACTTTTTCTTTAGTGCTGTTAGTTCATTTACTAGATCTCCAGCCATTTTGGTGAGAAAGAAGCACAGTTTTGCCGACGAGCCAAGATGCAGATTTTTGTCAAGACTTTGACGGGTAAGACCATTACCCTAGAAGTTGAATCTTCTGACACTATTGACAATGTCAAGTCCAAGATTCAGGACAAGGAGGGTATCCCACCTGACCAACAAAGATTGATCTTTGCTGGTAAGCAATTGGAAGATGGTAGAACCTTGTCCGACTACAACATCCAAAAGGAATCCACCTTGCACTTGGTCCTAAGATTGAGAGGTGGTGGTAAGAAGAGAAAGAAGAAGGTCTACACCACTCCAAAGAAGATCAAGCACAAGCACAAGAAGGTCAAGTTGGCAATCTTGTCTTACTTCAAGGTTGACCCAGAAGGTAAGGTCAGCAAGTTGAGAAGAGAGTGTAACAACTGTGGTGCTGGTATCTTCTTGGCTAACCACAAGGACAGATACTACTGTGGTAAGTGCCATGCCACTTACACCATCAAGCAAGATGCTTAAATAGAATCTGTAGTTAATTAGTTTAATTTTCCTTGTGTTTTGAAAATGTTTTGTTTGGGGCGATAGTAGTGTTTGATAAATAAGAGAATTCTATATATATATACCGGCTTGTCGAAATGCAAATAGGTAGTTAGGATGCAATGCTATTGATGAGTGGGTGTCCCGTTTAGTTTTCCCACAAGTTTCCTTAATTTTTCGTTCTCTTGGTAAAGATGCGCTCTCTGGATTTCGCTCTCTCTCAGATTGTGTATGGATTTTTGAACTCTTCACAGGTCTTGTTATAACTGTCTTTCAGTAGGTTGAAATTCAGCATCAGCTTGTGAGTGTTGACGATCCTTCTCTTCGTCTCTTTAATTTGATTCATGGTAAATTCACTGTTGAGTTTTGACCTCTTGGATTCTGTAGTGGACTGCCGCGAATTGTCGTCTGTTGATAATGGTGACAAAGATATTGGTGAGAGAACAGTATCATCATATGCAACTCTTTTCTTGGGCGCTTCTTCTTGTATCTCGTCATCGTAGTTCAGCGGTCTCTTGTCATTAGCGCCTAGATCTTCATTGTTGAAATTAAGCGTTGAGTCTGGGTCATTGAGAATATTATCCAAGGTGAAAGCTTTGGTTTGACTGAGATCTGATTCAGGTAATTCAGTGCCGTTATCATTAAAATTTTCAACCGAGAGCAGTTTGGTTATAGTATCATCGTAGTCAAGTTGGTTCGATGGACCTGATGGTTCTGCTAGATACTCTGTCCTGCTCATACCGGGGCTGCGAGAAGAATAATCAGCCCTCTTGGTCAACGAATATGCGACTTGCCAGGTTCTTATGTAAGGCAGCAAGAGATGGAGAAGTAGTCGAAATTGGGAAGGTAAAAAAAATTGTAAAAAATCGATTCATGACTATTAAGATCATTATAAAGAATAATATAAATATTGTATCCAGAATATATACAGGTTCCATTCCCTCTTCTTTTTCGTCTCTACCCAGGTGTGAGAAGTCCCAATGCTGCGATTAATTCTTATTTCTAAAGGCATTTTTAATCATGTCAAAATTTCCATGTATTATGGCGGAATGGGAATCGCTGACAGCACCATTCATCTTATTCCACTGTTCGCTGAAGACTTCAAGGACCGAATCGAATCCCTGTTTTCCCTTGGATGCATTATCTCTGAATCTTTGAACTGAAAATTCTTCCAATTTATTGCACAACTTGTTAATGGCAACGAATGCAGTGATTTGGGCCTCTTGGTTGAATAGCGTCTTGTTCTGTGGATCATCAGGATGTGGACTGTATTTCACAGTTTCGAAAACTTTCATGATATTGGAGTACGTTAGATTACAACTGCGCAAAGTCAAAGTCTTGGAATCTAGATCTACCACTGAGACTTCTCTCACGTAACTAAGGTTTGAAGCCCCAACAATCATCGTAATCCATTTAGGCACACCCTGCTGCACCGTTATCAGTCTTTCAGAGACCAGCTGTCTACCTTGACGATAAAGCTCTCTTCTGAGCACGTCAACTGCGATCACATGGGTGGAAACTTCGTTGGGATATTTTTCCAGTTAGCTGCAGTAACTTGCTCCCATGGATAGTTAAAATCATAAGAGTTCCTGAACAGCCTCATGTTAGTAATGAAAGGGTCTAGCTGATTGGATGTTGATAGTACCGTAGTAAGTTGGGTTCGTAATGAGCTTGTTTAAATAGTGATCTTTTTTTTATACTGAGGGAATGTTTTCGGTGTAGTTCGCCTTCTTTCTTTTTGTGAAAAAAAATACGCAGTGATTTACGTTGGGATGAGCATTTCAAATAAAAGGATAGGGACAAGATCGATTGTTTGTAAAGTCGCATATCATTGTAACGAGTGTTCCATGAAGTATCAAGTGTGCCCTGTGAACCTTAGCATATGTCTTCTATACTGAGGTTCCCATTTTTCAAAACTGTGGAAATCCGCGATACTAATGAACCGCCAGTCCTTCTCATCATGACGTTCTCGAGGACAAACGGTGCTTATTCCTCTTGGTTGTAGGAATAGTGACAGCACATTCGCTGCGAAACTTCCCTTGTCGAACGGGTTATGCTTAACACGATGGATTTTTGTCAAAACGGGTTCTTGGTATGTTCTTGTCTGAGAAATTCTCTGGTAGTCTGCTGTCTCCCGGTCATCAGTATGTGGTACGTCAGTAATATTAGTGGGTACATGAGCAGTAATCCACCATATACTATTAGTAGAATGGTGACTGGGACTTTCGAAGGACTGTTTCTGTGGTGATAGACATGGATACTACAGTTTGTGATGAGGAGGATAGTCGATAAAATAGCACTCGCTAAGAACACGATGAAATACCTGTAGTTTCTTTGGCCGACACAGTTGTTAACCCAAACGCAGTGATGGTCGTGTGTTAGAATGCATGCTTCGCATGTGGAGCAGTGCGACGTTCTTGGGGGTCTCCATATTCTGCAGGAGGTGCAGTATTTCAATTCAATCTTGGCTTGGATATCGCCTCTAATGGTCTGAGGTGCAGGTAGACTAATTGTACTGTAGTATTCTTGTGGGATTTGGAAGTTTTTCTGTAATTGACCCAGGTGGATGTTACGTGGTAACACACCAGGATCACTGGCGGCAGTCCTTACGAAAAAACTAAGACACATGGCCCAAAAATAGTAGAAAAAGATTACCAGTAGTTTATATCCGTCTTTAGAGTGCCATATTTTATTAGTTTCGAAGATTGAGAAGAGTACCATGGGGGCCACAACGTTAAACCCTGTAAAGAGAGCCAAATTGGAACGACATCGTACAGTGCGAAATCTACCACCAAGGAAGAACATGTAGTTCGTGACATTGGGTAAAGATTGATATATTTTGCCCTTGTTCACCTCTGGGTCACCATCGATTGTAATAACCCACCTGTAAAATGCTTTTAACCAACTCGAATGAGCTCCGTTCAAATCAATAAATTCATTTCGAGATGAATCCACATCACAATGTCGTCTTGATGAAGAAGTCACCATTGTTTGTTCGTTTGTTTCTTTGTTGGTTTTTTTGGAATTTCTTGGTAACTATTCTAACCATTGTTGCTCGTAAAGGCCGTCCACCAAACTCCGAAGATAAGGAACTTTAATCATACATTAAAAACTAACATTAAACAATAAAATAACAAAAACAAAAACATAACCTATTTAGCGCTGTTGGTATAATTCTTATGCAACCATTAAAATGCCCTGAGTTATCTGGAGTTACCTCCTAAAACCCAGCCTCCGGAGTTCTCTAAATCATCATCACCGTAAAGATCTAGAGTAAAGGCTTTTTTGTACTTGGGGCGTGCTCTATCATTGGAGGAGGAACTAGCCGCAGGGGTTTCTTGTGGTTGTGAGGGGTTGATGGTGGTACTGGATCGTCATCATACAGTTTTATCTTGCTTAAATCTAAAGCAACCTTAGGGGAGCAATAGTATTTGCGCTTTCCTCTTTGTTATCAACAGCTCCCTTATTTTGCGGTGGAACTGCTGTACTATTGAAATGATCATCCTCATTTGAAACTTGTTCAACACTGAAATTTCTGTTAATATTAACACCGCCTGCCCCAGACATGAGTAAATCTTCTTCATCCAATATTTGACATGGGATCGTTTTATTCGAGACAAAATTTAGCGCTAATCCATTCTTATCAGGCTGTTGATTCTGATTTTGAAGTCTTTCGATAATGGATCCCAGTAAATTATTTTTTCTTGTCTCTTCAAATGACTTGTTGATCAAATTTTTTTCAAATAGTGAATCTGTGTTCCCACCTCCTTGGTTGGTTACACCTGTAGAGGCCATCTTGGAGAAAGTACCAGGTGTGATGTTGAAATTTTGCAAAGAAGTGTTCGAGCTGCTTGCACTTGTAGATGGCGACGAAATGCGTGAATAAAACTCTGGTGGAATTAGCCCATTTGCAGAACTTTGTCTGGAAGGTAATCTATTAGGTCTCTTGCGATGTTTTTACAGCAGTTGACGACGGATCTGCAGGATCTTGAAAATCACCGTCGTGAACGTATATGTTGGTAATACGCATATTTTCACCAGATGAAGTTTCGTCGCTGGTATTGGTCATGGAAAGCGGTAGTCCCCGCCTTGGGTGGTGGAAAAGGGTTTTCGTAGTGGTGGATCCATGAGACTCAACGATCTTACACGACCGTTCATACCGGGATTCCAGCCGCCCGCAATAAAGTCTGAAGATCTTGTATGCGACAATTTACTAGGAACATTAAAGCTAATACCATCGTCATCATCATCATCCATTTTATCGCTATTGGATTCATTTTCATCGTCATCTTCGTCTTCCTCATCGCTGATATCCAACTGGTTGTCGCAAGCGGCTTCGTCCTGGTCCGCAGGAGCCGCATGTTCCATGCGTTGCTGCTTCAGCGATGGTGGCGTTGCCACACTCGCCCTCCTGTTGAGTGACAAAGATCGTACTCGTACCGCTTTATCCTTATTAGATGTGATCAATTGATTTTGGAAGTTTAACAAAGACGAGGATTCCCTCTTTAGAGGCGTATCTTCCTCGGCACTCGGGCTATGGGCCTTTCTCAATGCACTATCGTGTAGCATTTCGATGGATTCTCTAGTGATGAAATTGGTTAACGGACGGTCTGATAGAATGGTCAATAAGGCACGAACACCGGTACTGTTGGTCACAATTACAATTGAATCAATGGGTTGGGACTCTTCATCGCTGGACTGGGAGTCTTCGAATTTCTTACTTAACAAACTGTAGTATTCTTTGAAAGGTGAAGACGGCACCGCATTGGCCTGTGTACTTACGTGATTGAAGCGAACAATTCCACTTTGTAAAAGCCTTGGATTAAGGAATGTTGTGAACCACTTATGAGATGTGGGCGACGCATCTAACCAGAGTTCTATTCTTAGTCGCTCTTGATGCATCTGCAATTTCTCATAGACGGATTCTACTAAAAACCTTATAGTCTCCACATATCTCAAAGAACCCGATGAAGAGACTCGCATAACGAATTTATGGTCACCTTGATCACATTGTGCTACCCACTGGTTCCAAAATTCCTCATTTCCACCAGTAAAGCTTTTGAAGATATTTTCTTTGAGGTTCTGTAGCTTGAACTGCCTGTTGAACCTAGATAGCTTGCTGTTGGCCAGCTCATCCTTGTAGAAATCAATAGTTGGTATATCGATGAAGACAGAGACCTGCCATTCATCAGACAAAGACGGCACATCGGTATAGCTAATTAAAAACAAGGAGCTTTGGGCTTTGACTTCGACTTTCGGACTTTTATTTTGACCAAAAGGCCCACTACTCCTGTCTAACTCCATCTACCCTTAAGTAAATGAAAAAAAGCAGATTTAGAATTACAGGCTGAAACAACGTTAGAAGGAGTTAAGATCAAGCTTTCCTTTACCTCATCTCTTTATATTACAAATGAAGTGTATTACAACGATGCTCTCCATTTCACAAGCGATGATCTTGTCATCTTTTTATTTGGCCCGGAGCTATAAGAGCACTGCCCGGTGTCACGTGGTAGAGAGAAGGTAAACGATGGATTCATATCCAACATAAATCTTGAATTGTATCGCTCATAGCATTATTACCACCAATTTGGTGTTGTCACAACCGATAATTTAACCGCTTTTGGTTCGAGCATTCGTTCTTTACCGGTGCCTACAGAGGGCGAACTGTTTATTTCGCCTCCAAAGGTGCTGCTGGTTGTAGTTGGTAACTAAGTACAAGAAATCAAGAACACTACTATGATTGTTTTCAACGAATCTGAAAACATCTGCTTCGTAACGTCACCGCACAGCAGCTTGGACAGTTGAAGAAGAAGGCATTGGAGGCTAGAGACTTGAGTTACAGTCCATATTCGAAATTTAGAGTCGGGTGCTGCATCCTAACCAAGGAAAACAAGTTTGTACAAGGTGCCAATGTAGAGAATGCTAGCTATGGGGGTGCAATTTGTGCAGAACGTTGTGCTGCTGTTAAAGCGGTTACTGGAGGTATGAAAGAATGGCTTGCCATTGCCATCAGTGGTGACAAAATGGATGGGACTATCTCGCCTTGTGGGATCTGTAGGCAATTTATCAGGGAATTCGCTAGTGGTGAATTTCCTGTGATTATGCTCAACGGCGATGGATCGAAAACTGTTGTGAAGCCATTTGAAGAGCTTTTGCCGTTGAGCTTTGGGCCTGATTCTTTATAAACGGAAGTAATCGTCACCAGACTGCATATCTTCATTATACGAAGAGATGCAACTTTTTCCACCATTGACAAAATCTCTTCACTTCAATGCAAAGAATAAGTAGAAGTAAAGAAAAAAAAAAAATAGACGTAGGTATTTCATTAGAGAATGGCTGAAGTTGTCTACTGTTCCGGATTACAATGTGGGAAACGTACGGATTCGAGTCTTAAGTGCCCCATCTGCCTCAAGAACGGCATCACCTCAGTTTTCTGTGACGACAGCTGTTACAAGGATAACTACAAATCTCACAAGGCGTTGCATCCCAACGAAAAGAATGAGCCCTATGATCCTTTCCCCAATTTTAGATATACTGGTGGTATGAAGGCCTCATACCCTTTGACTCCCAAGAGATACACTCCTGAGGATATTGAGAAACCAGACTGGTCAGCTAATGGTATGCCATTGAGCGAACAACGTAATGACAGGCTAAACAAAATCCCTACCTACACCAAGGAGGAGATCAAGAAGATTCGCAAAGTGTGCATGATGGGCAGAGAGATTCTCGACACGGCAGCTGCCGCCATCAGACCCGGTGTTACCACCGATGAGTTGGATGAAATTGTCCACAGAGAGACTATCGAGAGGAAGGCATACCCATCGCCTCTCAACTACTACAACTATCCGAAATCTGTTTGCATTTCGGTCAATGAGGTCATCTGCCATGGTATTCCCGATAAGACCATCCTGAAAGAAGGTGATATCGTCAACTTGGACGTTTCGCTTTACCACATGGGGTTCCATGCGGATTTGAACGAAACCTATTACGTCGGGGAGAAGATCTCTAAGGAGGCCCTCAACACTGTGGAAACGTCCCGTGAATGTTTGAAGAATGCCATTAAACACTGCAAGCCGGGCACACCGTTCCAGGAAATTGGTGATATCATCGAGAAGCATGCTACGCAAAACAAGTGTTCCGTTGTGAAAAGCTACTGCGGCCATGGTGTTGGTAGATTCTTCCACTGTGCACCAAGCATTCCACACTATGCTAGGAACAGAACTCCCGGTGTCATGAGACCAGGTATGATTTTCACCATTGAACCTATGATCAACGAAGGTGTTTGGAAAGACGCTACTTGGCCTGATGATTGGACCTCTGTGACACAAGACGGTAAGCTTAGCGCTCAATTCGAGCATACACTTTTGGTCACTGAGAATGGTGTTGAAATTCTGACCGCTAGAAATAAGAAATCTCCAGGTGGACCAAGACAGAGAACTAAATAAATTAGAATAACGTGAAATTATGTGCCAAAAGAACAGTATGATGATTTTACATCCTTTTCTTCGTTGTAAATATCGTGTAGGTGTAATAGATTTACAGTAGAATAAAGATCTGACGCGCTAAACGTTAAATTGTCAGTGAACGGATGAAGTAAGAGATGGGAAGCTCTAAATCAAGTCCCGTTTAGAGAACTGAGTTTCCAAAAAAAAAGCTAGGTATCCAGGATACCAGGAACACTAGCCGCCGAAGGCCGTATCACTCTTAAGAAAACAACCACACGTGATGCTAAAATCGATAGATCACGTGACTAGAAAGTTCATTTTTTGAATCAAGTGGCGAAAAGTTTTAGTAGTTCAATAGTCAAACAGTGAAGAAGACCTTAAGGAAACAAACAAGATATTGGGAATCGTTGGTAGGTGATTTAATTTATTAGCAATTTAAATCACTAGTTTATAAAATGTCCCTCCAATTGTTGAATCCAAAGGCTGAATCTTTAAGACGGGAAGCCGCTCTGAGAGTTAATGTTACCTCTGCTGAAGGCTTACAATCCGTTTTAGAGACCAACCTGGGCCCTAAGGGAACTTTAAAAATGTTAGTGGATGGTGCTGGTAACATCAAATTAACTAAAGATGGTAAAGTTTTGTTGACAGAAATGCAAATTCAATCACCAACGGCCGTTTTAATCGCTAGGGCAGCAGCAGCACAAGATGAAATCACAGGTGATGGTACCACTAGCGTCGTGTGTCTCGTAGGAGAACTCATGAAGCAAGCTTACCGTTATGTACAAGAAGGTGTGCATCCTCGTGTTATCACGGACGGTTTTGACGTTGCTCGTAGGGAAACGTTGAGATTTTGAACGAATACAAGGTAGCTAGAGATGAAGAGAAGGACATTGATCGTGAATTTCTATTGCAGGTGGCTCGCTCTTCACTTGCTACCAAAGTTGGTATAGAATTAACCGAGGTTTTAACGCCAATTGTCACAGATGCGGTTCTTAATGTGTGGAATAGAGAAGACGATAGCTTAGACTTATACATGGTGGAATTAATGCAAATGCAACATTTGTCTCCCAAAGATACTAAGTTTATTAAGGGTCTAGTGCTTGATCATGGTGGTAGACATCCTGATATGCCTCAGAAGATAGAAAACGCGTATGTGTTAATCTTAAACGTTTCTCTGGAATATGAAAAGACTGAAGTGAATTCCGGATTTTCTATAGCTCTGCTGAACAAAGAGATAAATTGGCTGCAAGTGAAAGAAGCTTTGTGGATTCTAAGTTAAAGAAGATTATCGATTTGAAGAATGAGGTCTGCGGATTGGATGATAAAAAGGGATTCGTTATTATCAATCAGAAGGGTATTGACCCAATGTGCCTAGATGTGCTTGCTAAGCACAACATCTTAGCACTAAGAAGAGCAAAAAGACGTAACATGGAAAGATTACAATTGGTCACCGAGGGTGAAGCTCAAAATTCAGTAGACGATTTGAGTCCGTCAGTGCTTGGGTTTTCTGAATCAGTCCACCAAGAGACTATTGGCGATGAGAAATTCACTTACGTTACAGGCAACAAGAACCCAAAATCTTGTACCATTCTGATCAAGGGGTCCACGCACTATGCACTAAATCAAACTAAGGATGCCGTGAGAGACGGTATGAGAGCCGTGGCAAACGTGATAAGAGACAAGACTGTTGTCCCAGGTGCAGGTGCATTTTTCATTGCAGCTTCAAGACATTTAAATACTTGCAACATGAATAAATTGGGCGCTAAGGGTAAGATGAAGAACGGTGTGGAAGCATTTGCAGAGGCATTACTGGTTATTCCTAAGACATTGGTGAAAAACTCTGGATTTGATGCTCTTGATGTCTTAGCACTATGTGAGGATGAATTGAGTGACGCACAAGAAGCTGACCAACGTAGGTTCGTCGGTGTCGATTTAAAACTAGGAGATTCTTGTGATCCTACTATTGAAGGTATTTGGGATTCCTACAGAGTTATCCGTAACGCAATTAATGGTGCTAACGGTATCGCAAGTAACTTACTACTCTGCGATGAGTTGTTAAGAGCAGGCAGATCTACGCTAAAGGAGGGCCAACGATAAACATTTCGAGATCGTACATGAATTCAGCTATAGTTGTATATATATATATAGAAGAAAAAATAAAAATAACTACATACCTATATCTATATCTATATCTCTATATATATAATAATAATAAAAACATGAAAAAAGATTTACTTTGAATTTTATTTGTGCTCATTATCAACACTCGTACAGCCCAATGTTAGAGCGAGCTGACACGTTCAAGATCTTCCAACAAGCAAACATCTACACAAACCCCTAAGAAAGAAGAACAACTGCTGTCATCAAGCATTGATACCAAAATGTCAGAAACTAGACAATTGACTGAAGATGTCAGTCTAAGAGATATGCAGATTGCTGCTATTCTCAAGATGTTGTTTCTTAACAAGGACACGGCGGACACCAATTTAGAGGACACATTTAATGACGAAGAGCTACAATGGAAAGTTTTAATATTGGATTTGAAAAGTACTGCGATCATTTCATCTATCTTGAGAGTCAATGATCTGTTAAGAGCGGGCGTCACTGTACATTCTTTAATCAATCAAACTAGAGCGTCTTTGCCAGATGTACCAGCTGTTTACTTCGTTACCCTACTCAAGAGAATATTGATCAAATTGCACAGGATTTGAAAGATGATAAATATTCGGATTATTATGTGAATTTCACTTCGATTTTGTCTAGAGACCTTTTAGAAGATTTTGCGAAGCAGGTATCCGTTACTGGCAAAGCTGATAGAATTAAGCAAGTGTTTGATCAATATCTAGATTTCGTTGTTACAGAACCAGAGTTATTTTCCTTGGAACTACCTCGCACCTATTCACTTTTGAACAACCCTGCATCTACTGAAGAGATGATTACTTCCTCCTGTGATCACATAGCAGATGGACTTTTCAATGCCGTGATGACAACTGGATCCGTTCCTATTATAAGAGCTCCCAGAGGAGGACCGGCTGAAATAGTTGCTGAAAAGCTGGGCAGTAAACTACGTGACTACGTAATAAATACCAGATCTTCAAATACCTCTGGATTGGATTCTGATTCTTTGGAGAGATGTGTTCTAGTCATATTGGATAGAAGTATTGATTTTACCTGTATGTTTGCTCATTCGTGGATTTACCAATGTATGGTCTTTGATGTTTTCAAATTAGCAAGAAATACAATTACCATACCCGTCAAAGGTGAAGGGGCCAAGAGACACAGAAGAAATATGATATCGAACCAGAGGATTTCTTTTGGAATGCTAATTCTCATTTACCATTCCCTGAGGCGGCAGAAAATGTGGAGTCAGCTCTTTCTGCTTATAAAGAGGAAGCTTCTGAGATTACAAGGAGAACTGGTGTTACCAGTTTGAATGATTTAGACCCAAATTCCAATAATGATACGGTACAAATGCAAGAGGTTGTTAAAAACTTCCACAATTGACATCAAGAAAAACATCATCGACATTCACATGAACATTTTCGCTGCTCTTCTTTCTCAACTAGAAAATAAATCTCTGGATACTTTCTTCGAAGTAGAACAGGATCCCGATAACGCCAAGGCAAGAAGTAGGTTCTTGGAAATACTTAAGGATGGCAAGAAAAATAACTTGGAAGATAAATTAAGAACGTTTGTGGTTCTCTACCTAACTTCGGAAAGTGGTTTACCTAAGGATTTTGTCAAAGAAGTCGAGAACTTTTTCCAAGAACATGAATACAACATTAGTGCATTAAAGTATGTTTATAAGTTAAGGGATTTCATGCAATTATCCAATAAAACCCTACAAAACAAATCCTTGGAAGATGGTAGCAGTAAATCATCCACGGGTAACAACTTATCTTTATCGGGCCTTTATGGTTTTACCGAGGGAAGATTACATGGTGGTGTAGGTAGTTTAATATCAGGAATTAAAAATTGTTGCCAGAGAAGAAGACAATCCCCATAACCAATGTAGTAGAAGCAATTATGGACCCATTGAATAGTTCTCAGAAAATTTAGAGACTACTGATGCTTATTTGTATTTTGATCCACGTATTACTAGAGGCTCTCACACCAGAAAACCAAAGAGACAGTCCTACAACAAGTCTCTCGTGTTTGTTATTGGTGGTGGTAATTATTTAGAATATCAAAATTTACAAGAATGGGCACATTCTCAACTGCATAATCCTAAAAATTGATGTATGGTAGTACGGATATTGTCAATCCCGAAGATTTCCTCAAGGAAATTGCAGAATTGGGTTCTTCCTCTAACTAAACAACACTCATTTCATGAGATTTTTAACGTTGTAATACATAATGAAGAAAAATACTTCTAAATTTTAAAACTAAATGAATCTACAAGTAACTACTGCTATTTTCCAAAATTCTAGTAGATCTCTTAGCATCTAAGAAAAGGGTCTTCGCTTCTTCCACATCTGGAACTATAATTTCCTTGCGGCCAGCAGTTCCTGCTAGAATACCGGAAGGTGACAAGAGCTGCACAGCGTAACGTAGTGAAGTCCGTGCGCCCATATCTGCCAACAGATCTAGTGCCGCCACTTCTAATTGTAAGTTTTCCACTTTAGATCTTCTCTCAATAATAGCGCGAACTTCCTCCCTAACGTAAGGTAATGTACGAACAATTAATAGTCTATCTATCAAATCAGGAGGTACACCATGAGGAGAAACCACGTCATCAGTACCACGAACTGTAGTCATACCCCTGTTAGAAGCTAAAACAACAACGGGTGCAATGCTAGACTCCAAAGCTTTATTCAAATAAGTGAAAATCTCAATATCTAACATGTTCACTTCGTCGATGAAAAGAACACCAGGTACTAATTCGGCCACACCTTGATCGATATACTTAGCCACAACTTTATTAACCTCCTGTCTCAATTTTTCAGTAATTTCAGTCTTCTTAGGCTTCAAAAGTTGACCCATGATGGAAATCACGTCTTGACCACCTTGAGGTCTAGCATTTGCAACATCCAAGTCGTGCAATGTCACGTCTTGTACAATTTCTTTCTTCTTGTGCACTTCACCCTTAGGCAATGGGACATATTCTTCGGTTTCCAAGTCAAACTCGGTTGCATAAGCATCAGATCTACCAACTCTTTTCACCGCACCAGTGTTAGCTTCGATATATATCACATCACCCACACTAACCTTTTCACGTTGAATACTTTCATAGATGGTAGGGTCTAATCTTAAAGTCTTGGTACCCTTTGCAGATTTTAAACCGACGATAACATGAGATATAGTTTTACCATACCCACCCAAAGGATTTTCTGCATCTTCGGGTGTCAATTCTGTAACTTCACCTTCATAGACCTCCTTAGTCTCTTTGATTCTCAATCCAATGGCTCTTCTGAAATTTTCCATCAGTGATTCTGTCTTCTTAACCTCCACGGAATACAATTCACTACCCACAAGTGGACAGAAAGGAACTTTAGGCCCCAGTTCTTGTGAAATGGCCAACGCGAGTGCGGTCTTACCAGTGGAGGGTCCACCTGCAAGTAAAATGGCTCTACCTGACATCTTTCTTGCTTTGATTAAGTCCACAATGACACCACATGCTTCTCTAGCTTCTATCTGGCCTACGAACCCCCCTTCAGCTTGTTTCGCACTTCCATTCTCATCGAGGCCCAAGCCTTTGATATGGGTGTGAGCTGCAGTACGGGCAGCTCCAGTTACATTGCTACCGTTGGCAGCATTACCATCGTTAACTTCAGAAATCTTTACCATTATGATTTATCAGTCTAAAGAATTCCAATAACTTAGTATGGGTCTTAATTTGTTCAGTTTTGATTGTGTAAAATGTCAAACTCAAATTCGCCTCTTAGAATCTCATGACAAAGTTTAAAGCTAACAATTACAAGACGGAGAACCAAATTATATTGACACAAGCAAAATCTCAATTGATTTCAAATGGTACAAGAGTTGGTACAAGATCAAATATCAGCAGACTTCAAAAGAATGAGACCTCTAGGTTACCATTAACACCCCAGCAACTGTTGAAAAGAAACGAACCGATGAGAAAGAGTATGCTTCTAAGGTAAGTCCCAAGAAGCTTCTCCCGCAGCTCAAAAAATAATAGAAAACCTAGGCTCAAATATAGACCTGAAGCATTTTCAACCTTTCATTTAACCGACTATCTAGACGGATTAGGTGGAGATAAAGATGCAGATTTTGTTCGATACGCTTTAAAGCATAGTAAAAGAATAATAACTGTTGCAGGAGCTGGTATCTCTGTAGCGGCAGGAATCCCAGATTTCAGGTCAAAACAGGTCTGTTTAAGTCGTTAGCGGGTAAAATTTGAATGGACCAGTCTCAGGTAAAGATCTGTTCGATTTTAACCAGGTATATTCTTGTGATGAGATGAGTATTAAGTTCAATGGCATGATTACAAACCTACATAAACTAGCTCGAGAATCAGAACCCACAGAATTTCATTTCATGTTAAACGAAATTGCTGGTGAAGGGAGATTACAAAGACTCTATACTCAGAATATTGACGGATTAGATACGCGATTAACGCATTTGAACACGAAGATACCGTTGGAAAAGCCGGCACCAATGACGGTTCAATTGCACGGAAGTGTTAATCATGTAGAGTGTAACATGTGCTCCATGATTGACAAATTGAATCCGTCAGTTTTCAAATGCCACTCAGAGGATACTACAAATGATACTCAGGTGGTTCCCACTTGTTCACAATGCGAAGAGTATGAGACTGTTAGAATGGTTGCAGGTCTCAGGTCTAAAGGTATAGGTAAATTGAGACCAAGGGTGGTTCTTTACAATGAAATGCATCCAGAAGGTGATATAATTGGCGAAATTACTTCGCATGATATAAAAAGAAACCCGACTGTCTAATAGTGGTTGGTACAAGCTTGCAAATCCCTGGAGTCAAACAATTATGCAAACAATTTGTTCAAACAATAAGAGCACGCAAGGGCATCGTCCTATATTTAAATAAAGATCCACCATCCCAGAGCATGTTAGACGCTCTTGGTTGGGTTGATCTAGTAGTGCTTGGCGATTGCCAAGATGTGCTCAAACTTTTTAGAAATTAAAATTTTGGTATGAACTATATACAATATATTATTACATTTCATCAATCTCTATTTGATCATTAGGTTCTTTTGGTTCCGCATTTTCAGCCCACTGCGTTACATCATCAATATAAGATAAAATTGTATTAACACTGTCAGGGTTTTAGCCTCTAGCGGTAGGAATTGAACCATGCCAAAATCATCTACTAATTGAGCGATGCACTGGTTCAAGTGATGGAATCTTGGATTGGTTTCTTGATTCGCTTCATCTACCAGTATTAGTGGGTCAGGGTTCAAAAATCTTTTAATTTTTCCTACCATATTCGTCTTTGATTAAATCCAGTTTGCTCAATACATTGATGTGCGGTAATTCTAGTAAGATCATCGCAGACATTGCCGATAATGAACCACTAAAAATTTAGAACTATCCACAATAAATGGTGCCTCCAGCAGATAAGTTGCACAAAGACTGAAATTTAGTGATATTTGAAGATGTTGGACAATATTGGGGAGTACTGGGATATGTGTATAGAGTTCAATTTGACCAGGGCAATCGAAAAGTAAGTATTCGTCATTATAATCACCAATTTCTTCATCCAACCAATCCAAATTTTTCAAAAGATATTCAAAACAATAAATTAACGCACCGTTAGGGCCCAAATCCAGTTCTTCCATTACATCATCTAATGAAATTAAATCCCTGATATCGACGGTAAATTCGTATTTGCTTGGTTCAGCAGCGGGATCTAAATTTACAATATGAGCCCTTCTCCCAATAGTCTGCATGTGTGATATAATTTCATTACAAAAGTACTTTTCCTGCACCTGCAGGTCCTAATACCATAACACCTACTCTTGACATCTTTCTAAATTGCTTTTCCGAACTATTTGGAGATTATAAGATTGCTCTTACAGATGATCCCTGTGGTCTGATCATCGATCTTATTCATCATAAACTGCTAGTTCAGGAATTTTTCAGCACGATGTTCATCCCATTGTAAAGAATATTCGTATAATATGAGCTCATAATGCGATGAGCTCTAATGGCGGTGGAATATCGGGAACTTCACCCAGGTTGAAATGATCCATTTGAAACTGCTGTAGCGTCTTTTGATCTAATTCATTTACTGGTAAATTTTCTTCCTCCGTCGGTAGTCCCTGGGTGAATTTTGGCGCCATAGACGAAGAAACTGGTGGGTTAGCAACGTTGGAAAATGGCGATGACTTTGGTTCCGCATTAGCACCAAATGGAGCTGCAAAGACTGCTGAGTAGTTCCAGGTAAGGAACCGGATGGTTGAGTTTGGGATCCAAATATAGATTGACCGTACGATGAAGGTTTGGCTTGGTTCTGATTCTGTTGAAGAGATCCGAACGGAGAACTTGAGATGCTGGAAGTAGATCCAAATGGTGCAGTAGTAGTATTACTGGTGGTATTACCAGCACTACTTCCAGCAGTACTATTGTTGTGAAAGGGCGATTGGTTCTGTGTAAATGCTGAGGTACCAAAGGGCGATGCATTTTGGGGAACATTATTACTAGTGGCAAAGGGTGAGGATTTGAAGTTAGGCTGTCCAAATGCAGATGCTCCATTGTTACTATTCTGTATGGACGTGCCGCCAAACATTGGCTTACCGAATGCTGAAGATGCATTTGTCTGAGACCCGAAAGACGGCTGTCCAAATACAGAATTGCCAGTAGCAGATGATGCACCTGCTGCATTAGCTCCAAAAGAGGTTTGACCAAACGCTGATCCAGTATTCGATGATTGTTGTTGTTGTTGTTGTTGCTGCTGCCGCTGTGAATTAGCGCCGAAAGCAGATTGTCCAAAAGCATTGGAACCAAATCCAAAACTAGGCTTACCGAAAGCTGATCCACTACTTGCTGGAGATTTCGTAGTTGCTCCAAAAGCAGGTTTGCCAAAGCTGACGGCTCACCTGCAGGAGCACTACCAAAACAGGTTTTCCAAAGCTGACGTCTCACCTGCAGGAGTACTACCAAAAGCAGGTTTTCCAAAGCTGACGTCTCACTTGCAGGAGTGCTACCAAAAGCAGGTTTACCAAATGCGTTACCAGCTGAATTTGAAGTAAAAGGATTTGATCCACCCGATGATGCTCCAAACGAATTACTTAGATTATTTGTACCACCAAATGCCGGTTGACCAAATATTCCACCACCTTTAGTCGAATTATTGCCAGTAGTACCACCAAATGCTGATGATCCAAACATAGGAGTTCCAAAGCCGAATTAGGATTACCACTAGCAGGTTTTCCAAATGCTGGTTGACCAAATGCTCCACCGGTGCCACTGTTTAGAGAAGGAGCGGACATAAAGGGATTAGCACCGAATGGATCACTCCTACTCCTAGCTCCTGTTAAATCAAGCGGAAAATTGATAAACTCATTTTCAATAGATCTCCTACCCGTCTCGGCCAACTGTTTAGTGTTCAATTGTAGATATCTAGCTGCCCAATCTGTATGTGCCTTGGTGAAATTCATACATTCTTGCATATCTGATCCTCTCGCACTTATCTGAGTCGTATACTGCGGAATGGTACCTTGACGCTGGGCATTGTAATAGTCTAATCTCGATTCCTCAGGTGAGTAGTCTCTGCCACTTATTAAATTCACTGCACATGGTGAGCCATAACTATACGCAGACGAAATCGGTTTTAACTGAAAGGTCTCTGCATCTTTCATGTCATTATTGATGGTCCTAGCAATCTTTGGAAGAGAACTTGGGTTAATGAAACTCTTTAATAATTCCGCTTCTGACATAGATTGACCAGTTCCCTCACCTGAAGCACTACTACCATTGGAATACACATGAGCAAATCTACAGCTGTTTCCCTTGTTACAACGACCTTGTTGGAAATATCTACATGGGGTTCGGTTTGCATTGAAACCAGACATCGTCCGATCGTGTAATAAAATGCCAAACTTGACTCGAATTCGTTTGCTCTTCCAATGTTCTATGGACTTTTATCGTTGAAATATTATCTTTTAACTGAACCGACCGAACTCATCGTTGAAAGGTAAATTTGTCATGATATCTCTAGAAATATATAATAAAACGTAGAATCCATTATCAGAATTCAATGATATGATATGTATTGAATGTGCTCAACCAGCAGAGTGTCTCTTCACAGTGTATTCTAACGGACATATTCAATTAACAGACTGCTCACACTGTAAAAGGTAGTTGACCGCTATGTGGAATTTGATAATGTCCTTTTATTCATAGATTTACTTCTATTAAAACAGGGAGCTTACAGACATCTTGTATATGATTCATTAGATCACAATTTATCACAATATGTCGAATCCAAACCAACAGGGAATGGCTCATTACTATGGTTAAGAACACGCTTCCATGCAATGAAGAATTGGTTGATAAAATTTGATAAATTGAACAGAGTATGGCTACTTTTGATTGCATTCGAAATCTACCTAACGTGGGTTATTGAAGAGAGGAGTTTTACGGCGGGTTTCCAGTTGAATGAATATGGTGAAATAATTGATAATAGTCTTATCAGGAGTAGGGTGTTTTCATGGGATCCTTTAAATCAATATGCTTATTTCACAATTTACTGCGTATTTGATATATGGATAGTTCATAATCTAACACGTTTCTTTATTATGAATTGGCTACAATGGGGTCAAAGAATGCGAAACGCTAAGGACGTTTTATCATATGCGATTTTGCTCTCATATGGTGCCAAAATTTTCCCCATATTAATGCTTATTTGGCCATATGATACTGTATTCTCCATGAATATAATAAAATGTGTGGCGAATCTTTATATTATTGAATCCCTCAAAGCCATTACCAATTTGCCATATAGCTGGATCTTACAAGTATCAGTTATGGTTTGGATACTAAGATGGATACTGATCAATTTCTTAATGGCATTACTTGTTGCGGGCAAGGATTGGAAATTCATGGGTGAAGAGTCTCATCAACTCGACAACTACTTCTGGTATCTCTGCTTTAAAGTCATTCATGACAGGTGCTTAAAATATTTTACGTAACTGTACTTTTAATGTCTACTAAATTTAATGTAGCATGGGGCCCTCAAGTTCACTCACGAGACATGGATATTGATAAGAAGCATCATCTACCGGAGCTGAGATCATAGAATTGTCTCTTTCATGTTCACGAATAGAACTTAAAGCAATATATTGAGCTAGAGGCATGTAGTTCTTTTCAAAATCCCAAAGGGTACTTAGTGTGATGATCGGCACAGCAAACAACCAGGAAGAAAGAACCCAGCCTCCCTCAAAACCGGCTAAAGTACCTGCCATGGTCAATTGAAATAACAATAACCCGGCGATAACTCTTCTGTAGATAAGTGGCCAAACTTTACCAGTAGAGTGCGGCAAGTGATCAGTTGCGAATACTAACTGGTATTTGTAAACGTAATATCCAACCAAAAATAGGCTAACCCTGAAACTAAGATTTTGGTGCTCATTATGCTGTAAATCAACGTAATAATGAGAATTAGGATTGGCTGAGGTAGTTGTAGACCAAAATTGAAGATGGGAGGCTGATACAGTTCCTTGAGTTGTCTTGGTGTGGTGGATTTAATCTTCACAAAGGGAAACCCCATCATACTACCAACAAGTAATAATTTGAAGGGAAACATTCCTATCCCTTGTAATATGATCAGATCGACGTAAAACAATGAGAACTCTTTTACTGATGTTGCCAGTTGATAAGCAATTTTTGTAGTATCACTTAAATACCCCCAATAATTAGATGCGGTACCAGCTAGGGTAAAGACCAGGAACAAATTCACAAAAATGTAAAAGAAATTCTTGGAGACCAGAGATATTTCCTCATCACTATGAGATACCATACCTTGACAAGAGGTCAAATACTCATAGAAATAAGGAATGACAAAATTTAAAATGGTGAATAGATAAGTGGGCAGTAAACCAGTAACTATATTTTCAGCCCATTTATTTTGCTTCAAAAGTTTACCCAAGCTTGGCCAAAATCTGGTTATAGTCTTCAAATTCAACAGTGTAGCCAAGTATGATACGGGAATAATCAAAAAGAGACTAGAGAGCCCAATGAAAATAGTCACAGAATAAACCTTGGTCATGCGCTCACTCCTTGACAAGCATGCGTTATCCCATTTGATATCGTGTGGTGCTGGTGCCAATCTCGTGATGAAATAGTGCACTCTATGATCAAGGACCGCTTGAGCTGCCATTTGTGCGTTTGCTACAGAATCCATGGTAACAAAAGCTGTCGGTGTAGCAGAATAGTGTTTTTCTCTGGCATCTTGAATTTCTTGGTCAATAAATCTTAGTTGTTGTTCAAAATGATCAATAGCATCCACTTGAGGCCCAAATAACCCAAACCAACCAGTCCTCATTTTGGGACGATCACGTAAAAATACTTGACCATAAATGTTATTGTCTTCTACGTAGTCGGTATGAGTCACTTCATTAGGATCAAAAGAATTTCTACCATTGGAATCTTCATTTCTACTCAAGTGGTAAGTCTCTGTGTAGTGCTCACGATCACGTAGATCAGGAGGACAGGTCATGTACTCTGATTCTAATCGGCGCAGCACCTTTTCTCTATACCTAAATAATCTGTTCAACGGGCTCCATTCCCGACATATAGTGATTGAAGATACCTTACCAATCTTCAAACTCTCAATTTTTTTTTTTAAGCCTTCTACATCACGTAATTCGATTGGGATACCGGTAATTCTTATGGTTCTATCTGTGATTGTATTTTGTTTCCCCAAATATGATTGTCGTGTATTGACTATTAGTTTAGTCTGGGAGGTTAAAAGGTACAGGGTCAGAAAGGTGAAAAAATAGGTGAAGACCACGTACATCCACAAATAATATTTCGCTGCTTCAGGTGCACTATCCTTGGCATTAAGGCTTGTTCCGTCATTGCCATCGTCATACCGTCCTGTAAAATGGAATCTGATGGGGGATATAACACACATAGAGAAGAGACAACATATGGATAATAATTTTATGCACATTTTGAAAAAGCCTAAGAAAACGAATGCATCCAACCCTGCATATTCCAGAACCTGTTCCTCTCGAATCTTGTAAATAACACTAATCCATCCGAAGAGACTGCTCTCATCCCATGAAGGAAGCCTTAGATTACTATCATCTTTGAACTTTCTACCAGCATAAAGCTTTGGAAGCTTCTTTAGAAGCACAGAGAATGAAAATAGGGCGAATAAGCCCAGTAAAGTAGCTGTGTAAAGTTGTGTTGTGACAACTTTAGCAGTAGGTTTCCGAAAATCGTGAGAATCAGACCCTGTAACGTTCCCAAGTGAACCTATAGCATTGCTAGGCATTGGTAATTAGGATGCTCTAGAAATTGTTTACCTTCCAACTTATGTTAGTACATCCCATGTCGACATAAGTGCGGTTGAAACTCGCTACTTCTAAGGGTTCTTATATTAGAACAAAGACGAGAACATGTGATAAAGAGTACCGTTATAGACGTTAACGTATTTTAGAAAACTCTAGAGATATAGAACAAAGTACCAAGCAACCAGCACATCTGGTACCTCTTGAACAATCCTGACTATGCTCGCCAGTACTGTGCTAAGTTATGTAGATGATCAATGACAATTGGCAAAGAGCATTGACACTGTCGTTGATCAGATTCTGGAAGTGTACGGTAGCCTCCTCCTCTGACATATCCAAATTGAACCTTTCCTTGACTTTTAGTACTGATCCATCAGGATCAATACGAATATCTGGAACATTAGAAGTTTTCATAAGTTCAAATAAGTTTAAGATTAAGCCGGCGTTTCTTCTTAGGATAGAGTAAACTACGAAACAGTAGCTACGAAATTTATTGTAGTTTGAGGATTCGGCACCACCAAAAGCTTCAATAATCTGTGGTGGGAGTTTCATCAGCGGTGGAAAAGGCTTAGGGTCTTGGCCCAAGATATATCCAAAATCAGCATGGAAAAATGACCATCCGGTGTAATTAATAAATTATCCAGATGTCTGTCACCGACACCTAAAATATAGGTGATCACACAGTACCCGGCACAAGACTTCACAAAATTGTCCATAACCCATTCTTGGACTCCTAATTCTGAACGCATATCGGGATAGTGGGAGCGCAAATACGGAAGAATTCCGTGATTAATGCTTAAAATATTAGCCATTGTATCATTAGGAATAAATTGAATTGCACCTTCTTGAGGACCAGTAGCCAAAATCTTGTAAGGTATTAACTTCAAATCCACGTTTTCATTCATCAATAGTTCATTCATCAAACTGATAATTTGGACCACTAGTTGATCTTGTCTTAAATCATCACCGACTTTATACATCAATGAATAAACAGCTCCAGTCTTTGTCTTGAATGCAATCTTGAGAGGAGAAAGAGAACTTTTAAAGACTTTCGAAATTTCTGGCAGCACATCCGTGATGATAACATCGGGATCTAAGGGTAAGCTGATTTCACGGTTTTCAGAAATTGTTTCATTTTAGTAGCTAAAAGATGGTGTAAGAGATCAAGCTTTTAACAACTGTGTCTTTAAGCCTTTTACTTCTTCGCAAAGATCTCTTAATAGGTTAACTAAATTAATTTGGTCCTCTAGCATAATTAATCTATTTTTTGGTAGTCTACTCCAATATGAATCTATAATCTGATTCAAATATGGATTATCTTCAGAATCGGACCTCATGTACCAATAGAAAAAATTGCCTAATCTGGGATTCATTATTGCTCTTCTGATTAGAAATTCCGCCAGGGGGGAAATGACTATGGCACTTTCTTCCAATGTGGATTCTCCTGTGTTATAAGTGGAATGTATCATCTTTTGTCGTTGTCCTGCCACAGAGCTAGAGTTATCAAGAGCCTGTGAGGGAGCCATATCCACAATGGTAAATTCACTATTGGACTTGTCAGAAAAAGTCGATAGACATTCGAAGGAAACTGCTTGTACTAATTGCAACAAGTATAGCTCCAATTCCTTGTCAGAAGCCTTCTTAAGCCTATTTACGGCATATGCTCTTACGGATATATTTTTGTAATCAGAACCAAGCAATTCAATAGCATCATCAATATCAATTTCTGCCCAAGAGTCCATAAGTTCTAAAACCTCCGTGCGCTCCGTCTCTTCAGTGAGATTTGTACTCTGCAGAAGTTTCTTAAGAGCCTTTTTGTTATTGACCAAGTAGTATCGATACTTCCAAACACTACCTTTCTCATGTGCTGTCAATTGAGTACCAGGTGGATATTTAATAATTTTATTGAGATAATCCCTCTTTTGGTGTCCGGTTTTGCATGTTTATCCATATTTGACCTTTTGAAGCTCTTTCCAATCTTCTGTATTTTTCTTCCACGGGATTATTGCTGAATTGATCAGGATCATAGAACTTTAACGTGGAATTATACTTGTCGCCCATAGATATTTTCATGCGTGGCTCTGTTTTGGTATATTCTGCTACTTCATTGCTTTGTTCAAAGTTATGCAACGTAGGGATATTTCTCTGTACATCCGTATAAGTCCTTTCTGTAAACACTACTGGTAGTTCAAATACAGGGAACCCAATGTTGAGCAAAAAGTCCCAATAGGTAAGGTTCGTCTTTCAGCTTTCTTGGCAAGAATTGGTATACTCATTTCATCTAACCAACTTAGTTTTTCACTTCACCTAAATAAAACCTATTCAAAGAGTCCAGCAATGGGTCATTTTCTAATTTTTACCACTCTGTGGGTTATCATATTGGAATTGCAATGATTCTTGTCCTCTCTTAAGTGTGTTATCTTCTAAATTGAAAATAGGTGTATTTAAAACAAAGAACGGTACTCTTCTGGTCCCTTCAAATTCCCAAATGACAATTCTTAACCAACTCGATGTATTCAACTGGTTTAAATTTATGGGTAAATTTAACCATTGATCCCATTTTCTTGAGCTTTTAAAGGGAACATAAGGTGTAAAGATAGGAATAGTTAAGTTGCGACTTCTTTCATTATCGAACACTTGAACAGACACTAGCATATCGCTGATAGGGAAAACATTGGAGGCAGTCTGTGAGAGTACCGGTTGCGATAGCTTTTGAGAATGTTTTAATAATGGTTTATGTCCTTCTAAAGATTTGATCTTTATCCGTAGAGGGGTCTCTAAATCTTGCGAAACATAGAAAGTGATACTTTTGGAAGGCATGGAGACCTAGAAGAGCTTGTTAGGAACAAATACACTTCTTATATTTTAGCATGTTGTCGATATCGCTAGTCTTTGTATTTCGGCTTTCCAGGAAGCGATGTAAGCTCAGATAGTCAACATAGTAATAATAAAAATAATAAAAAATATCTAAGACTATTTACATAACCAATAATATCTAAAGTTTAAAAGGCAAATCGTTGGAATTAATGTTACCGTTTGAACAAATAATTAGAATTAATTTTCCAACCTAGGATTATGGCCCTTTCTTCTATCATAAGATTTGTTATTGAAATTACGGTTCTTCAACTTCCCTTTCTTAACAAAATTTTGGAAGGGTTCCTCATCATACCAGTGTCTTTCTCTGCGACTCCTGTGAGTGCCGCCCTGATAAGTGTTGGCTGGTATATCTCTACCTTGAGGTTTACCGTGATATGATCCGTGGATGTCAAATGTCTCTGATGTGAATCTGTTATTATTCAAGCCGAGCTTCTCCACAGTATTTGATGAGATGGGAAGTTTTGTTTCTTTATTATTAAGAAGCGTACCGTATGAATCAGCAATCTGTCTCAATATTCCGTTGTCGTTGAAACCGTATCCTCTAGCATTCGTTCTGTAATAGGCGATAGTACTTATGAGTGCATCCACCAGTTCTTCATAATCGGTATATTGTGATGCAAATTCCTCAATGGTACTAAGAGCCGGTTCGTAATCCTTGTGATCTTTAATAACTATCTGTGCTTCTTCAGATAACCTTTGTAAGAACGGAACTTCTTCTTTGCTCATGAATAAGATAGCTTTACCCTCTTTCCCAGCTCTGGCAGTTCTACCGATTCTATGAATGTATTGAGGTAGTAAAGCTGGTACGCCTATTTGCAAAACTTCAGCAACATCAGGGAAATCAAGTCCACGAGCCGCGACGTCTGTGCATACTAGAATCCCAGCTGGATCACGTTTAAACTTTTGCACCATCTTTGTTCTAACATTCTGGGCCTTTTACCATGAAATTCCAAAATTGGCACAGTGATGTCCTTCTGAACGTGTAGTAATTCAGAGATCAAGGTAGTGAATTTAATTGTAGGAGTAAATAAAATAGCCTTGTAATTGGGATTGGCATGTACTTGGGTCCTAACATGATCCATAGCAGCGAGAACGGAATAGCCTAGATTCTCTGATATGATTGCAGACTGAGAGATCTTTTCATGAGCCTGTGGTTCATTTTTATCGACAGTATCCAGGAATAAACATTCATCCTTGCCCATAATACTTTGTGATAAATTCTGAACTTTAGCATCAAGAGTTGCTGAGAAAAGCAGAGTTCTCGTATGGTTAGGGCCATTTTCGTTGACTTGATTCAAAATACTGGAGATTTTCTCTAAATCTTGTTGGAATCCAATTTCCAGCAACCTATCTGCTTCATCTAAAACCTTAACATCTACTAGCTTGAAATGCTTTTCATAACGTTGTAAAACATCTAACAATCTTCCTGGAGTCGCTATAACCACTTGGGGCCTTCTGCGAATCAAATTAGTTACGCCTGAAGCAAAATTAGTTCCCCAACAAGGGTTAAAGAATGGAATCTTCTGAGTATCGGATGAGCTACTTGAATTTTCCTAGTTTCAGTCTCGATTTGTAAAGCTAAGTCCCTGGTAGGTGCCACAATGACATACTTTATAGCCGCCGGATTGTCCCTTCTGGTATTAATTAAATGTTGAAACATCGGGATCAGGAATGCAAATGTTTTACCGGTACCCGTTTTGGCCCTAGTGATTACATCCTGCGACTCGTTTTGCAAGATAGGTCCGATGGCCTTTTGCTGCACTGGTGTTAATCCAGTGAATCCAATGTTTAGAATAGAATCATGTACATCCTTGCCGATCAGCCCACTATTTTTAAGTGATCTAGCGTTACTTCAGGTGCACCAGTTTCAAATGGAACTTCAATCAGTTTAGCTTGGGGAAACTCTTCAAAGATGACCGGCTTTCAGATATCGACGATCTGAAATTATTCCTGGAACTAGGCTTTCGGCCACCAAATTTTGGTAGAGCCTGACAGGTTTGATTATTTGACACCTGATTCTTAATAGACTACCGTACGATATCTTGGTCCCTAAGCATCGTATATCCATGCTTAAAAGAGTTGATGATTAATTAAGTGACTAAGAACTCTGTAAAATGTTTACAAGAGTTCAATTGTAGCCACTTGAAGTGTTATATTTCTATGAATGTTGTTGTTTCTCATCTCATCGCTGATTTTGGGAAAATTTTCACCCACCAATCTTGGTGACGGTCTATCATACATTACGTCCCAACCTCAGAAAGAAATCTTACAATTCACCTCAGATTATCCAAGTGATAAAATTCAGCCTGTAGATAGTTTCTAATCTAGTTTCAGAAGCCTTGAGTTTGTTACTTTTAGAGAGTTAGAATTAGTGGAGGAGTTCTTCCTTTGAGGAGAAGATATAATATATATAAGATGTCAAACCCGATACCTCAGTTAGTAAACATATCGCATGCATTACAATCAGATACTGTGGAGAAGATACGTCGTGACATTAGGGATTTTCATGAGGCATCTAAGCTGAAGCCTGAACAAGTGGAAGCTATTAATCATTACATTTCTTCTTTAAAATCAGCATTTGGACAATTTACCGAGGATAACGAACATGTGGAAAGACAAGATACTGGCGTTACCTCTGCGGATACTCAACTTTATTCCGGATTGAAATCGATGTACATGGATTATTTAAACCAATTAGGATCTATTAAGAGGGAAAAGGTTTTAGGAGATGAAGAAGTGAGTAAAGATAAACCAGTAGACTATATCTCAGAGGAATTACCGTACCTACAACCTACAGAAAGAAAAGAATACATTGAGGGTTTATTTATCAACGATTCTTCTAACAAGAACTTGGGAAAGTCAAGAGAGTTCTTAGATGGGATGGTAAATTTATGCGTCTTGGATTCTACTGTGACAGAAAATCTACGATGCTATGTTACTTTACTACGAAAAGTTGGATATACAAAGGAAGAACTAAAAATTTATTGCCCAAGGGTTTAGCTCTGATGCCATCATTATCATCTAGCACTCCCGCTGAGGAGAAAATAAAAGAAACTAGTGCTCGAAGAAGACCTTGAATGGTCTGGAAAGTGTGCAATCATCAGGTGGACATTCTATTCATTCAGATTCTACAATGTCCTCATCTACTGGTGGTAGCATGGCTGGGTCTGGTGACGATGAGCCCAAGAAAAATCTCATTTTCCAGGTATTTGAAGAAAGGAGATGGTAATGAAAATGGTAAAAGGAAAGCTTCTTTAATGGAAGAAGATGGACCTCCTGTAAAAGACCGAGAGCGAATGGCAGTAGCGAATTACGATCGATCTTGAGGACGGCCGGCAACAGTAGTAGTAGCAATAAAAAGTCAAGTAATATTAAGTTTGTTGATGATTCTCACTTGGTTACAGTTTACGGTGATGGCTTACCCACTGACGGTTTGCAGCTGTCACCGGAAAGACTGAAGAAAGTACTCAAACCTTTCAAAGAAGGTGAACCAAGAGAAATTGTACATGTGGTGGGATTTGAAGATAAAGCGACTGAACTAGACATCGAATTTGACTTATCACCCGAAGAATCAGATATTATAGAGACTAAAGGCGGGCCGATACCTTGTGAAACTTCGACCCCATTAAAACATAGACTAAATTTTGCGAATTTTAGTCCGGATTTGGGCAATAAACCAATTAGGGAAGCTGTGGTGGTGGAGGACCCAACTGTTAAGAGTAGAACCCACTGATAGCGAAAGCATTTGGTAAGAATAGCTTATTATTGAGAAAGGATAGAGGCGGATTACCCTACAAACGAATCCCGGATGTAACACCTAATGATTATCCACCTAGACCATGAAACAAACTTATATGTAATTTCAAATAGAAAGGAGAAGTTTTAAAATTTTATTTTTGCTTCTTTTGCTTTTGAGCAAGTGCTTGATGTCTTGATAATATAACTGCCGCGGCACTAATTGCACCAAATGGTGGGAAATATTCTAATGCAGTTCTCGTAAAAGTTGGTTGAATACGACGTAATAATTGGTCAATTTCTTTATAAAGAGTTGGTAAACCTTCGTTGTTGGGAAGAACATAATCTGCCCTTTCAATACGTTGCTCGTTTTGCATCTGTGAATTGATTCGATTGATAGCTTCTTCTTTGCCCATCTGTGGATTTCTAACTAGTATTCTTTCCAGCTGCAAGGATTTCTCCGAGACAACTGTCACTGAGACACCACAGAAAAGATCCAATCCTGCCTCGAAGAGTAGTGGAACATCCAAGACGCATACGCTGTATCCACGAATGTAGTACCAAAGAATCCTCTTGAAAATAGTGTACCTTACAGCGGGATGCGTTATTTGATTTAGCACCTGTAGATCTTCCTTATGGGAGAAAACCCACTTACCAAGAGCTGCACGATTCAAATAGTTACCTTCAAGTAATAGGTCAGGGATCTTGGGCTGGAAATGTGCAACAATTTTGTTATAGGCTGATTGACCGGGTTCTACTATCTCTCTTGCAATCTTGTCGGCATCCACTACCGGTATATGGTGATGCTCTTGTAGCCTACGGGAAACGGTACTTTTACCACTAGCGATTCCACCTGTCAATCCTACGACCAACATGACTTAAAATAGGAATTGCTAATTATGTTCGATCAAGTGGTGGGAGTTATGATGATATTGTATTCATTGAAGTATCCCGGATTCTTTAAGATGAAAAAAAATTTCAATACTCTTACAAGATACAGCTTGAAAAGTTAGACTGAGATGTCTTAAAGGCCTTCCAGAGTCTGTCTAATATGAATGCTGTGCCGAGAGTTTATTCTTTAGTCAATAATCCAGTTGCTTCCCTGCTTGCGTATGAGATAGCACAACTACCAAACCAACCAAAAGTGTCTCAAGTTGTGCTACTATTAAACGATCGATACAAACTGAGCAGGTTTTTGGACAATGATTCTAAGTTGCTTTTGCAGAATTCTGAAGGAGTCAATTTTCATCAGACCCAATTCATGGCTTCTGACAGACCACCTGTGTATTCTTCCGGTGAAGTGGCGGCAATGGACAATTTTATAGTTTCTGCCAAACATTCGATAGCTATGATCCGATCGATACAGAAGTTCAAAGAGTCGTTGAATTGCAATTCCAATGTTTTACTTTTAAATCCACCATTTGGCACAGTTGAACAGCTTTTCAGAAGCATATGGCCTCGGGAGGAACGGCCTAACATCATCCTGGGTGTTACTCCCGCACAAGATCCATTTTATGCAACAGAACCAAATGAATTCCATTTCAGGCTTAGGCGGAGGAACATTCCTTTGAAGATGAGTCCCTTACCTAGAACCCTTTCAAATTATAGTCATGAACAAGCGGTGCAAGATCTAGAAAAGTTTAAAGAGAATAATGATTTGATGAAAGTGATACAAAGCGCATCACAAAACCACGAGAGCCCCGTTGAGTTCGATCTTACACTCTACCCACATGATGAACTACTCCTCATGAGATTAGAAAATTTAATCATTTCAAGCTGTATTAGGCCCCTAGCGTTTCTATTTGATTGTTATTCCAAGAGCGAACTATTAGGTTCCAGAAGGGCATTAGATATCATTCACAAACTGATTAAAGAGCAGATATACATTCTTATATCGAGCTATCCATTCCTCATGGGAATCCCACATTGTAATATTGCATTAGATGTTGATAGACTCTACGAACAAGTGATAAGGCTTCTAAAAAGATCTAGGGTGAAATATCTAAATAAATTAGAGTGCAACAATGTTAGGGAATTGACGGGATATTTTGTTCAGTTGGCATATCACAGAAGATTAAACTGTAGATGGAATCAAACGATTACAACCCTCGTGCAGGGTAAGACTGAGTTCCAAAGGCATAGAGCATTGAATTATCTTCACTTGTCCTGACGAATTTATCTCATGTACATATTTTTGATAGATTTTTCTCGATGATTTCAATATAGTCATGATGGATACTAGCAAGATTTTGGTGACAAACATCCCTAGTACTATTTTTTCAAGCGTACAGATTATTTTCATAGATTTTTCTTTTAATTGTACAAGTATTCCATAAAGTGCCGGGTTGATTTTTGGTAGGAAAAATCTTCAGACATATATCCCATTAGGAGTTTCTCGACCCTCCGGAAATCTTGAGTGATGATTAAACTTAATGCTACTATTACCCTGTAACTTGGATCTTCCGCGTTGACAGTATAATCCCCAATAGCCGTTGTTTTCCAAAAATTTTGTATCTGAGGGTTCTCAACCATAGTAGTGATTTCAGGAGTAATGTCGATGTAGTTCCATTTGTTATGTGGCATGACGAATCCATATTCATTGATTAAGAAATCATTAGAGTGGGGTCCGTAATTCAGTAAAATTTCTTCTCCCACAGTTTTGTAAATTTGGCTTCCACAATAAACACCAAATGACCCTAATCCATGAGAACCCTTATCTCGCAAATTCACTTTTGGATAACAGTGCATGTCGATGTCCTGTGTATGGTTTAAGAAATCAACAAAGGGAACCATCGTGAATTTACTCAACGTATCGTCCTTTTCAGTGGAACTTCAGTATATAGACACCTTGAGTTTATAATACGATAGATGTGTAAATATTTCTCAAATTGATCTTCAAGTGAAATAGGTGTCTGGAATATATCGTTCCATGTATTTAATATTGGTAATATTTTTGCCAATCGTTTTCGATCAAATTACTAATTCTTAACATATGGTTCTTGGAGGCCGTTGGTAATTTATTTAGTAAATCCTTGTACTTTGATCTCTTCGAACACCGCCAAATTGCTGGAAACGATTTCAGTTCATCCTGAGATGGCCATATTGCAAAATAAGGTTCCCAAAAGATTTGACTTGATTCTCGGACCACAGTGGTAGTAAAATCCATTCAGCCAAGATGTATAGTTCAAGCAACTGGAATGAGCTCATATTCAATAAAAATCTAGATCTAATATACTGTATGCTCGGTATCTGGGATCTAGTTTATTATCTCTGGTTGTATTCGTTTCAACCCTTTCAGCAGCGTTAGGAATTCGAATACTGCTATTAAATTCAGAAATGTGGTATAGCACTGTGTGGAAATTTAGTTGGCAAGCACTTGGTACAGATATTATAAGTTCGTTTTGCCTTATGATTCCACTTGAAAGTGTAACATTCCTTCCTGAAACATCATTTTCACTAGCTCCTATATTTGCTGATAGCTGGAATCGACCATTATCATTTAACCACTTAGTCAAACATGCTATTTTATTCTCCATCTTTTCTGGTTTTAACCTCTTGTAGTTTGAATTTTTTCCATTTCGTCGGTATGGTTAGATAAGATAGTATTAATGCTAGAAAAATGAAGGTGTATGAAGGTATATCAAGGTAGAAATGCTGGAGCGTTGGTTGAGCTACCTTGCCTAAATGCAACTCTAATTCACAATTGATCTTATTTTACTTGTCTTCTGCCCTCGTAAGCTAGTTGGTGGAATACTAATGGTTTATAGAAGAAGATCAACATTCAATAAATATAGATCATCCATTAAAATTACTTGCAACCTGTTAGGTATTAAAATTTTCGCACCTAGAACATCATAACACACTATTTTGGATTGTAATTGTACTCGATTAACTCGATTTTTGTTTCAATGTAATTAATTGTGTATGGTTTCAATTCATCGATTTTGAAGTTCCGTAGGTAGCAGTCGATATGGGAGTTACTTGAATTCTAGAAATTCTCTGGTTTGAAATTGAGGTTCTAAGAAAAATATCGAGTAGATTTTCTGACCTCTTTCTAAAATATTATTATATATTATGATCTACTGCTCTATTGAAGCCTTCTTCCACTGAAAATTACAGTGCAGGTAGTGAACTTGTACTGGTGAACACTCGGTAGAAAAGGAAGTGAAACCATGTCATTTGGTCTCCTTTTCAAAAATATTTTGAACAAAAATGAATTGAAATGGGTACCAAGAGTTAGCAGGGTTCAAGCTTTTCGTATGCTACTGATCTATGTTCTTCCACGAGGAAGACCCAACCTGTCGATGAATCGGCTAAAGCTATCAGGCACTTACAATTTACAAAACGTCTACCATTCGAAAAAGGATTACAAATTCAAGAGAAATTTGCGAGGGCTCAATTAGATATCAAAGAACTACATGCTAAGATTAGAAGAAGACTCGCTAAATTACGGGAAGAAAATGTCAATACAACAATCAATGATAGTGAAAAGCAAATTATAAACAGTATTTTATCTATGAAGCCAAATCCAATTATCTTAACTTTTGAATTTGACCCAACTTATACCGGTGGGAAGAGAATTAAAAGACCATGACTCAAGAGCAGATAGCCCGATTTGAAAGTTTTGTTCCTTCTGGGGCTACTAGCGATGTAATGCCAAAGTTTGTCCAAGTGGAAAGAGGTGGACAAGTCACATACCATGGACCTGGTCAAATGGTTTCCTATATCATCATGGATCTTAAATCTTTTCATAACTTCCCGGCGAGATGCTTTGTTTCTGGTCTTGAAGAGTCAGTTATCCGCACACTAAAATATCTCAAGATTGATGATGGTGGACAATTTTTGAATATCGATGGAAAATTGACTGGAGAGACAGGAGTTTGGACCGTAGATGAAAAAAATTGCAAGCTTAGGAATTAACGTGAGACGTTCCGTGACGTCTCATGGTGTTAGCATAAATGTAAATCCTGATCTTTCCTACATGACAAATTTTGAGATGTGCGGTTTACCTGAGGTTTTACCAACATCAATTGAAGAACAAAGGCCTGACGTGGCTATTAACGTGCAAGATGTTGCTGTCAAATTCGTGAATGAATTGGCAAAGACATTGGGAATACCTACTGTGGAGAGGATGCAATTGGACGATATAGATTTGGAGCTTTAGGCATTTGAAATGGAAAGAAAAAGCTTGTATAATGATTCCGTAAGATATTCATTAATCACTGTGCGTTAATAGAAACACTAGAGTAAATATCCTGCTTGGTAAAACAGCGGTATATACTGGAAAATACATTTCTCCTTGTGAATACAAAGAAGGGTTAGAAATATGACTGATATTTTTGGAAATTTTGTTCGTTTTCTCTTGCTTTTGTCTATTGTGAAAATTGCAACCATCATTATGATAATCATTATTATTACTGTTGTTGTTGGTATTATTGATGTTCAATTAATGCTCTGATGAAAACCTCATGGCGAAAGCGACAAACCCAATTGACATGGCACTTACGAAGAATATAGTTCGATTGCTGACTTTTCTATGACTCGTTCTTATTGGCTTGTCCTCTTTGCTTGTCTCGCTAGTTGTTGCGGCTGAGTTATTATGAATAGTAGATTCTATGGGCGGAAACTGTTCCTCTTTAAGAGCAACAGTTTTGGAAAGTTGCGAGTTTCTATATTTTTCCACTTCCAATCTCGTTCGTAAATCGTCTAATTCTCTTTCTAAATTCTTTATATGCATATCTTTTCATTTTCTTTAGTTTCGAATGACGATCTTAAAATCTTATTCTCTTTATCAAACTTCTCTACTTGGAGCTTATGTTCTTTAGAAATTGATTCTTGCTTTTCAGTCAGCTTCTGTCTTAAAGCATTTTGTAATTTAACTAATTGTTTATCATTTTTCTCCACCATAAGTCGATTCACGTAGTCTAGATTGGTAATGTAGTTCATTAGAAAGCTTTCCATTGATTTTAATTTGACGAACTCATGTTTTCCAAAGCTATTTCCGTAGCTAACGTTTTCACGACATTTATCAAATTGGGACTTGTGCCGATGGAATTGTTGATAAAGATTCCACTTAAAACTTCTGTTTCAGATCCTAATACCGTATCCTCTAAATCTAAATTGTTAACGTCACCAAACATAGCAGCTTCAAATGCGGCTTGTTGTGCGGTCATCGATTGAGCTTCAGCATTAGCTCCGCGGATCCCGTTAATCGGTTTTAGGGAAGTGGCTGTATCGGTAACATTCTCACTCTGATTTTTCGTATTTCCATTATTGAGAAAAGCGGTACCTTGATCAGAGTCATTAATCAATGGTATCACCGAAATGTCCTCTACAAAGCGCTAATCTTTCTATGTTCAAATTTACTATCGATATCAGTCCCCAAATCAATTATATCTCCTACTTTTAATTCAATATCATTTTGATCGATTCTACTGCCATTTACGAATGTACCATTACTTGATTTCAAATCACGGATATAAATATTACCTGTGTTCGCATCGCAACTTAAGGCAGCGTGATTTCTTGAAAGAACTCGGGAATCAAAGTGGCCATTATCAGGCCTCACTTGAGGAACTTGTTGGTCTTGTTTATTAACACTGTTGATATTTCCCATACCGCCAAAGCTTTGAGAACTACCACCATTGGAACTCACTACGGGTCTTCCTAATTTTAAACTTTCCGGCTTAAATGGAACCACCAAAAACTTAGTCTCAAATGTTTCATTCAGTGATTTTAAAATGATAATGTGCGTATACTTGTTTCTTGGTGTTACAGGTATACTCAGTGCTTCTTGATCTGCCTTAGTTTTGTTCTCAGACTCCTTCTTATTTACACTATTTGACCCTTCGTGACCATATCCATTACTCTTAGAATTAGACCTATTCCTCTTTCTCGAAGAAGCAGTATCTCTCAAATTATTATTATTATTACTAGTACTATTGTTGTTATTCATCACGCCAGTACTGGACGCATGTGTGGGGACCTCCAATCGTTTTCCACTTCTGCCATAATGGTGTGCCTTTGGTAAAGAACACCAGTTTACCAACAATTCTAATGCGTTCAAAAGTATAAACCGGCGTTGAGCTGTGAAAAAGTTCAACTTTTCAGTTTTTATAGAACGGAATCGGTTTTGGGTTTGTTGATGAATATGTAAATGTAAAGGGAATAGAAAAGGAACCTTGTGGAGTGCGAAATCAATTAAATCTATACAATAACCAATAATAAAAAACAAAAATACAAGTGAAAGGAGCTATTCGGGCTTTAAAATAATGGCGGAATCTTTAGAACAAAGTGTAGGTTGCTTAGAGGCTAGCAATGATCTACTTCGAAAACGGTGACGAAGCTACAAGATAATGCTGAATCAAATAATTTCCTAGCTCAGATAATGCTTGAATGTAAAGAGTGTTTGAACTCGTTCCCGAGTACGATGTGCATAAAGCTAAGTTGGATTTAATTGAGGAAGTGGAACCATTAGTGAGGACACTCGAGGAGAAGTTAGATAAGTCCACTGTTAGGATGACAAGAGAACTAGATACTCTACAGCAAACATATGAATTGAACAAGTTGAGATTGAGTAAGAGTAGAGATGTGGAAACTGGTAATGAAATGGATGTGAGTACGGATGCCGTAATAATGACGTCCTCTACCAATGAGGAATTGGCTCAGTTGAAAGATTTGAAAAGTAGAAAAATGGAATTACAAAATCGACTGCAAATGTTACGAGAATCGGAATCAAAATGATGAAAAATTTCAAAGCTTTAAATTTGTGTAATAATTGCTTACACTGTTTTCCAAGGCGCTTAGTTTGGAAGATGTTGATATCAGAAACGGATCACTGGTCGTTAATGCCACCTTATTGATTTCAATGACAACATTATTATTGAAAGTGACGCATCTGTTAAGAAAATATTGCGCTTGAGGTAAAGTAGTCCATTGGGTATTGAAGTTGGACATGAAGCTGTTGATGAAAGTAGGTTGTTCGATGTGAACTCCGTTTAGCCTTAAGATATCCGATATATTTTTGATCGATCTTGTGTCAACTGATCCTTTACCTTATCACTGAATGATTTACCCGTTTGAGGATCAATATCACACCAGGGCTTCTTTGTTACTTTACTCAAATTTCTAAAGTCCACGCACAGTTCATTTTAAAAGCACAATTTCTAAACTGATTTCATGATGTGTACTCTCGCAAAGTGATTCGTGGTCTTTAAATAATTGTTTCATTGCTTGGTTATTGCTATCAGGAAATGATAGGTTACGTGGTGGGTTCTGTAGAAGGTTTATAGATTTTGTAAGTAGTTGTAATATTTCACCGATGGAGCTGATGAAACTATCTGAATTTTTAGTTACCTCTAACTCTTCCAATCGGTTTAAAACTTTTTTAGGTTAGAGGTAATATCTTCGATTTGGTGTAGGGGAAAATGTGATTCTGGATGTTTTTGAATATAATTGGTCTACCCTTGTGGAATTCTGGGAACTTAACTAAAGCTTGAAAATCTACGAGTTTGTCAGCTTGTCGGGCCACTAGACCTTTGACAGATGGACTATTTCCATATTCACTCCCTCCATTACTTATGGGAATCTTAAATACTTGATCACTCTGTAACATTTCAAGACACCTCTCGACATTATCGATGATGTTGGGTAACTCGGGTTTGATGATTTCTTCAATCAACCATGTTCTCTCTATTGTTTTATCCTGAGCAATATCACGATCTTCTAAACGACCAAAATAGTCATTAGAATATACTTCAGCAGTCATTTGTACTCTAAACTTGGTATGAGGTATGGCAGAAGTTCATCACTTTTAACCCTGCGTTAAATTTCTAAACTTTCCGGCTATGTACAGAACAGACAGAGAATTGGGGAATAATTACAAACGTAAACGCGAATGCTCAGGTTAGGGTTTCTAGGACTCCAATCAATCGCCAATTGGTTGGTTATGAACAAAGACGACACTTTTAGTGTCCACTGCTCTCACTTTAGGAGGATTCGTATTTGGTAAAAGGGCAAGACTAGCAGATGCCATGGAAAATGGAGAGTTGCATAATAAGAATAATGATGATGAGGCTATTCGTAAAGATCGTGTGGATAAAAGACTGAGGAGTTTGTCTGAAACAAGACCTATGAGGCCACGTTATGAGGGTCACGTTCCGCTGTATCTACATGAAAAGATGTTACTATTCGCTATATCTGGGCTCAGATCCTTTTTCCATCCGGAAGATGGTAATAATATTGTTCAGTTAGGAGAGTCGTCTGCTTTCCCTTTCCTGTTGGAATCTTTGAAGAAGTGCATGCTGGAAGATGAGACTGGTAGACGTATACTTCGAGAACAACCAAATATTACTTCAGATACCTTAGACATGGAACGTTTGGGGGAAATGGACAAGAACAGTTTGGGATATACTTATTATTCATGGTTGCTTAAGGAGGGTGTGTCCCCGATACAAGGGCCCCGGTCAAATATATTGATGATCCATTACAAGCGTTTGTATTTAAACGTTACAGACAATGTCATGATTTTTACCATGCCATTAATGGGTTGCCAATTATTATTGAGGGTGAGATTGCCATTAAGGCCTTGGAAGCTGCTAATATGGGGATTCCCATGGCTGCATTGGGGGCTCTTTTAGCGCCATTGCGTTTGAAACCAGTTCAAAGAGAAAGGCTTTATGACATATACTTACCATGGGCTATAAGAACAGGATTGAGCTGTAAGCCATTGATCAATGTCTATTGGGAAGAGCTTCTAGAGAAAGATGTTCATGAATTAAGAAAAATTTGGGTATTCAACCGCCACCTGATTTAAGAGCCATTAGGCAAGAACGCTCGAAAATTAAAAATCAATTAAAGATGAAATATGATGCCTTCGAAGTTGGGAAATGATGGCCACGGAAAGTAAAGCGTGAGAAGCATTTGTTAAAACTCTATAATTACATACACACATAATGAAAAGAAAAAGGTATATATATATATATATATAAAAATGAAAGAAATGTCTATTAAGTGAATCCCAAAATTATAGCAAGAACCTAGTGATATTAGTTTGATTTGCTTGGACCCTGAAAGGGTGTCTTCAATTTGCTAATCGCTTGTTGTTTTATTCTATTCCAATCAGGACTTTTGATAAAGAAACGACTCTTCCAAGTTGGTGAGTCGTTTTCGTTATCTTCGATTGATTTTCCTCTCTTGATTAGTTACTGATTTTTCAGATCTGCTGAACTCAGAGTTACGAGAGACATCCTCATGATCTTCCTTGTCATTACCGCTAACGTTTTCCAGAGCAATTTCGTTACTCGTGGAAGTGCTACCCCTTCTTAAAGGTGCTATTTGATTGTGATGGAAAGAGATTTCTTCGTTAGTAACTTCGGTGTAAGGAAGCATACCTTTCTGTCTAGCTTCCTCGTCACTAAATGCACCGTAGTAATCCTTATCATCACGACCAACTTTGATCTTAACCGGAAATACGATTGATAAAACCAATAAAGAAAGAAGGACATGAAGAACGAGAAAAATGAATCACCGTAGTAGAAGTTCACTATACCTCTATTGTTGAATAGTTTATTATTGGTTTCCCAAGCCATACCTGGTAAACCTGGGGTCATTCCAACAACCCATGCAACAACCGCTCTCCAGTTAATCCCGAATGTATAGTAATATTCACCGCGAAGCTCGAAAGCCTGGGATGGGGAATAATTACGTTTATGAACCAGGAAGTTATCGGCAATCATGACAGCAATCAGTGGGGTCATCACCACACCGAACGAACTCATAACGGTCAAAAAGGTGGAAGAAGAATTATAGAAATTCCAAGGTTGTACTGCGAACGACAACATGGCACATAGCATGGCACCTCTTTTAATATTGATGTATTTAGGTAAAAGCCCTGAAAGATCCATACCAGTAGCAAAACCACAGTTTTCAGCCGTGTAAGCGATTTGACATATGACAAAGGAGACACCGGCGAAGAATGAACCAGCTCTAGAGCCCGCGGAGTATCCATTTTTTAGCCAGTAGTCAAAAATATCCATTGGCATCCAAAGTTGACTACCATAGAGTTTATCGGTAGTCGAGGCACCAATCACACCAAAATTGGCACAATCGTGGTTGGGATCAATAGTGCCAGAATGGTACCCAAATAGACAGCGGTCTTCGAAGACCCAAACCTTGAATAATCACTCTGGTTGACTGACCCTGGTGACACTGACCCAAACCAGTAAGAAATCATGTAAACCCAGGCCCACGCATAATCTGAACCTTTCGCACTTGCCTTAGTCTCTGTGAATACCGGACCTACACCGTGACACCGGCTCGTCAGATAGATGACGACACCCAACATGGAAAAGAAACTTGCAACGCAGGACCAGATCAGAACATAGTTCAACTTATGAGGCTTTAACAAGTAGATAAAACATGTCAAAACTTGGAACAGGATAAATCCAATCAATTGCTTTGTGGTCATCGCCACATGGGGATCTAGAGTATTTTTCAGATGCAGGTAGTGATGAGACCAAGAATCTAATATCATATTAACACATAACCCACCTAACCAAGCATTGGAACCATAATTGACCACACTCATCAATATACGAATCACAACACCAATACCGGATCCATAGATACCAAACGTAAAACGCTGTGTTAGTGTATAGCCGACTTTATAGTCCAAACCAGGGTATGAATTGCCTAAAGTAAAAAAAATAGTCAACACATCACCCACGATATAGCTACCAATTAGTGCAGGATAACTCAACCCGTAATCTGTTGCTGAAGAGGCGCTAATCCATGTACCGACGGAAAATGACATAACACCCCAGTAGGCAAAGTTCGACCAAAAACCCCATGTCTGGTGTTCCTTTCTAATGGGTAAAAGATCAGGATTTCTCAAGAAACTCAACGTTGTTCTTTCATCCTCTGGAACTTCCAACCATCTCAAACAGCGACCTATTCCGCGGCCCGTTGCAGATTTCCATCTCCGTGACTTTTCATTCTTGTTCATCTCATCGCTACCCTCTAGCTGTTGAAATGAATCATCTTCGACATCTTCCTCATTCCAGTTTTCTTTGTCAACAGAAGCTACTGGAACCCTCGACATGCTTACGGTTTATTATCCTTGATCAGGGATCATTGAGGACTACTTGTGAAAGATCTTGTAGTGAACTTCTTCCGCTTGCAATCTCTTATATAAAAATGCTCAACATTTCCGTTGACTCTTGCGAGCCGCCAGATGCATTTTACAGGATTCAATTGTTATGCGTTTGCGCGTCCATCCTAGAAATGCACAAAGCGAGACTGAGAAGAAAAAGTGTGTGTAACCGTGAAAAGTGAATGCAGCGACAATTCGTGGAAATGAATAAAACAGGCTGATTAGAAATGGAATATAAATTAATATGGTTGTTATGGTGATACAGAATGTGTAAGCAGATAGTGTGGTTGTAACTAGTATTACATCGGTGTTACAAGTTCAACGGTGTATGGAGTCAGTTTTCCTATGGCGTGTGAGAAGAAGTGTTGATTAGTATGGATTAATTAATTTGAGTCAGGCTGTTCATATTCGATGGGATCATGTATGGGATCATGTATGGGATCATGTATTTAAATGGTTCCAATGTATATAAGGTTTCCATGTAATATATTTTCGTATTGTGTGACGGCGGCAAGCTGGGTAGGAAATAGTCTGCTGTGGCTAAATGAGGGGCGGCAGTCAATTGTATTCGCTCGAAGAAGTAATAAGCGGAAATTGTTATTTGCTGTGGTCTCCTCCCGTTGCCGCTGAGATAAAAGGAGTGTGAATCTTCACGAGGTATAAAGGAGGTGTGTTTTTCTCGGAGGAAAAAAATTTGTCTGATGTCTCGGCGGCTAAACACTTCAGTAAAGATTGGCGGTAAATGTTGAAGATGCGATTCGGTAAAATTAATAGAGGCGAGTTACCTCAAGGTGCCCCATTCGACTTTTCTCCGCTAAAAGGGTGGTCTGGTGGTTCTTCGGGGTTTAAATGTCGTTGTACACGAATGTGAATCGGTAGAAAGCAAAACACGGACACGTTCTTTTTTGGTTCCGAAAAACAAGCTAGGCAGAATAAGCTGTAAAACCTGGAGAAAACTAACGCTTTCTGCTTTTGCCATATCGACCTTAACCGGGCTTCTTTGGCAGTCGTGTTCGTCCCTAGATCTCCAACTATTGGCTTGAGATTATAATTTTGCCATGCCACTGCAGCAGCGACTGGCTATGGTGCCACTTTTGTTGTCATATCCGACAGTGATTCTTTCTAATGATCTTATCATACCAGTTGAACTGGGTTTCCATCGGATGTTGATCCTACCTCTATTTTCAGCGACCACTTCTACCGCGGTTGCGTGTGCTTTCAAGCCTGGTATGCCTTCACAGGTGGCTGTCTTTCTGTGGGCGGTAGCGTTTCTTTGTTCGAGCTAGCGCTTTTATTAGGTCCTGTGCAAGCCTCCTCCCTGTTCCTAGTGACAGCTGAGTTGGTTTTAGCGATTGACTCTGAAGGGGCCGTAGATCTCGTCTGTCAGCTATGGGAGGCGATTGGCTCCACTGCCATTGATTAGCTTTGCCATTTCCTGGGTCAGAGGTCGTAGTTACAAAGCACTGTTGACACCTTGTCTGTCGTATCTACTCCTTTCAGCAGCAGTGGCGATAGTGTATCCGAGGGCTACTGTTTTATTGAAGACCGCTATGCGATTTCAACAACGACAAGAACAGCAACAGCATCAAGAAATGTTCCAATATCAACATGATGAAGCACCGGCGACGGGTGCAAGAGTCAGATCTACGGCTATACCATTAGTGGCGCTTACTTTTCGCTGGGCTTGTATGTTTTCTCCTCTTTGCAACCGCTAATGGTGTTTGTCTTCATTGGTTGCCTGGGGATCTTCTTCCTTTCGTTATCGGATGTAATTGAGGAACAAGGAGCCAATTTTGTCTTACAGAATTGGATTGTATGTGCTGTAGGTGTGTTGGCAGCTGTTTTACAGTACCTTTCGTTTAACACACTATCTGCATCACCAACTGGTGATCTTTTGACTGCTGTTTTCGTTGTGTCATGCGAATTGACATCGCAGCGCATTATTGGATCTTCTTCAGCTGCCGCTACTGTTTCAGACAAATCCACCGGTGGTCAGGAGACATCCTATAAGCATTCCCATCCCCATCATCATTCACATGTCCAGGAACAGAGTGTTTTGTCGCAAGTGGCGCATGATCCTGGCACTAGGTCCATTTTTCCTTCTTATTGCTCAATACAACGTTCATGTTTGTGCAATTGCTCTACTCATTCAGATCCAAGTCTCTAGGACTTTTGTCAGACTCATTGCACATGGCCCTCGATTGTACTTCGTTGTTATTGGGTCTGGTTGCAGGTGTACTTGCAAGGAGACCGTCAAGCGATAAGTACCCATTTGGGTTAGGCCACTTGGAAACTTTAGCTGGTTTTACTAATGGTGTTCTTCTCTTGGGGATTGTATGTGGAATATTTGTGGAAGCTCTTTCTCGCTTACTTCATCCCACTGCTGTACAGGAGACAAACGAATTGTTAGTGGTTGCCACGCTGGGACTCGTGGTCAACTTGTTTGGTCTACTGGCATTTGACCATGGTGGACACACTGAGGATTCAAATAACGAGAACATGAGGGGTATATTTTTCCATATCTTGGCTGATACTCTAGGGTCTGTCGGTGTTATTGTATCGACGGTACTTATTAAGATAACGAAATTCCATATTTTTGACCCCATTGCTTCCATATTCATCGGATCTTTGATTTTGCTAAGCGCTATTCCTTTACTGAAATCCACCATTTCCTCCTTGTTACTCAGGTTAGATGATAGAAAGCATAATCTAGTGAAGACAGCTCTTAACCAAATATCTACTACCCCAGGAATCAATGGTTATACTACGCCGAGATTCTGGCCTTCATCATCCGAAGGTTCTGTCCATTCCCATTCCCATTCCCATTCCCATTCCCATTCTCATTCTCATTCTCATTCTCATTCTCATTCCCACTCTCACTCCCATTCTCAGGCTCAGCAAGAGGACTGTGATGATGAACACGATATGCATACTCACAAGGGTACCTTTACGCTCGTCGGTTACATTCATATACAACATGTAGAAGGTGAAAATTCTACAATTATAAAGAAAAGAGTCGAAAAGATCTTTGAAGGAGTAGGGATTAAAGCTTGGATACAAGTGGAGCCAAATGATTCTCAATGTTGGTGTAGAGCACCTTCAATTACTCAGAGTGTTACACTTCAATCAAAGGCGAACCTTTGAAAACATTCTCATTATGAACTCATCACAGAAATTTATAAACCTTATATGTATGCAAAGTACAATTACGACATAGACGCTTTCACACGATCATATACTTGCAAAGGGTATTTTTGGATTCATTTGTCTTTGTCCAGTATCTACGGTATTTGCTGACAATGTCATCAACCACCTGGCGCTTCGTTCTTAAACCGTCACAGATTTGCTTTAATTCAACTTCCATTTCTCTTCTTTGGAACGGTTTAGCAAATGAGTCCTCAAGGCCGATTGCTTCAAAACCATGTACTAAGGCAACACCTAAAGTTGTTGGCTGTAAGTAAGTTTCTTTGCCGACCTTTTCACTTCTCACATAGTTACGGGTTTGGATCTTTTCAATGTGTTCGGCTATAGTGGCATCTGTTCCAATCCCGTTAGCATCCATCAACATAATTAATTCACTCTCAGTCATCGGTTTTGGTGGTGAAGTAGTACCGGATTTCATCCTAGCCTTAGAAATTTGGCATTGTTGATTTATTTCTAATTGAGGTAGGCGTTTAGTCGTCTCCCATTTGGCCCAGGGATATACATCCAAGAAATTTCTCTCTAAAACCACTAATCCAGTAGCAGTAAATCTTTCTCCGCCCCAGTCTAGAGATAAAGTTGTGGACTGACCCTTAGCGTCCTCAGAACAACATGCTAAGAAGTGTCTCGTCACATATTCATAAACTTGATGTTCTACTCTACTAAGGTTTGCTTGACGTCCTAAACTAATAATAGGATGGATTGGCGGATGTGCTTTATCGTCGTGAGAGCCGTTACGTGGCGTCTTAAATTTATTGGAACCAGGAGAAGATGAAATAAGTTGAGCTGCATAATTCGCCCAAGAAGATCTACTTTCTTGGTCTAACTGTGCTTGTTTTTCTATTAGTGATTTCAAATTCATGTTTTGAGGAAAAGCATCGGTCTCTGTTCTAGGGTAAGATATGAACCCTTTTGGTACAATTTTTCTGCAGCATCCAATGATTGTTTTGCATTTAACTTTAGAAATCTAGCACAATTTTTTGTAGTTCCACGGTGGTCAATGGGAGCGGCCTGTACTTAGAAGTGGGCCGTGATTTAACGTCAACCACTTTCGCCCTATTGCCTGCAAGTTCAATACAATTTTCATAAAATGTGAATACGGCTAATCTATCAAAAGGTTCCCTCTTTCCCATGCAAATGCAGTCATGCCATTTTCAGAGCTTTCTAATTCTAGCTGTATGTACCAAAATTCTTCTGCAATGAAATTTCTTATTCTTTCAAACCTATCCACAACGAATCCAAGCGTGGGGAATTGACAAGTACCATAGGATATCACCGTGGAAACATCCTTTTTCCTATTAGAATTGTTGTGGTGAGAATTTTCCACACTCGTGGTGCTCACTTTATTTCTCATTGTTTCTGTCAATAATCTGGTAAAAGTGACACCTGCTCTTAAATCAATTTCTATTCTTGTCCCCACAGCATTAATGCTCCCCATATCCAGTCTTTGCGGTCTTTTAGCTGCATCTATAATGTGTCTTCTTTCTAAGTGGGAGAATACTGCTCTATAAATGTGACCACTCGTTAATCTAGAATTGTTTCGACTGGCTTCTCTAGAAATTTCCCAACCAATGTATTCACCCTCTCTATCACAATCTGTCCAAATCATAAGAAAATTTGAATTCCTTGCCTCTTTCCTGATATTATCGGCAATCCTCTTCTGGTTTTATCGAATACTTCATTTAGAGGAGCATCAAACAGTTCGTCAATTCGACATTTTCCCCAGCCGTATCGTTCGTTGGGAAAATCAATACCAGTTAAATGGCCTGCCACACTAGTCATGGTAACTTGACATGATCCAGCTCCCTGAACAAAGGGAAACCCTTCGAAATTAAAGTCGTAATTCTTCACATACATATATCCAGAATCACGTGCATTGCAACTGCCTCCACCCAGGGTTTGAGAGACCGCTTTAGCAATAGAGTTCTTTTCAGCAACGCATAATACTTTCATGTCACTAGCCAATGGGTTCTAACCATCGACCCTTTGGCTTTTCTTTTAGTATTTTTCCTCTTTGTTTATGTTAAGTTTCGAATCTTCACTGGATTTTGGAGTCCTTCAATACTGAAAAGTAAATACAAAATGAAAACTCATAGAAACTTCAAGCGAAATTAATATAGAGGATATATGTCGTAAGGTGTAAATGTCTGGGAATTGAGTAGTGAAGCTGAAACTGTATTATTTGCTTTTTTACCTGGATGAGGTTGCTTTTCTGGTCATTGTCATTTATTACATAGCGGTAATCGTAATATTCTAGGCTAAGGACGAGTAAGATGCGCTAGACGCTGTATGATTTACTTTTAAGATTTTAGATTAAGAAGTGCATCTTTTTCCTCTTCTCAGCCCTCATCTAGCTGGTTTAAAAGGCAGCTGTTGGCCGTTGGTCGAAACTGGTCCCAATGTCTGGGAAAAGAAGTCAAAAGAAGGGAAGAGAATACTTAATATATAGTCTGGTATGGCGAAGATAGTGAAAAGATATTAATGGTTGCAGAATGCTTCCAATTGGTTCATATCGTAGAACGTAGTCCATCTCATCGCTTTAAAAGATCATTTATGACGAGTCTGAAACTTTTACATGGTGAAGTGAAAAATGGTGAAGATGCCCAAAAGTTTCGATCAGGACTACTAGGACACAAAAAAAAGTCTAAAATTATTACAGTTGGTCTTAAACTCTTCACTCCAGTTGTTAAATAAAAGCATTCACTTAACTACGTGGATTTATTTTTTGTATGTTTTTGAGAAGTGCCTCATCAGTGGATAATTCTCTGCGCTAAGGGCCTTTTCGATACGAAAATATTCAATCAGGATAATAGTGAATACTGCTGTGATATACATGTTATTAAGCTGATCGATCGATTCCAGAGGTTACTCGAAAGATACTAAGCAGTGATAAGATTAACAGTAGTGATAATAACGATCGATCAATATTTACAGAGAACGTCGTCAATAAGATAATAAATGACTGCCTTGCCGTCAGAAGTAGAGAAGAATGTTTGGGAGACTATTAATGATTTTAACGAACAGTTAAATGCTACGTTCAAATCTAATAAAATAGTCCAAGATTATGCCCTATTGAGCGGATTTTTAAGTTTTGTTCATTCCAAATTAAGTCGGTTAATTACAGAAATACTGGATAAGCAACAAGAAGTTTTCAAAATCAAAGCGAAGGTGCTGGTGATGTAGAAATTGATGATAAAAGTATTCCGTTAATACTAAGATTGTACTGGGAAAAAATTGCTTATCCTATTTTCAAATGGTTTCAAGTATGGAGGAAGATGCTTTTGCCTAAAAAACCAAAGGAACAACCAAGATATGTGGAATTCAGAAGAATGAATGCTAAGCTGACCAAATTCTTCAAGAGTGTCCACAAGTTTTACTATACGGTTATGGAAACTTTACTAAGCAGATACGATGTGTCAGAGGTAATTCCAAAGGGTGTTTTGCAGGAGATTTGTAATGATACTAAGCTGAAGGAGGGAACGAGTTGTTAAAGTTAAATGCTAATAGTCGATTTACGGTTTTAATTGTGGTTACGCTAAACTGTTGTCTGTTGAATTTGGGGTCGGCTCAAAGGTACAAGTCTTTGGGTGAAAAATTGTCCAACAAGTACTCATCTCAAGATTTTAAAAAATCTTTTAGATACCTTGATTTGGCTTCCTGTATTTTACCTTCCATCGGTGAAGCTCATTTACAGAAAGGTATGGTTTACATTCAAACTGATAATTTGGGTAATGCAATTTATGAATTTACAAGAAGTGCGTTGTCAAGAATCCCCAGTCCTGTAGGTCTTGCAAATTTTGCCACGATAATATGCGATAAAGATAGCAATTTACGTCAAAGGTTCAATTCTGTACTTAAGGAAACCCACTTACAAGAAATGGAGGGCACCAAGATTATCAATAGAGAAATTATCGAATTTTACTTTCTCGCCCTATTTGGTGCTCATTTTGCACCAGACGCTTGGATCGATCCAAACAATAAAAATGTTTGTTCGATGGAATCGGCATTGATCATTTGAAGGAAGTCATGCTCCACAGGATTCGAACAAGATACCTGAAAATGTGGAGACGATCTTCCATTCCTTAGTGACTGTCATTGGTGGGTTTGATCTTTTACTCATTATTCGTAACGGACCTAAGAAAGCACCATTTGATATTAAGAGTATTAATCTAAAAGACTTGGATGAGACTAGTGTTTCCTATTTGACGTTTGCCTTTAACTTTATTACGCAAGTGTTTAATAGCGTAATTAAAGACTGTTGGGAAAAAATTTAGAAAATTACCAATACCTTGCCATGGTACGTATCGTGGAATGTTGGATTAAATCTAATCGTGCTGTTCTTCAATTTTCACATCGTAATGAAGAATTTTGCAAGGCTTTGTTACACTTTTGAATGATATTGGTAAAAGTGAACTCGTAACGGTATCTCCTAGTACCAACCATAGACCAAGGAGAAAGTATTTCTTTCAAGAGGACGTTGAATTTAAAGAATTTTCATGTGTCAAATATACCTTGAGTGATTTTAACGACGAAGAAATTTATGAAAATAATGATGTGCCAAGTAGATTGTTGAACAGGCCCCTTCTGAAGATAAGCTTCCAGCTGAAGAGGAAGGTAAACTGAGATTAAATGCGATTGCTTCAGCTGGTGTTAAATTCTTGGCTAAAACAGTTGTGGTGTGGAATGGAATAGTCAGACAAACATGTATGAGTTTCATTCTAAGTTCAAGAAACCGGCCATAGAAAAAATCGGTTCCTCAACAAATAAAAGAGAACCCTTTTCACCTAAATCTAATTCTTCGGCTCAAGCTGTCGCTGTATCCAATACTGTGTCTCTTTCGGAATTGGAAGAGCAATTGGCTGAAAGAACCAAGCAAGATATCAACAATGGTGATGCTAGTGGCATTAACAATAACATCAACAATGGTAACATTAACAAAGGTGGTAATAAATGGGGTATAGTGGGTCTTCAGCCCCAATGCCTCCCGCATCTTTATCAACCAAGCCCAGTTCCACGTTAACGAATAAAGCCTCACCTCAGAACCTAAACTCTGGGCATCCTGTAATTACTAATATGTTCGTGCAGGCACCACCCGTGCCAACAACACTTTCAGCTTCATCTGATACATCCTCAGTAGCGTCGTCTGTTAATACACCTAGTTTACCAATGGTGACGCCAACTTACCCGTATCAGATGTATCCGGGAGGTATGGTACCTACGACACTCACCTCATTGGAACAACAACAGCACCAGCAACGGCAACAACAACAACAACAGCACCAGCAGCAACAGCAACAGTACTTCTTTCCTCAGTATCCTTTTATGTCGGCACCCGCTGCCACCGACACAAGTTGGATTCCAACAGATGCACCCACCTATGCCATATTTGCAACGCCAAGACCCATCCTTTTTGAAACTAATCCAGCGTTTTCAGCGATGAATCAACAAGGTATGTATTTTGGCCAAAGACCATTCCCTATGGACCGCAAAATGGTGGCGGTGGCAATGGGTATACTATATTCTGACTTCATACTATTCGTAGTTAGTATTTATATAACTAATGAAATGAGAAGGAAATGACAGACTAAAACAATTTTTGTAGAAAATATAAATGTCCCTTTAAAGACACGCAGTTCCGGCCGCCTTTAGTATTTTGTTCCATTCCATCTGTTTTGATTTTTTTTTTTTTTTTCTGGCAATTCTGTTTTAAAATATATCTTAATGTCAATTGTTTGATTAAAGTTTCTAAGGGTTCGCTCCAGGTTTCTTTCTCATAGCGTTTCTTTTCGCCTCTTTAGTTTTCTTTTTTATTTCCTCCAATTTCATTTGTTTCTTTTGAGGATTCGAAACAAAATCAGGCTTTATCACATCATAAAACAATCTAGGTTTAACCTATCGCAATTGTAGCAACGAGGTCTTTCTTCGGTACACTTCTTCTTTCTTAAACGACAAATCCAACACCCGGTGCGAGAACGTGAACCCATAGAATTTTTCTTCGATTGTCCCTTGCCACTACTTTTGCCATCCTCGTATTCATCTTCGTCCTCCTCTTCATTTTCCATAACTTCACGAGATGAATAAATATCATCTACTTCTTCACTATTTGTACCATTGCGTGGTATGGAAGAGTCTCTTGTACGCGAGCTAGCGGTTTCTTTACCAGGCTCAACTTTAATTTTTTTGTCTTTGTTCTTCTTGTTTCTGGAGCTGATAGACGACGACTCACGCGTTTACCATTTTGTTCCAAGTAACTTCCTTACGTCTCGCAGGCGTTGGCCCAAGCGCAACTTTGGATGTGGAAGAATGTCTAAGTCTTTCGCTGCCACTTTCATCTTGCTCTTCTGCATCTTCTTCCTCTTCTTCATCATCGTCTAATACAGCATTGTCATCTTGATCATCACTTGGTTCTTCTCTGTGGTGAATACGTATTACAGGTCTAGCGTAACCTTTCCCGGAAAACGATGATGAACCTGGTCTACTACTCGATAACGATGCTGGTCTGTCTGATAACCTGAAGGGCGAAGATCTCATATTGGAAAGAACCGCCGCAGCATGTGTCTTATCCATGTCTTCATCGGATCTTGGTGAAACCGTTCTTGGATTCAGCAGTAGCCTCGATCTAATATCGTCCAATTTTGAATTGATATAACGGGGTGGTGGAGGCGGCACGTAGTTATCATCGTCATCATTATTGGAATTGGGGCTGCTATTTATTCCATTAGAAATCTTAGCTGGTCCATTCGTCTCGGTACCTCTCGGACTTGATCTTGAGTTCGATCTCGACCTATCGCCATTGCCACTGCCATCATTACCACTCTCACCGCCAACTGCACCTTCCCCTCGCCATCACCTTCATTAGCATTCGTATGTGAAGGAGAACCTTCTATTAACGAATAATTGTCCGCACCGTTTCTCCAATTCGAAATATTAATCTTTTGGTCATTCGATTCGTGCTTCACGTGTGGATCCGTAACCGATCTGTCTTTATCGAAATAAAAGCTTTGAGGAGCTACACCACCCTGTGAATTTGAATTCGAATTAAAAGAGTCTGCCTCTTCAAAATTCGTTTTCAAATGTTCCTTAGCGGGAGGTCCAGCCACCTGCTTGGAAGCACTTGACGATCGTGAATCGCTAGTGGCAAAAATGTTACGTCTGTTAATAATCGAGATCGGGGAATCGCCTTCATCTTCCTGTTTGTCTTCTGTACCAGTGGTTGTTGTGGTGGAAGCTGTATTTGATGCGCCATCGTTATTGCCAGACGGATCCACGTGATCTGTATTCGGCGGCTCCGTGCCGCCATCGGTGGCGTTGGCGCGAGACGCCGATACCGGAACAGGAGGAGGCGGGAGGTGAGACAAAGAGGAAGAAACACCTCGAGAGGTAGAAGAAGAGGCAGATGGCTTGTCATCTTTCTTCCTATTGACACTGGAACCAGGAGAATTTGGTGCTGATTGCACAGGAGTGTTATGAGGCGCGGAGGTCCGCTTGTTAATCGATAAAGAGGATTCTCGTCATACTCAGTCTTGATAGAATGAATATGTTGAGATGAAAACCCTTGCTGTTGTTGTGGATCCACTTCAGGATCGGTTGGTTTAACCTCATTTGTGGATTCACCTTCTTTTACCACTGCCGCCTCTTCGCGTCGGCTGGGCGCCTCCTCCTCTTTATCAACTGGTCTTGTTACCAGCGGCTGTGTTTCTTCTTCATGAGATACCATTCTAGGGTAGATTCAAGTGAGCAGAATTTTAATTTACCTGAATTGATCTGATATAACTGTCTTTTAGTATTGTAACCTTTGTTTGAATTCCGTATGAATGGTCGTCGTTGGAGAAATGGGTTCTCTTGTTTTGCACGTTTAGGTTCCGTCCCGTTTTTTTTTCCTCTCCCTCTTCTCTCATCAGCAACCGGGTAACATCCAGTGCGGGTAATCTCCCGAGCCGCGCTGCTATTAGCGGTACGCCGAGGTAGCATGGGATCACGAGGGTATCTAATATCTTTACGGTTGCGATGGGTGGTTTTGTATGGATATTCCCAACTTCTGAGCTACTTTCCAGACTTCTTATGACGTCCTTTTCGGTTTTGAGAGTTTCTAGGTGTGTTTCAGCGTGACGCCGAAGTCACGTGACATGTTCTAATAGGGGGATCATGGCACTATGCTATTCGAATAGCGGAACTGGCCCCCAGAAAGGCCTCAGTCGTTTGGTATAAGAGCATTTGAATCTCTTACTTCCTTTTCTTTTCTTTGTACTTCTACTGGTCTTCATCCTGCATATCATGCGAAGCAAGTCAAGGACCGATCGTGTCGTAGAAATGATATGAGCAAAGCTTGTAAATTATGCCCTTTCGAAAAGTAGACCAAAATGTGTCCTCTGCTTCGATGTTCAACTGGACCTTACTGCGCGTGTCTGGTTACCTGCTAAGAATCGCTTTGGTTGAAAATAAGTCGTTATCACACACCAGTCAGAGTCTGCATGAGAACCCAACAAATGGACGAGGCCGCTCAGTTAGAATCTAGATTTCCCGTACCGCTACGTGACAAGTTCCACATCCCAACCTTTGCTAGCATGGGGATTGATCCCCATAACAGCGACGAGTTAACGTATCTATGTGGTAATTCGCTGGGACTGATGCCAAGAGAAACTAGACAAACGATCAATAGAGAACTAGACGCATGGGCCTTTAGGGGTGTTGAAGGGCATTTTAACCACCCCACCGCTACCGATTGGGTCGACATCGATTTGCCAGTAGTGCCTCTCTTGGCGTCTATCGTCGGTGCAAAAGAGAGTGAAGTTGCTATTATGAACAGCTTGACTACAAATTTGAATGCGTTGTTGGTCGCATTCTATAGACCTAAGGGCAAGAAAACCCAGATTTTGTTCGAGAAGGGTTCATTCCCCTCGGATTACTATGCATTCCACGAGCAGTCGAGATTACAAGGTTTAAATCCGCAAGATACACTTTTACAGTTGGAACCACGTCCAAACGAGTATCACTTGCGCACTGAAGATATCCTAAAGGCCATTTATAACCATAGAGACACGTTAGCACTAGTGTGCCTGCCAGGAATCCAATACTACACGGGACAATGGTTGGACATCGGTGAGATTACAAAGCATGCACATCGTTACGGAATCACTGTTGGTTGGGATCTAGCACATGCCGTCGGTAACGTCCCACTAAAGCTACACGATTGGGGGGTCGACTTTGCATGCTGGTGTTCTTACAAGTATTTGAATAGCGGGCCAGGTGCTATGGGCGGTGCCTTCGTCCATGAAACTCACTCTACGCAGACTTCAATGCCCAGATTAGCAGGCTGGTGGGGGAACAACAGGCAACGCAGGTTCGCCATGTTGGAAAATTTCGAGCCCATAGAAGGCGCACTGGGATTCCGCCAGTCCAACCCGAGCGTGATCGACGTCGTATCGGTGCACACATCGCTCCAACTGTTCCAAATGGCAGGTGGCATTGAAACTCTGCGTGCAAGATCACTACAGCTGACGGGCTTCCTCCAAAGACTTTTACAAAATTCTAAATTTTACGCTAAACCCCGTGGGTTCACAATTATCACACCAACTTCCGAAACGAATGACCACGGTGCTCAGCTGTCATTGTTGTTTGACACTACCGATATCGACAAGATTTCTCAATCGATACGTACGAAGGGTCTGATCGCAGATGAACGTAGACCAAACGTGATACGTCTTGCACCTGCACCACTCTACAACACGTTTCAAGACGTATACAAGACTTTCGAAATATTGCAGGAGACTCTTACGGACTTTGCTGCAGACTAGTTTTATATATATATATATATATATTGTATTATTTTCCGTCAGCGGGTACACAAAACAGCCTAAAACGACAAAAGAAGTAGCGATCCGAAATGCTTCTCTGCAGAATGTTCGAAAAGAAGGAATATATCCAAGAAAGGAACTTAGAAGCAAGCAAGCTGTAACAATGACGATAATAATATAGCTGACTGAAGTATAAGTCTACTCTATAGAGTTTTTTTAAACAAATAGAGTGCAGCAGAAATACAAGGAAAGACGAGGAAAGTATTAAGTTTCTAGGAGTCGCATTTGATGTTTAACTTGTTACTTTAGTAGTAGATTTTTCCGTACTAGATTCTTTTTGCAGTCTTCTTTTTTAAGTCTTTCCTTTTTATCATTCTCCTTTATATTTGTTTCTACTAGTGTTAAGGAGCCATATAGTCCGTTTCCCTCGCATTTGGCATAAAATTCACTTCTAGCACAAGTACAAGTGTACAGAAAGCAGGATAATAGGAGAGAAAGAGAGAGTCAGAGGGTAGAGAATAGAGATAGAGAGAAATAGACTTGTGGTATATTTGAATTCGTTCTTTTGCTTACTATTTTGTTTCGAATTCGTCTTGATTAATTCCCACCAAGGTCCATACTGGATGAGTAGTAGAGTTGCTGCAGCTACACCAACTGCGTCTGGGCATTTCGTACATACAAGAGGTGGTGCTTCTCATCGACATGAAAACGAACCTAGCTCCAATAATAATAAGAAGTGCCAAAACTGTCAGCACCAGCATTCAGTTTCCTATCACTCATCTTCGAATTCAGAATCTAATATTGATTCGCCAAGGCTTTCAGACGGGGAAAGGTCTTCATCTACACCGACTAGTGTAGATGAAAGCGCGACTGCAATTGTTGCCAAGAAACAGTTAAATGGAAGGAAACCAACTTCGACTTCAGCTACAACTACAACTAGAAATAAAAAGAGTGCACCTTTACTGGATACAAGGGATATGGAAAACTTAAGGATTAATGGTAATAATGATGATAAGAATAATGACCGTGATACTAGTGGGGAACCTGTAGATCAGAGGAACCAGGAGAAACAAAACTCGAAATGCCTGCAGCAGAAGCGCCAAGAAGGTGTGAACCGTAATTATCAGTTGAAGTATAAGAATAGAGAAAAGAGTTCGCAGGATGTTCGACAAACGCAGGGAAGATCCGAAGCAACGCAGGCTCTCGCCATCGTCGTCGTCGGAGTCTGTTTTGGAAAACGAAAGTTTGGTTCACACTGATTCTTATATCCATGGTGAAGATAATGAAAATGTTCTTTTGAACAAGAGAATTTCGAGAGTTTCGACGAGGAAAAGCCGACAATTACCGCATCAATCGAGACAAAGCCTATTATTACAGGATGGGGGTGGGGACCAAATACGAAAGAGTATCCCATTTCTGTCTCACAAACATTCACAAATTCTACCATTGGGTGACGATGATGGTGCTGATAATGACAAGAGGCCATCGAATGCAATGTCAAACAAGTCAGTACCACCATTGAGTGGGACGACACCAAATGGTAGAAACATTAGTAAAGCGGCTTCCAGTTCCTGCATGTCTTTGCCTCAAGGTAACGTTTTCGCTGCTGGTGGAGCAAATAACTCGAATCTTTTGAAAAGGTCTGAATCTGCAACCGCAGAAATCAAAAAGATGCGAGTCTCATTACTGCATAAGAGGGAAATGAGAAAGAAGAGAAAATCGTTTCTCATGGATGATGATAGAGTTCTAATCGGTAACAAAGTTTCAGAAGGTCACGTGAATTTTATCATTGCTTATAACATGTTAACTGGTATTAGAGTTGCAGTGTCTCGTTGTTCGGGGATAATGAAACCGCTCACACCAGCAGATTTTAGATTTACGAAAAAGCTAGCATTTGATTACCATGGTAACGAATTAACACCTTCATCGCAATATGCATTTAAATTCAAGGATTATTGTCCCGAAGTATTTCGGGAATTGCGTTGTCTATTTGGACTGGATCCCGCTGATTATCTGGTCTCGTTAACCTCCAAATACATCCTGAGTGAACTAAATTCGCCAGGAAAAAGTGGTTCATTTTTCTATTTTTCAAGAGATTACAAATATATCATCAAGACGATTCATCATACCGAACATATCCATTTGAGGCGGCATCTTAACGAATATTATCTACACGTAAAGAATAACCCTGACACTTTGATCTGTCAATTTTATGGGTTACATAGGGTTAAGATGCCTATTTCGTTCCAAAACAAAATCAAGCATCGGAAAATCTATTTCTTGGTGATGAATAATCTTTTCCCACCACATCTAGCTATGCATTCAACTTATGACTTAAAAGGTTCTACTTGGGGTCGTATGACAAAGATTAATCCACAATTGGCAAATGATGAGAATTATAAACCTGTGCTCAAGGACTTAAATTTCTTGGATGAAGACCAAAGAATCAAATTTGGTCCATTAAAGAAGAAGAAATTTTTAGAACAATTGCGTAAGGATGCGTTGTTGCTGGCCAAATTGAATACGATGGATTATTCGCTTTTGTTGGGAATTCACGATTTGAATAAATCCAAAGATGAAGAATTAATCGCAACTGGCATTGTAAGTGGAGATAACTATTCTATAGGCGGTGGTACTGGTGCAGTTGGTACAGGTTTAGAAACTCCAATTAGGAATAGCACTGTGGTTCCGCATTATTTCAAACAATTTGAAGGTGGTATCAGAAGTTCAGATGCCTTCAATAATGATACAAATATAATTTATTACGTGGGTATTATTGATTGCCTGACCAACTATTCCATAATTAAAAAATTAGAAACATTCTGGAGAGGTTTGAGTCATGATTTGAAAGTGGTAAGCGCTGTCCCACCAAAAGATTATGCTGAAAGGTTCTACGATTTCATAGAAGATGCGGTTGATCCACTACCACCTAAGAGGTATAAGGATGACCCAACGGCTGCAAATTACAAGGATTAAATGAAATAGGATAAGAAAATGCAGTGAAATTATAATAGAATGAAAAAAAAAAAAATGGATACGTACGTATTTCTTTAATTATACAGTAATAGTAATTATTTGAATTTTCAATTTCATCTAACACGGTCATCGCTTGCACATGGTTATTTCAATTTTCTTTTTTTTTTTACTTCTTTCTCGTGAGCATCACCTTTTCAATTTCCCGATTTGTTTCTCTCGTAGTTTGAACGTTTCAACGCGCTCGCAATAGGCGAAACTTAAACTAAATCGGTAATAACGTCGTCAGAGCTAGGCGTTGACCATCTGTTTTTCTTTTTGTGAATGTACATCATTATACGTCTCATCCGTGGGCTTGATTGCGAAATGTAAGTGCTCGTTGCAGCGCCTCTTGATCTAACGCCAAGACCTTTGATTAAATTTTAAACAGTGATTTCCATCAAGAATTTTTAAACCCATTTTTTCCTTCCATTTCTTGATCACTTGTGAAAACCTTTGAAACTGTCCAAGTTAGTCGACTGGTTAGCAGCTTATAGTAGCATAACACCAAGAACAATACGAAGATGAGTTATTACGCTCAACCTCCTCAACAAGGTTACTACGGTCCTCCTCAAGGTGGTTATCCTCAACAACAACCTGTCATCTATCAACAACCACCACCACAAAAACATGACAGTTGTTTGGACACATGTTTGAAACTACTATGTTGCTGCTGTTTGTTTGAAATGGTTTGTGGTGATGGAGACTATTAAATAATGTGATTTTTCATTTTAAATAATAGAGTTGTTTTTGTTACTTGTAGAGTATCTCATGCTATACTGTATTGAACGTACTATTACTGTTCTATAATATCGAAGTTTTTCTTTTTTGTCTAGCCTAAGATTTTCCCTTGGAAGGGGTATATAAGAGGTTCCTTTTATCTTCCCTATTGAAAATGCTCGTGTAGCTCAGTGGTTAGAGCCTCGTGCTTATAGTTGAATTCGGTTCCCCGAATCAAACTGTGTGAACGGCCTTTCAAAGCAGGTCTACAAGCAACGCGACCGTCGTGGGTTCGAACCCCACCTCGAGCACTTTCAATTTCATTTATTTTTAAATTTTTTGTTTCATTGTTTATTCAATGGATTCCCGGTACTCATGGTAAATGACAAATGGGTAACAAATTGTTAAATAGGTTGTACAAATTTCAAAACAACAAGCTCGCAATTAGGTTCTTGGATTTTGCAATGGATTACCACATAACGCGTGCTGTAAATACTAGGGATTGCTGCTTGAAATTCAACCGTTAGGAAAATTATTCTTCTAAAAGACAAAATCAACCTTACAAATGGTTTACACATAGTCCACGCGTATTTTACGCATATTATTTGAAAACTACTGTAATACGTCATAACAGGTTACTCCTATCACCAAATTTAAATATGAAATATCATACAATTTTCCCCAACATTTTATAAAGGACAAGAAATTGTATCAAGAAAAATAAAAGAATACAATCCTTCCTTTGAAATAACCACTCTAGAAACCCAAATTGCTACATGATCTCAATTATAAGCGATGGAAGCGATATGCACTGGCGAGGCTAAATCAGTATTAATAGACATTTGAGGGACTCTTTTCCAGAATAGCCGCCTAGGTACCCACGTGACACTACCCAAGAACGTACCACGTGAGATTCCTACAATTTTCAAAAAGTCACTATGTACGCGAATCTCATATTATCAACTTGTTATTATTATTATTATTACTGTTTCCGTTTTTTCGCTTCGGAGTTAGAACTCCTTCTTCCACTATTTGCCGGTTAGTCATAGAAGGATGACCACCAGTGGTGACGTCGTCGTTTCTCATTGGTTCAAGATTTCGTGCGCATGACCCTTCGCGGCGACCATTAAGGGCACTTGAACGAGTGTTCCAGGGCATCCATGAGCTAACCTATGATACTATAAAAGATAGAGCATCAATCATAAAAGGAAGTATCATTCTGGAATAGGTCGAAAAGAAGGGAGAAAAGCTTAACTTCTTAGATTGTTTCCGGCACTATTGAGGAAATAAAGTAAAATCGTGGTAAAGTCGCAAATTCCGTTACGATGAATGCCAAGAAGTTCTCTGGTCTCAGAGACAACTTTAGCCTTTTGGGTGAGAGAAACAAGATTCTAGTAGCTAATAGAGGTGAGATTCCAATTAGAATTTTCAGATCTGCCCATGAGTTGTCTATGCGCTCTGTAGCCGTCTACTCTCATGAAGATCGTTTGTCAATGCATAGGCTGAAAGCTGATGAGGCTTACGTCATCGGTGAAGAAGGCAAGTATACTCCGGTTGGTGCTTATTTGGCAATTGACGAAATTTTGGCTATTGCTAAGAAGCATAACGTCGATTTCATCCATCCTGGTTATGGGTTCCTTTCGGAAAATTCTGAATTCGCAAAAAAAGGTCGAAGAAAGCGGTATTACATGGATTGGACCTCCAGCTGAAGTGATTGACTCTGTTGGTGACAAGGTCAGCGCTAGAACTCTGGCAACTAAGGCTCAAGTTGCCACTGTTCCGGGTACCCCAGGTCCCATTGAATCTGTCGACGAAGCTATCGAGTTTACGAAGAAGTACGGGTTCCCAGTTATCATCAAGGCTGCCTTCGGTGGTGGTGGTAGAGGTATGAGAGTGGTTCGTGAAGGAGACGATGTGGCAGATGCATTCCAACGTGCCTCTTCTGAAGCTCGTACTGCCTTTGGTAACGGTACATGTTTCATGGAAAGATTTTTAGTTCAACCAAAGCATATCGAAGTGCAGCTTTTGGCCGATAACTACGGTAATGTGGTGCATCTTTTCGAGAGAGACTGTTCCGTACAAAGAAGACACCAAAAAGTGGTAGAATTGGCTCCTGCAAAGGCCTTACCTTTAGAGGTGAGAAATGCTATCCTAACAGATGCTGTGAAATTGGCAAAGACCGCAGGTTATAGAAATGCAGGTACTGCTGAATTTTTGGTCGATAGCGAAAACAGACACTACTTCATTGAGATTAATCCTAGAATTCAAGTGGAGCATACTATCACTGAGGAGATTACAGGTATCGACATTGTAGCGGCACAAATCCAAATTGCTGCTGGTGCATCTCTAGACCAATTGGGTCTGCTGCAAGACAGAATCACTACCCGTGGGTTCGCCATTCAATGTCGTATCACTACAGAAGACCCATCCAAAAACTTCCAACCAGACACTGGTAGAATCGAAGTGTACCGTTCCTCTGGCGGTAATGGTGTTAGATTGGATGGTGGTAACACTTACGCTGGTGCAGTGATCTCTCCCCATTACGATTCCATGTTGGTCAAGTGTTCTTGTTCCGGTTCCACTTATGAAATTGTTCGTCGTAAGATGATCCGTGCTCTGGTGGAATTCAGAATCAGAGGTGTCAAGACTAATATTCCATTTTGCTGACTCTATTGACTCACCCAACTTTCGTCAGAGGTGAGTTCTGGACTACTTTCATCGATGATACTCCACAATTATTCCAAATGATCTCTTCCCAAAACAGAGCTCAAAAGCTACTACATTATTTGGCAGATTTGGCCGTCAATGGTTCTTCTATCAAGGGTCAAATTGGTTTGCCAAAACTAAAGACGCACCCTACCATTCCTCGTTTGCACGATTCCAATGGTGAAGTTATTGATGTGCTAGCCACACCACCACCAAGTGGATGGAGGCAGGTACTCCTAGAACATGGACCCAACGAATTTGCTAAACGTGTGAGACAGTTCAATGGTTGTCTAATCATGGATACCACTTGGAGAGATGCTCACCAATCCTTGCTAGCTACTAGGGTTAGAACGTATGATCTGGCGGCTATTGCACCCACGACAGCCCATGCATTATCTGGTGCGTTCTCCTTAGAATGTTGGGGTGGTGCCACTTTCGATGTCGCTATGAGATTTTTGCACGAAGATCCATGGGAACGTTTGCGTATTCTAAGAAAATTGGTTCCAAACATTCCATTCCAAATGTTATTGCGTGGTGCTAACGGTGTAGCGTACTCCTCGTTGCCCGACAATGCTATCGATCATTTCGTTAAGCAAGCTAAAGAAAACGGTGTTGACATCTTCAGGGTTTTCGATTCTTTAAACGATCTGGACCAGTTGAAGGTTGGCGTTGATGCTGTCAAGAAAGCTGGTGGTGTCGTTGAAGCTACCGTTTGCTACTCTGGTGACATGTTACAGCCTGGAAAGAAGTACAACCTAGATTACTACTTGGAAGTGACGGAACAAATTGTAAAGATGGGTACCCACTTCTTAGGTATCAAAGATATGGCGGGTACCATGAAGCCCGCTGCTGCCAAGTTGCTTGTTGGATCCATTAGAGCTAAGTACCCTGATTTACCTGTCCACATACATACCCACGATTCCGCTGGTACTGGTGTTGCTTCTATGGCCGCCTGTGCTGTATCAGGTGCTGACGTCGTCGATGTTGCTGTCAACTCCATGTCCGGTTTAACCTCCCAGCCATGCATGAACGCTTTGTTAGCATCCCTTGACGGTGAAATCAACACTGGTATTAAAACAAGTCATGCTCGTGAGCTAGATGCCTACTGGGCTGAAATGAGACTATTGTACTCATGTTTCGATACAGATTTGAAAGGTCCTGATCCTGAAGTGTATGACCATGAAATTCCTGGTGGTCAGTTAACCAATCTATTGTTCCAAGCCCAACAATTGGGGCTAGGTGAGAAATGGGTTGAAACAAAGAAAGCCTATAAGGAAGCTAATTATTTGCTTGGTGATTTAGTTAAAGTTACTCCAACTTCTAAGGTTGTCGGTGACTTGGCACAATTCATGGTTTCCAACAAGTTGACCTCCGACGACGTCAGGCGTTTAGCTAACTCTTTAGATTTCCCAGATTCTGTCATGGATTTCTTTGAAGGTTTAATCGGCCAACCGTATGGTGGGTTCCCTGAACCATTAAGATCAGACGTATTGAGAAACAAGAGGAGAAAGTTGACTAACCGTCCAGGTTTGGATCTTGCACCATTCGATTTAGAGTCTGTCAGAGAAGACTTACAGGACAGATTCGGTGACACTGATGAGTGTGATGTTGCTTCTTACAACATGTACCCTAAAGTTTATGAAGACTTCCAGAAGATCAAAGAACAGTTTGGTGATCTATCTGTGCTTCCCACCAAAACTTCTTGTCTCCACCAGAAATCGGTGAGGAAATAGAGGTTACCATCGAACAAGGTAAGACTTTAATCATCAAACATCAAGCTGTTGGTGATCTTAACAAGGAAACCGGTATGAGAGAAGTTTATTTCGAATTGAACGGTGAATTGAGAAAGATTCCGGTGGTAGACAGATCCCAAAAGGTGGAAGTTGTCTCTAAACCAAAGGCCGATGGTCATGATCCCACCAAGTCGGTGCCCCAATGGCGGGTGTCATTGTGGAAGTTAAAGTACACAAAGGTTCTTTGATCAAAAGGGACAACCAGTTGCGGTACTGAGTGCTATGAAGATGGAGATGGTCATCTCCGCTCAAGCTGATGGTCAAGTCAAAGAAGTACTAGTAAATGGTGGTGACAATGTGGATGCTTCAGATTTGCTAGTTACTTTGGAGGACGCGGTCCCACCAAAGGAGAATTGATGATAGACGACCCCACCTCACCCTTCTTATAATTATAATCATTTGTTATCTTTACTAATTATTACTATTATTTGTTATCTATTAATTATTAGCATTATTATTAAATGTTATCGAAACATTTTCCTTGTACTACTTGCAGTTGGCCTTGTCAATCTTTCAGTTACACTCGGTATGTCGGACCTGGTAACTTTTGATCTTGGTATTTTACTATTTCCTGGTTTTGTAACTCTTGAATTCGTTTGTGCCCTCTTTAATTGATCTTGTTTTGGTTGAGTCTGTAGGTTTTACGTGATATTTCTTTATCTTGTTCCTGTCTTAACTGTTCTTTCAAAGATTCATTTTCCTTAATTTCTGCTGCTAGCAATTCTTCACTGCTAGTACCATTTGTTGTTGTCAAAGTACTAGTATGTCTTAAATAAGCAGAAGATCTCATTAACTTATTGATATAGCCAGCTTGGGACTGTATATCGATCCATGAATCCAGCATGGAATTTGTTGATTTACAAATCTCATGAATGCGTTCTAAGTGCTGTGGTATGGATAATTTTAAAGAATTTTCCACATTTTCCACCATAGGAATGATTTTATCCAGCACTTCTAACTCTTTGAGTAACGACTGGGTAGTAATAACTGAATTCTGTGAGTTGGGATGATTGTTAGTATCATCCGGCCCTTTACCTAAATTTGACCGCATCTCTTCGAACATCTGTGGTATAAGCTTATTGAGCGCAAATGAATCCATGATCAATCAAACAAAGTACGGAGAAACACTCAAAACCAGCTATTTTACGTGCCTTTGCGATATCAATGCTAAATGTTTAAGAACAGCGACATCGCGTTATTGGAATAAATCAATAAGCAATATGCATAATGACTATATAAAGGAAGGTACAGATTCTATTTATCTAATATTTACCCAAATGCAGTTGAGCCACAATAGCTCACAATTAATTCATCACCAACTCTAAAGTGGGACCATAAATTACCCACAGTCAATTGAGGATTTGGTGCAAAGGAATTATTAATGTAGCAGAAGACTTCATCCACCTTAATTCTTTTCTTTAAAAACTGTACTACTAGGGAAAATGGTTGAGTAGCAGTTATCTTGCACACGGATGGATTTATTTGTGCTATTGCACCAATGGGTTGAAACCTTATTTGTACTTTTGTCTGCAACTTTGTGATATCACTTTCTTGTTTCCCAATCTTCTCAATAGCTCTATTAATAGCTTGAGGCGCTTGATTCAACTGCAATGAAGCTGACTGTGGAACTTCCTGTCTAGGTTCATAATTATCTTCGGATTCAATTACGTTTGTAGGTTCTTCTCTTGAATTATTATTTAAAGTAGCTACATCTTGGCTACTAGCTAATCCCAGCATGGATAACCTTCTACTGTAGTGCTCCAATCTACTTTGCACCAAATTTCCCGTGGTAGCACTACAAGCTGTAATCGAGCTGGAAGACTGCTGTTGCTGTTGTTGCTGCTGTTGCTGTTGTTGCTGCTGCTGTCGTAAGCTATCATTCGTAGAACTAACAGTGCTTGACTGTACTGAATCATCGTTGTCACTTTCACTCTCAAGAATTCCACTCATATCCCATTAAAGGGGTCATCACTTTTACTGGCCAGTGCTTAGTCATAAGTTACTTGGGTTTCAACACAAGTTAACTCCTTTAACAGAGTACGTTACAAAACACACCCGAACTAAAGAACTTACTACCGTACGGCATTCAGTCATCAAGACAGTGCAAGTTTACACTTACAACATGGAAGATATTGATACCATCTGCGAGAACCTTCAGAAAGCATTTACTGAACAAAAGATGACCCAGTAACACTAGCGACTATCATTGACATGTATATAGCACAAGTCAATGATGAAGGAGATGACAAGGATAGAATAAAGTTTCTAACCAGTCTGCTAGATCAGCTAAAATCTTCACCAGAAATTGTTTCTGAGATTGGATGGGATTTACCTAGAGGATTGCTTAAGTTTTATAACAATAAGAATATTGAAGTGGATGCCAAATTGAATTCTAACCCCTAGTGGGTCTAGTTATGCGCTGCTTCAGTGAAGTGGCATTATCTGGTAATCCAAAGGAATGCTTGCTCACAGGATGTGAAATTTTATCTGAACTGACTACTGCTGGGATTAATGAACAATTGTTGGAAGATCAAAGTGAACAAGAAGAAGAGGGCGACAAGGATGAAAAGACGAGAGAGGATGCGAAAAGGATCCCAGAGTCACAACTTAGAGATCCGGTTGAATTTTTCCTTTACCTACATTCTTACGTTCTTTTCGAATTAATCCAAACCGCTTTGAAACGAATTGCAAGTCTTTACCCATCGAAATTTCTGGGTATGGCAGTATCGGCCATCTACAAATTTGTGAGGAATAATATCGATGATGTTTACAACACAGCGTTCATGCTACGTCGTATCTACACTTTTTGCAGAGGTTATATCCCCCCTGATATACCTAAACAATTATTGGAAAATACCAAATTGGAAAAGAAAGAATTACAGAAGGTCACAGAAGATGAATCTCTTTTACAGGGTCAATTATTACGCAGCCTTTGCACTTTTGCTGTGGATAAATGTTTAAAAATAAACCTTCTAGGTTAGATCTTGAATATTTCCACCATTTGAGAAATACTGAATTTCAACTCTCAGAAAGTGATGAAGAATTGGTGTCTATCGCCAAAAGATTTTACCAGCTAATGTTTTCATTTGATTTAGATATCAAGGAGCAGTTTCTATCTTTTATCGATGAAACGAAAGGTATCTATAAGGCTTTACCCGCGGAATCAGAGGTTCCTAACGATGAAGCTAAACGTGCCATTGGTCAAGTCGTGTATCAACTATCATACACATACCAATTGCAGAAGTTGACCAAACTGAAACACTTGGAATTGGATTCTATTGGTATATTTATTTTATCAGGTCTTCACTACCAGGAAACTCAAAAACATTTACATCCTGAGATCAGCATTAAAGATGCCGTTTACCTATACATCAGGTGTACTACGCCTTCATTGTTTTCTAATAATTATAACAACGTGTATGTTGGAGGTACGGCTAGATACTGGGTTTGGGTTGCCATCACTAATAATAACGTCAAAAAGTTAAGGGAGGAATTGTCCGAATTACCATCCTATATTAGAACTGTTTTCCTACAGATGGTGTTGATACAAAGTTGCAATCAACCTAATGACAAGACTAGAATGATATCTTTCACTCTGCTAACACGTATTATGTGCTTAATGCCCGAGGACACGTCTTTTGAATTTGTGCTGGATACTTTGTTGACATGCCCCTTCACTCATGCTAAGATAGCGGTACTTGGCATTTTGAAAGATCTCATGTTGAGAAACTGTCAAAGCAAACAAAGCCTAGAGGAACAATTTTCCAATATGAAACTGGAATTGAAGGACTCCAACGAGGACGGTACCTCTAAATCACCCCATCTTTACCCCCAAGACCTTATATTGACATCAATGAAGATAGAATGGCTTCTATTCATAGCTCTGCCATGATTACATTTCATGATAGTAAAACGAAAGGCAAGGAAAGACATATCTTAATTTTGAATTTTTGAATTTCTTCAATGGTTTAAGCCAAAAATGGGACAAAATTTTGTTAAAACAGGTGCATAAAGAAATAGCTCTTAAATACAATGAGAGTACCAAGGAAGATGTTCCAGAAATAGGATTTATCAAGATCGCAAATGAAACTTTGGGCAATCATCTATGAGGCTTAATTATCAAAAGCAAAGCAAAATAAATTTATCAGAAATTTTAACTTTCTACTTCGTTTTAACTACTCCTCCTAAGTATAAGTACTATCATCAAAGAAAATTATAACGTACACATGTATACATACATACATATATACATGCATACGTAATCATTAGCCAATTAATTCATGATACGATGTGCATTAGATCAAAAAACAATTCTTCAGCTCACTTGTTCTTCACCCCTCCTCTCTTCATTGTACCATCAGCCCTTTCCAGGCTTGCATAATGTCCTTTCTCTATCAGCGGTCCGAAATATACAAAGAAACCATCTTTTGTAGCCGCCCTTTGTTCTTCCCACAACAGCTCAGTGTCATCGATAAAAGGATCTTCTGTATCATATTTTCCGATAAGACTCTTACCTTTGTTAGGATGTGATTTCTTTTTGGGTGATACATTCTGTTTTGGCTCTTCACCTTCCTCTTCTTCCTCTTCTTCACCTTCTTCTTCCACTTCTTCAATGTCATCATCATCTTCCTCTGCCGCACCATCCATCTGCGTACCACTTATCTGACCAAACAAATTCCTCTTGGCAGCTTTCAAATCAGTTGGATTACCACCCCCATTGTCCGATGAGAACTTATCTTGAACGACCTTGTAAAAATTGAACACTACTTGTCCATTTTCATCCAGGTACTCATTCGTATCCGTAGAGTACAGTGGAACGTCTACTATCAGTGCTGGTTCTTCCGGCTCCTCTTGTGTCTTACCCCGTTCCAATACTTCAAGTAATGAAGGTGATTTTATTGGAGGGCTGTTGCCAATTTTTGGTGTTTTCGCTGATTTAGCTGCTGGTGTAGCTTCCTTCTTCACAGGTAGTTTCTTCTTAGTATCTACAGGCTTTTTATTAGTCGTACCGGTCCCGGTTGTATTATTTTCCTTCTTAGAGGATGTCTTACTTGTTGGTTTACCATCTTTCTTTTCATTAGACTTCGAACTATTTGCAGCTGAGTTTTCCCTTTTAAGGTTTCCTGAATGATTATCCTTCTTAGAACTGGAGGTAGTGCTGTCTTTACCAGATAAGTCATCCTTTCTAGTACTGCCATTAGAATCATCTTTCTTTGTACTTGCAGAGGATTCCTTTTGGTGGACAGAGAACCATCAGTTTTGTTCCGCCAACCTTATTGGATTCTTTATTAGTCGATAACTTTGGTGAGTTACTTTTCTTAGACTCAGCGGAGTTACTATTTGAAGAGTTCTTCTGCTTCTCCATAGAATGCGATATCGATGACGTTGAATTAGATCTCTGGGCCAACTCAGCTTGCGGTTTATTTTCCCCTACTAGGCTGCTAACAGTTTTCTTAAACTGTGCTTGTGGAGGAATGCTAACAGGAGAACTCATTCTAGCAATAAGGACGCCTGGAGTATCTGTGACGGAATCAGTAGATTCCGGTGGTGCACTACCCGGTATTTGAGTCGGCAGAATAACTTTTGGAGATGAACGAGATGCTATTGGTGCTTGTAAAGGTGCATCTGCTTGATCCAATGGTGGTATTTCATTTTCAGATTTAACTGCAGATAAAGAAGAACCATTACTTTCTTCACTGTTATCATCTAACAGTGAAGAAATCTTGACCTGAGTTCTCTTGGGATTAGAATCCTTTTACTTGAATATTCTGCTGCTTCTGAGGGACTTTCGGAATCACTCTTTATATTCTGAGGTACGTTCGATGTCTGGGGAACTGCCGGAGATGAAGCTGCTGTCGCTGGACTGGGCGAAGGACCTCTAGCTATATTCCTATTCTTTGCCAATTCTGCTGCAATGTTAGGAATTCTTCTATTATCCCACCTAGTTCTTTTTACACCCTGCTGCCTATCATCCTTCTTTGAAGCTCTTTTCTTATTAGATTTTGTCTGGATATCTTTATTTAATGAACCATCTTTGTCCGTATCCTTATCCTTATCATTATCATGATTTTCTGCTGAAGAACCTTTAGCTAAATTTTCAACTGTGTCGACTGGTGGTGAAGGATTTCGTGTTTCTACCAGAGTTACTTCATCATTGGATGAAACTGTATCTGGCTTATCAGAGGGCATAGCTTTTAATCATCATAGTCAGTATAAAACCCAAGTAAATAGGGTAAAAGGAAGAAGGTCACTAAACTTACAGTCTTGATCCATCGTGAGCTTATAAAAGACTCTTTGGGTTGTCCTTTGTTTGTATTTAATGTAGTTTCGAGTATCCTGAGTTGAACTGTCCAAGAAGCTTTTGATTTAAGAACTTTGACAAACTTTAAGCATTAACGGGAACAGTTATAGCGACAAAGAGATACTATGAAAGGTCTTCAGCAATATAGTAAACGCTTTCAAAATAATGGTACCCTCTTCGATATTACCAGAATTCCCAACTTTACCAAGTATTCAGCTGTAAAGCCCATAAATGAAGAACTAGCGCCCTATGTCGTTGAAACTATGAAGGCATTCCCATCCAGATCAAAGCATGTTAATCAACAGCATTATTATCACAACTGGGAAGTACTAATTAGATCCTATGCACAAAAGAGACCACACCCAATGTCATTGACTCAATTGGCTCAATACTATGATGATTCCACCAAATTAACTAAGCAAAAGATAATTAATTCAGGTAAATTTGTAAGAGAGGAACTGGCCATTAGAATGGCACATAAACTGAGCCTTCTTCAACAATTACCATTTTGTGTAGTGAACAATTTCCATTTCGTTCAAGTCTATGAATCCTACTACAATATCTTTGAAAGATTCAGAAAAGTCCCACAAATCCGAACTCTAGAGGATAACTCTAAATTTGCAGAATTCTCCAGTCAAATTCTGAAAGATTATAACACCCTAAATTTGCCTCACTTGGTGATGGGAGCACTAGAGTGTACCGTACTCGACCTTTACCCACAGGATAAGATGGATGCGTTGCTGTCAGAACTTCTAAGAGCTCGTATTTCAAGAAGGTTGATCGTTGAGGAACACGTTAGCATTACAAATAATTATCTCAGCGGTAAGAAGGAGAACAAACTAGTTCTGGGTGATATTTTCCAAAAATGTTCCGCTAAGGACTACATACTAGATGCAAGTCGAGCTTGCCAACGATTTATCCAAGACATGTACTACGACAAAGTCCCACTGCCGGAATTGATAATCAATGGTGACGTCGGACTCAAATTCTATTTTCTACCAATCCACTTGAGGTATCTGTTATATGAAATTTTGAGAAATGCCTATGAAGCCACTACGAAGGAGTTCATTAGAAAAGGGTTAGACAAACCGGAACCAATTGTAGTTACCATCATTCAAAATAGGGAATCATTCCTGTTCAGAATATCTGACAGGGCAGGTGGATTTCCCTACAACGACAGAAACATATGGTCGTTCGGTAAGTCAAAGGAAAAGGCTCGTGAATCACTATCCAACTTCCATAAACTGCCAGGTTTGCAAACTGTATCCATTTATGACCATTTAGAGCCCAATAGAAATGCACTTTCAGTGAATAAACCTTATATGAATACGTCACTGGATCCCCTGGATCATTCAAGTCTCACAGATATGGGGTTACAATTCGAAAAGCCTCTAGTAAAGCTCCTGGAGAGGTCTCACCGCTACAAACTTGGAGTTGGGCTAGCTATGTGCAAGGTTTACGCAGATTATTGGAACGGCGATTTGACATTGCATTCCATACAAGGTTACGGTACAGATGTGGTATTAAAATTGGGAAATTTGATGAATCATACGAGTAAGTTACAAATGGATAGGGTATGAATTTTTGAATAAGGTGGGTAACTATTCTAAATATTCTTTTAAATATTTATTAATACTAATTTAACGTTCTTACAAGTCATATGATCATCACACATCTTATTTTTTTTTCCACAGCGAAGGTTGATGAAAAAAAAAGTACCTGGCTTTGTATCTTTGGCATACATTACCTAAACACTAACGCTCGCAGTGGAAGTTATTTATCCACAGGGATTCAAGCAAGCTCTTTACTACTTATACAGAGTTCTGGAAACGTGTTTTGAGTGGCAAGTGCATACTATACAAAATTTCTTTGTGCATTTTTCGCCTAGAATACTAATAACATTGCTTCTTTCAATACCTCTAGAATATAGAATTGATCAAATAATAACATAAAACGAGAACAATGTCGACACCAGCAAGAAGAAGACTTATGAGAGATTTTAAAGTATGTTTCATTTGTTTCCAAGATTATTTCTCTCGAGGGTAAAAGATCACTAACACATTTTGATTAGCGCATGAAAGAAGATGCACCACCAGGAGTATCGGCGTCACCATTGCCAGATAACGTTATGGTATGGAACGCGATGATTATTGGACCAGCTGACACACCGTATGAGGATGGTACATTCAGGCTACTATTAGAATTTGATGAAGAGTACCCTAACAAACCACCACATGTTAAATTTCTAAGTGAAATGTTTCACCCAAATGTTTATGCCAACGGAGAGATATGTCTGGATATTCTGCAGAATAGATGGACACCGACTTATGATGTAGCGTCCATACTTACCTCGATTCAGAGTCTTTTCAATGACCCAAATCCTGCGTCCCCGGCTAATGTAGAGGCAGCAACTTTGTTTAAAGATCACAAATCCCAGTATATCAAAAGAGTGAAGGAAACCGTGGAGAAATCGTGGGAAGATGACATGGATGACATGGATGAAGACGAAGAGGATGAGGAAGACGGTGATAATTAAACAAATGATGAAAGAAAATGATGATAATAAAGAATAATAACAAGAACAAAAAAAAAAACACAGAAAGAAGAGGAAAATTCGAGAGGGGGAGGATTTAATGTTTTTCTTTAAATAGTTTGCTGCATTGGATATCATATGAATATTGTCTTTTGTCTGCATATATGTATATATGTATGTATATGTATATTATTTTATCTAGAGCTTGGTTACACGGAATTTAATAAAATTGTACTTTTAGCCTGCGAGTTCTGTTGAAGCCGCCACTCTTGTATACCTACCACTATAGAAACTATGATCGCGAACCAAAGTATACATCTCGATGCAGGGTCCAATCTAGTAGCTTGGAAAATTTTTGATCTTTGGTCGGTGATCGTGCGTAAATTGGTCAATTGGGAACGGTTCAATTTGTGTATCTTCATTTGGCCGTCTTGAGCCACCGGCGACGGTATTTTGAATGCAAAGTCAAGTGGTTTCCCTCTAGAACTAAATGGCACACCCAAACGAGGTCCGTATGAACCAAATGCAAAGTAAAACTGTAATTGCTTCATGTACTGTGGAATTTCATGCCAAGGTTTATCAGAATCTATAGTAACCGCCTTCTGAACCAACTCTAACTGCTGAGCATTTAAAGAAGGAAAGTTCTGAATTAACAGCTTGGTTGACATTAGCGAAGAGGACACATCTAGACCAAATTTGTTCTGTAATAACCGTCTCAATTCACCCGATTCAAGTTGCTGCCGTAAATAGTTCTGCTGATGTAGAATTTCACGTTCCTCGTCTTCAGGCGTGTCCGAATTGGCTTGAAACATGGATGAGATGTCCTTTAAGGAAGATACCATTAATTTGGGTCCATCTGCCTGACCATCTTTTGACCTTCTAATTCGATCTGCTTGTTTTATCATCAGAGATTTGGGCGGTAAGCGAGAAGGAGAGTGTGTATAAAATCTCGTAAGACTATGAATTGGAAAACGAAACTGACTCATGAGGGCACAATCTTTCTCTTCCACATTCTTTAGCTTCCGACTGTTCTGAAGTTCTGAATAAAGATGCCCAAATTTTATTTTTCTACTCTTTCTCTTTGTTTCCGATGTCCAATCCCTTGACCAATCCTAAAAAAAAAAAATTCAAATATACAGTCCACTTGTCATGTACCTACCAATATAAATACAATGTGGATATAAAATCAAAATACATTCAAGATGTCAGTGTGCTAGTGGACTGTCCAAGTCTGTGTGTGTTAATAGAAAAGAAAAATAGTAATTAAACATACAGACTACCCCTCTGTCTTCTTGCACTTTGGGGATCCACTTGTTTATGTTCTGTTTGACTTCTTGCTAAAAGACTGAGAATGTCCGTCAACGAAACTACACCAATCAGCTTACCAGTACGGTATTCCTTTTCAAATAAATTAGTGGTTGGAAGCGTAGGAGATGGTGGGTCTTCAATGGCCGACATGATTGGAGAATGCATGTGAGCAGGAACACTTGTATGATGATCTTCATGATGTCCCGTTGCATCTAGTGGCAAATCTGGCGGTTGAACAATCCATAATCTATGAGATTGAGTTGCTACCAACTTTGCCAAGGTTCTCGCCAGAGAACTGGTTGGGTAAACGTGGAAAATGGGGAAGGAATCTTTACCCATCTCCAAGCCTCTCACATTTAGGATAACGCTAATGAAATGACGACAGGACTTGTGCAATAGTGGATATTGCGAAGTACGCGTTACATGCTTAACGTCAGTAACAGAAATGTTACCAATCAAGTTATCCTGTTGATCAACAACTGCAATTGACGAAATTCTTTCCATGTGCATTTTGTAAAGCGCCATTATTAAAGGTTCGTCACCCTGAATCGAAATGACCCTAGATTGTCTCGAAGTTGGCTTTGTATGAGAATTTAATATGCCGATTCCCAACTTTTGCAGAGAAGAGTTGAAGAGATGCTCCAAGTTACTAAACGATCTAGCATTTTCCCATAGATGCCTGATCAAACGTCTTTGAGAAAGTATCCCTTTTATCTTTGTCATTTCAGGATTAGTGATGGCGACACGATGTACACCTGAACCCAAAATACCCATCACATGAGATAAGGAATCAGTCTCTGGTAATTTGTAAAAGGATTCTTAGGAGTCAGTTTTACCATTTCCCCACAGGAACAGGTTTGCCGTTTTGGCAATCCTGTTGAATCTCTTTGTTTTGCACTTGAATCTTATTCAATGCCAGCAATAAGTACGAATTCAAATCATTGTAGTCAAACGTCAGACAGTTCATATCACCTTCATATGCTTCTACCGGCAAAGAGGTCAAATGGTGTTTCATCAGAAGGTTAAACGCCTCCTCTACAGATGCAGATCCAGATACAAAGATCAACTTGTTTTGTTCCACCAACTGCGAAAGAGGGGTGTGTTGCCATTTCTGGGAGTGCAAATGTTGCAGACATTGGGTAGTCGTCGGTGTCATCTTAACTGACTCACTGTCGTTATCCCTATTTGCAGATGACAGAGAATTCAGAGACGACGACGACGCAGAACCAGTTTGAGGATGAAGTAAACCTAAATTAGGATTGACACTCAACGAAGCTGGTGACATTGAATTGGTGTTTGTAGCGCCACCACGAAGTTCCGTCTGAGGGTTCGCGGGTTGAGCATTAGATAGACGCCGTAGACGCTGATGATATTGCTGCTGCTGGCCTACCGGTTGATATTGCTGCTGCTGTTGTTGTTGATGTTGCTGCTGTTGCTGCTGCTGCTGCTGCTGCTGCTGCTGCTGCGATTGTTGTTCTACTGGCTGTTGGTAAGGAGGTATCTGCCCCGGCTGTTGGCTAGGAAGTTGGGGAGGGGTGGATAACATTTCTACGATACTTGCGTGTCTGGAGACGTTGCTGCCATTTGAACCGGTACCATTACTAGGTACAGCACCAGCACCATTACTGCTGCTATTTGACATGTTGCAAAACTCAACTCTGGATAGTAGCTCTTGCCTGGTGTACCTGTGACGCAAATGGGAAGGACCGGGGGTAGTGATACATGCAAACTTTTCGCCTTTTGGGTCGTTTACTGAATCCCTACATTGAAATCGTACTGTACGGTGCCCGGGGGAAGAATGGATAATGCTTTTAAAAAAACACGGGTTAATGGATAATGTTGAACGGACAGAGGCGGGCAGCTACGTGTCAGATCATGCCGAACCCTGTATACCGAGCATAAGTTCCTTGCCGGACTACCAGCCAAGATACTGCTTCTGGTTCCGCCACCATGTGCAGCTTGTACCACAGAACTCCGTTACTTGCGATCAAACAATAAAACAGTCTCCCTTTTATTGTTTGTCAGTCCTACCGGTGCACCCGGCACTGCAAATTTTCTAATTGCCAAGCCGATAAAAGCGATTACAAAATTGCTATTATTCAGGTAAACGCGAGTCTTACTAAAATGTATTCGCTCTGGATCTTTCTTGATACAGCCGTTCTCTGGCTTTCCACACAGCACCGAATTTTAGTCATCTCATCCAGTCATAGACAGGCCTCCGAATAGGCGAACAACAATGTTTCAGATTCTTTTCAGAAAACTAGCCGCCGGCATCCAACAAAACTGTTTGGCGTGTTAGAAATATTGATGCTGCCGCTATCGCTAACATTGGCGCCGTAGGCTGTTCTTCTAAAGGAGAAACAAAACGATTCCTGCTCATACCTTGCTCCACAATCCTGGAGGGACGTGCGAAGGACCAACCATGTTTTTGCCGCTAATCCCCCTTTTATACCTTTTCATTTCCAATTCACAACCACCTCACTTCTCCACTCCTCCTAGAAACACTCGCACCCCCTAAAACCCTCGGCGTCTCGCCTAAGACTTCCTAGCACCTCCGCGGCTATCTGCACACCACCCAAACACCCTAAAACCGGACCCGCGATCGCGTGAGGAAATTCACGCCGTGGCGTCTCGGATATTTCGCAACGCCAAGGTTATATACGATATAACCAGTCTGTACCAACACATGACTGATTCCACCTCGTTAAATACCCATAGAAATCCCTAGAGGATTATTATCACCAGACTGACTGCAATTTCTCAACTGTTCGTAAAATTTCCCCAACCATTCTCTATTACTGTGTTACTATGGCTCATCTCCCTTACTTAATTCATTCCCCTTTAGGCGACCCAACATCAGATCGCCGAGTCCAACAATTTTTCTGATGAGAAAAAAAAAGAAAAGGCCTCATCAAAGGGAATTTTTTTTTTTCACTCGTATCATAATACGCATTCTTATATATATAAGTAATTTAATTGCAAGTTTAAAGGGCACCATTATCCCCACTAGTTCTAATCAAAGCGTTAGAAAGCTCTGATACTACACACGTAACCATAATGAGTTCAATGGAGGAGGTGGACTTGAAACAGGCTAACATCCTGGCAGCTGGTGCCAACAAGAAGTCTGTCCGTATCGTCAATGGACTTGGTTCGTTGATGGGTTCAAAGTCAATGGTCAATGTTGACTTTGAGAAAGATTCTAACATGGATTACCTGCTGGAAAGAGATCAGCAGGAAAAGTTGAAATATACCAACACTAAACACATTTCTGAACAGCCATGGACTCTAAACAACTGGCACAAGCATATCAACTGGTTGAATATGATCCTTACCGTTATAATCCCCTGCATTGGTTGGTATTTCGCCCTTAGTGGCAAGGTTCCATTGAAATTAAGCACTGCGCTGTTTTCGGTGTTTTACTACGCGCTCGGTGGTGTTTCCATCACCGCAGGTTACCACAGATTGTGGTCACACAGATCGTATTCCGCTCGCTGGCCACTAAGGCTGTTCTTTGCTATCTTTGGCTCATCAAGTGTGGAAGGATCTATCAAATGGTGGGGTCATTCTCACAGAATCCACCACCGTTACACGGATACTAGCAGAGACCCTTACGACGCACTTAAAGGTTTGTGGTTCTCACACATGGGTTGGATGCTTCAAAAGCCTAATCCAAAATACAGAGCCAGAGCAGATATTGAAGATTTGGCTAATGACTGGATTGTCAGATTTCAACACAGACATTACATTTTGATCATGGCCTTTTCAGCTTTCATTCTTCCAACTTTAGTCACCGGTTACTTGTTCAATGACTACCTGGGTGGATTTGTCTATGCCGGTATTATCAAAGTGTTCTGTATTCAACAGGCTACTTTCTGTATCAATTCCTTAGCTCACTACTTGGGTGACCAACCATTTGACGACAAGAGGACTCCTCGTGACAACTGGATTACAGCTTTGGTTACATTTGGTGAAGGTTACCACAACTTCCACCACGAGTTCCCAACTGACTACAGAAATGCTATTAAGTGGTACCAATACGATCCAACTAAATTGGTCATCTACTGTTGTTCGTTGGTTGGTTTGTCTTACGATTTAAAGAAATTCTCACAAAACGCTATTCAACAAGCTCTAGTGCAACAACAACAAAAGAAATTGGACAGACAACGTTCTAGATTGAACTGGGGTCCACCATTGACGGATCTGCCAGTGTGGGATAAGCAGGAATACTTGAGCCAATGTGAGAATAGAAAGGGTCTGGTGGTCATCTCTGGTATCGTCCACGACGTTTCTGGTTATTTGACCGAGCACCCAGGTGGTGAGACCCTTCTAAGGGCTGCTCTTGGTAAAGATGCTACCAAGGCTTTCAATGGTGGTGTTTATCGTCATTCTAATGCAGCTCACAACGTCTTGGCTACCATGAGAGTTGCAGTGGTCAAAGAGGGTGAACAACAGGCAATTAGATTTGCCGCCAGGAGAGGTGAAGTCTACTCTGCCAAGAAGGCTCAGTAAAACGGATAGATAGATGCGGATGATGACTACAAATCTTTTTTTTGACTAGTATTTTATTTTTTTTTTTTTTATTATTAGTTTTTTATCACTATACTTAAAATAGTTATCACTATATAGAGTACTTTGAGATTGTGTCAGAAGGGAACTCCAGGGTCCCTTTGGAATACATCTCTTGGAATAGGTTAAGAAGGGAATTTATGTCCATTTGATGGCAATTGCGAACTCCGAAAATTTCGGTACAGCGGCTCATCCATTTCATTCTGAATTTCGTTGCTTTAGGGCCTCTGGCACGACTCTGAACGCTAGATCTCAGTACTTGTAATTTTTCTACAGATTTGCTTAGCTGCAATTCAGACAGCATCTGACCAATCTCATCTCTCAATAAAGCGGTGAATCTGGGACCTGCGCCATTTGAACTTATTAAAATCTGTAAGGACTCGTCTTCCCAGTTTGCACCAAAATAAACGTCACACATTGGTTTGTCATCGGCAACATTAATTAATTGCTGTTGACCAAATTTTGTTTTAGCCAATGAATAAATGTGTTTACTAATTGTGCCATCTGGTATACAGACTAGTATGAGTGCCCAATTGGAATTAGCACCGTCTTGGTAGAGTGAAAGATAATCGTCTTGGAACTTTTCAGGAATATAACGATAAACACCACCGTTCAGTTGCCACTGGTCGTCTATACCTGTGTTGGAATCACAATGACTACAGTAGGATTCCTTTAATTGGGGATTTATCTCAGGTCCGATTATCGTAATCTTGCAACCTGTTGGTATCAACTTCTTCAGTCTCGTTAATGCGACATCACCTGCACCAATTACCAGGACGTTCTTGTTACGCAATTGATGAGCTAATAGGAGTGACTTTGGCTTCATTTCGATATTTTTTCTCGTCGACTTCTGACCCTGTGTAGTTCCTGGGTCAAGGTGGGTTGGGTTAATGAAATCGATTAGTCACAGTATAATATAGTCAAGTATAACGAGTAAATCAAATCAATAATAGATAGGTAGATAAATAACGGATATAGAGAAGAGGAAAGAAAAAAAAAGTCACAAAAGCATAACATTAACAATATTAAACTTATCTTAGCACTGGGGGTGGAATCGGTGTCATACTTCCACCAGTATTAGTTGGTTCGTTGACCAAGTTAAACCTACCATTCGAATCATCTTGAGAAGAATCTGCAGACTGAGCTCTTGCCAATTGCTGATACATAAGAGGCATATTCATCTGTTGTGAGGCTGCTAATGATTCGTTACCAGCAGAGCCACCGCCGTAGATTCCACTTGCATAGGGACCACCACTAGACGTGGGTACCCATGACGAATTACCAGGCCACCACATCTGTTGAGCCTGTGCGGCTCTTGCTTGCGCCTGGGCTTGTGCCTGAGCTCGAACCTGGGCTTGCGCTTGAGCCTGTGCCTGGGCTTGTGCTTGAACCTGAGCTTGGGCTTGTGCTTGGGCCTGAGCTTGGGCTTGAGCTTGAGCCTGGGCTTGCATCATTGAATTTTGGTAAACTTCTAGCGGTTGAGAGGAGACTGAGGACGAAGAATGTGATATGGGAACAAAAGCGTAGGGATTCGATTGGTTTGCAAAGCATTGTTGCTGTTGTTGCTGTTGAAGGAACTGGGGGAAAACGTTAGGATTGTTACCATTGTTACCAGTTCCAGCACTCGTTGGTGTGGAAACTGTGTTACGGCCCCATGATAGCCTGATTGGGCTCCCGCCCACTACGAAACCTTGCATGCCCTGAATTGCAGCTTCAGCATCGATTCTTTTCTCGAATTTAACGAACCCACAGTTTTTACCCTGTGGGATTTTCACAGTCAGAATATTACCAAATGGTGAGAAGAGGGCTTGCAACTGATTTTCATTGATCTTTGGAGTTAGCCCACCGATGAAAACTGTTGTATTATTGGGATCAGTGGTATAAGCCTGAGCTGATGAGGAAAAATCTGGTAGTTGCTGGGTAGAAATTGGTGGAGGTAAGTTGTAATGAGATAACGGTAGCGGTAGATTGTTGTTGTTGTTGTTGTTGATGATGTTACTTCCAGTACCTGCACCAGTGGCTGAAATGGGAGTAGTAGATGCTATTGTAGCTGATGAAGGCTGGTTGGCACCAACTCCGCTCGTGGCACCACCACCAATCATACTATTGGCTGTTTTCACTAACAATGGAGTTTGAGAAGAATTTGGAGGGTTGGACGAAGACGGATTAGAAGGCTGTTGCACCTGGCCAGCTTGAACTTGCCACATCATATTGTTTCTCGGAGTTGCATAAGCAACCCTTAGACAACGACCTTGACACCAAACACCGTTCATTTCAACCAAAGCCCTTCTACGTTCTTCCTCATTGCCAAATCGAACGAAACCAAAGCATCTGGAGGCACCTGTAATAGGATCAGTCATGACACGAACAGTCTTGACAGATTTGAACTTCTGCTGGAAAAGCGATAGAAGGTCGGCTTCAGTGGCCGTTGGTGAAAGGTCACCAACGAAAAGCGAAAACTCAGGCCTTGACGGAATCGAGCTCTGTAAAGTTGCGCCTGATGCCCAGTTAAGCCTAAAATTCCTCTGGCCCGTTGGATTTGTCGCCAATCCACTGGACTGAGAGATAAAATTCGGAAGCGGAGTTGAATTTAAAGACAGACCGAATTGAGCATCTTGTTGGGTTTCAAACTCTACAAAGCAATAGCCCGCATGGTGTAACGGGGTAGTCGCGGGATCAATAAATGAAATCCCATTGATATTAATCTTCTGAGTATTTTCAACCGAGTTCTCTTGGTCCTCTTGGGCTGGAGGTGGTAATGATTGTTGTACCTGGGACTGCTGTTGAGATTGCGTCCCTGCGGTTGAGCTGCAAGGAATCAAAAGATTTTTCTTTGCCCTAATCAACTTGACAAACACTTTTTTTATCTAAATGTAACCAGATTTGTTGAATCGTAACTTCATCAAATGACGGATCTAAGTCTCCCATCCAGAGAGTCCTTGGTGGCTCTGAGGAAGTTTCAATCGTCGCCGTCGGTGGCAACGGGATAACAGAATTGGAATTGGAATTCGAGTTCGAGTTCGAGCTCGAGCCTGGGCTAGGAACTAACTGATCAGTAGTAGTATTATTTTGATGATCGTTTGAGTAATTCGATGGCATCCTGGAAAAAAAATTGAGAAGAATAAAATAAAATAAAAAAAAAAAAGGCAAATTGGAAAAGGAAGTACAATCTAATGAATCAAAAAATGCAATAGAATTGGAATATCAATTACAACAAAATAATAACAACAAACAATAACAGTAATAAAATACAAGGGCGTTAATGAAATGAAAAAATCAAAATCGAATAATAGTAACAGCACTAATGAAAATAAAAAATATGCAATCTGGGAACAAAAACAGAACTTGGAATATTGAATCAATCAATCGACTTGCGGTATCTTTTCAAACTAAACGTTATTCCCACGTAAGACATATAAAGAGCGTGATGATAATCTAAGTCAATTCAATTCCATCAAACAATCTGAACCCAATAACAGTCGTGAGGATAATCGCTTATGTCTCTTCTTTTAGGCTAGGTACAGTTCTCTACAACTGTTGTGATAATTATTGATTTTTTTATTCTATTTTTTTTTTTTTTTTCAGTTATATTTCTTCAATGCAGGTTAGGGTCCCTAGGGCCAACAGATGAGAGCGTGAGTAACGGATACAAGCACAAATACAAATATGGAAGAAAAAAAAAAAGTAGGATACAACGGCTTTGCCACCAGTGTGATTTGGATGGGATACTCCTTCTTGTCCTTACTTTTCCCTCTAATGGAAGTAAAATCGATCTAGCGTAAAAAAGTAATTGAAGAATGCACTATGAAAACTTTTTTGCTTCTCTTTTCTTCGTGTTCTTATTTCGGTCACTTTGCTTTCACTCTAATGTTGCGTACCTGTGGGAACACAGTCTCTATGACTACTTCAAATGTACAATAGAGGGGAGCTGGCCAGAATAGTAGACTACCTTGGAAGTAGTAGTAGTAGTGGTAGTAGTAGTAGTAGCAGCAGTTGTGTATTACGTGTCTGGACCATACGTTTAGTGCCGCAAAGCGAGTACGCGAAATCGACTCTGTGTGTATAGCTTACGGAGGGTTCGAGTGTTGTGATTTGAGCACTCATTGCCAGTTGTTGCTACTCTAGCACTGGCTAACGCATAGTCATGCGAAAAAAATGATTTCGCCCGGGATCGAACCGGGGACGTCCTGCGTGTTAAGCAGGTGCCATAACCTACTAGACCACGAAACCATACTAATTTGATATTTTGTTCGCTGAATAGTTTCTAATTTATTATGGAGAAAATATCATTTGCGTTGTGAATGTATACGGACCGGTACCGCTACTAATACCACTACTGTTGATACTGTTGTACTTTCTTACTCAGTGCAACGCCCTTACAAATGCTTTTACGCACAACTGATCTCTCTTTTTCTACTGCACGTGAGTCGTGCTTAAAAGAACAACAACTGGAATTTTCTAACTCGATACCGAAAACAACGTGGACTCATGATGGGTCGATGAGCTTCGATTTGACAGATAGAGGTATTAAACTTCTGTATAGACAGCGGGGATCGCACCTGAGGAAAATCGATGGTGATATCGAAACGCTAATCATAGAAGACCAGACCCCGTCACCCACACCGGATGTACAAGCGGATGATGATGTGGCAGCAGGGCCTGAACCGGAGCCAGAATTAAATGTACCGCTGGAACCTGAGTTTGAGCCTGAGCCTGAACCTGCGCTTGAGCCTGCGCTTGAGCCTGCGCTTGAGCCTGCGCTTGAGCCTGAGCATGATGAATTCGTTCAACCTGAACTGCCGCCTGAAATACCGCCCGAGGTACACGAGCCCCACAGCATACCGGATTGCCACTTTCAAAACGCTCCCCTAAGGCAGCTTTCATCCTCCATTACGTCAGTTGCATCGATTGAAACGATCAAAACCATCCTGACGAACCTCCTGGAAAAGGATCTGATACCGCACGCCAAATCCCACTTCGAGTCCGACAGAGATCGAGAATCTAAGATGCTGCACAAACTGGACGTCAGGATTTTCCAGCTAGCTTCTCAGAACCTAAACAGTGATCTGCAAGATATCCTGGACATTAACATCTCCAATAATCAACTGTTATACCAACTGAGACAGCTAATGACCACAAGAGAAGATCTCAACCAACAGCTGGTGCAGACGAGGGCAGAACTGCAACAGTTGAAATGTGGCGGCGAGTGGTACCAGCTGAGAAATTCACAAGATAAGCTGCAGTCGAGGCTCCGACTAAATCAAGAATTAAACCAACTGACAAAAATTGTTGAATCGAAGGACGCACCACCGCCGTCGTCAAGGGCTCATAACCGGAAAAAATACGATATCGATGATCTATGCGAATTGCTAAATCCACATACGGGTCTACTAGATCGTTTACAAAATAAATGATTAATTTCTCTTTTTTTTTTCTTCTTTTCTTCACTTTCTTTGTCTTTTTTACATTGTATTTAGGAATCTATATCCTCTTCTCCTATCACTCATTTTCCTAATACTCATCTTCATCATCACTATCAGCAATGAGAGCCATGATCATCCTGTACAAGTAGAAGAAGAACATCAATAGGTAGAATGCTAACTTCAAAAAACTCTCCCTCTTGTGTTTACCCAATGTTCTGAAGATTTCAGTTGCATCCAAAAGTTGGATTTTTTTATAAATCTTGTTTGCATTGTATGCCAAAATTGGTAGATTCAACAGGAACACGAACCAGTAACCATTTAATAGGAAAAGAATTGACAGAACCCCATGAAGTATTGCTTCGGGTGTGATCAAGCTGTTAACTTTTGAGCACAATTCAATTGGGTTGATATAATCAGCTTCTAAATCTGCAAAGAGAATTGTAAAATGAACCTGGGCAAATAGGTTGATACAGTTCACCACCACGGCCAGTATAAAGATCCAAGATGTCATCATTTTGGTATGATGATCGATTGACCAATTTTGACTTTATTTCAAGGACGTTATGGTGGACGGATGCCTTTTATTCCGTTGCAGCTAGCTGCCCTTTAGAACGGTGACGAAAATTTTCCCCTGCCAGATTTTTTTTCCATCCATGAATCGATTCGGCCTCGTGCAGAGTGACACCGAAATGACAGTAATTATATAATATATAAAAAAATAAATAAATAAAATTAAAATTGTTGACATGCTCTTCAGCAATTGGATACTTCGATGCGTAATGGTGTGTGTCATTATAGTCAATTTCCGGAAAAAAAAAGATAATTCTTTCTCAAAGTTGTTAATTTAGTGTCTCTGTCTAATGTTGGTGTCATACTACAAATCATGTAATTCAATCCACGCATCATTCAGTATAAAAACCAAATAGAAAACAAGATAAATTCCAAGTCGGAAATCTAGAAAAAAATTAAAGATCTTGTATGTTTCCTTCCGATGCGGGGAGTCGAACCCCGGTCTCCACGGTGAAAGCGTGGTGTGATAGCCGTTACACTACATCGGATCAACAATTTCATGTGCATCTCCTCTAAGAGCCTGCTCCATTACTACAGACAGTATAAAATCATGCAACAATGCCAAGCAAGTCCAGTTAGGATAAACTAGCGATACTAAATTGAGATTGTAAGGTACTATAACACCTCTATACTGGGAGAAACTAGGAAAGTGCTATCTGGTGATGACGTGCTGGCTCTTTATATCTAACTAGTTCTACGGAACGGGTCTCGGATAAAAATAGACCATCCCATTGCAAGGTACAACATGCGAAAGAACGTAAACATACCTCTAGATATACATATATACATATATATATATATATATATATATATATATATATGTACAACAAACAAAAGGGGTAGCAAAACAGCAAGGGTTCGACGGATCAATCTAATCAGTTGCAAACGTCCTCGTCTCTCCAGCGAAGTTCCCTTGATCCTTGAGCTGTATTGTTTAACAGCGTTGCGAATAGTGATCCACATATCTCTATTTACGAGGCGAATCTTGTTTGAGAGAAAAAAATTACCAATAGGTCTCGAGACCGTTGCAAAACAAGAACGTCCGTTAGAAGAACATCTTTAAAACAAACCAGACAGTGTTGATACGGAGATCTGTTGCCTATATTCCTCTTATCTGTATCTTATACTTCAGGCACTAGGTCAGCAAGAAAAAACCATACAAGGAGGGAACGGGCTTTTTCGTTTTTTTTGTTTTTGTTTTTCTGTTATTATTATTATTATTATTATTGTTATCGTTGTTTGTTTTTGAATCCATCTGTTCTGTTGCATCTGCGTGTGTGTTTTATGTGCATTGTCAGCTAAGTGTGGTCTACTAAAAATTTTCAATCAATTAACTAATATACTGAGATGATGTTTGACAGCTTGCTGACGTTTCTCATAACGTGTGCTACGTTAGCAAATGGATACCACTTTTTGGATTGTTTTGATAGTTTACCAGGGGGTTGGACATTCGAAGGAGCCTTCGCAGATAAAACGGTAAACAACTGCTATAGACAATGTGCATCGAAAGGATCGAGATATTTCGCCATTGGTGGCACGGCAAATCAATGTTATTGTGGTGATGAGTTACCAGTTACCAGTAGCATTCCTAATACTAATTATAATAATGTTAATGATGATAACGAACACTACTACTACAGCAGCAAGGAGGAGATTTGCGGCAGGTCCAGTTCATACTCCTTGTTCTCCGTAACCAGTTCGAGCGACAAAATTTACGCCAGGGACGATCAGACTACAGTGGTCACCACACCGCAACCAAGTCTCGTTACAAGCACTGCACCAGAGACTGAAGTAATTACACAAACAGACGGTGGTTCAGGTTCAGCACCACCAGCCTCGACGAGCGGGTCTCAAACTGTTGCGACTACAACTCCGAAGGAATCGGGAACAGAAACAGGTGCAGCAAAAACAACGGCGGCGGACGTGTATTCGAGTGTAGTCACGGATGCTGATCACGGAACGTCCATTTTCTACACTACCTCATATAGAACGCAGAGTGGATCGACAGTTATCCAGACGGTGACTGCAAGTGCGACTCCATCTCCTGCGCCAAATCAGGGCAAGAACGGCAAAGATCACCACAGTCACGTGAACGTGGGGGCCATCGTTGGTGGTGTCGTTGGTGGTATTGGTGGTGCCGCTGTTTTAACGGTACTACTGCTGCTATTAATTAGACATCTGAACAAACGCCGCGAACAGGAACGTATGGAACAAGAGTACCAGGAAGCCATTAAACCTGTTGATTTTGGTGGCTTTGGAAATCGTGGTGGTAGCACTGGAGGCGGCGGTGTTGCAAGCACCAACAACACTAGTGATAAGGGACCACAGGAGACAAATACATCGGTAGTTTCACTGAATCAAGGCCCATCATCAAGTTCGTTCGATGATGAGTGGCGAGATGGTGTTGGTGCTGGACCGATGACGACAAATCCATTTGATGATTCTCGTAGGATCAGTACCCAATCATACATGAGAAGTGGATCACCTGCAAGCCATAAGATTTTAACAGTGGTTAATCCTGACGAAGAAGACTACTAACGATAGGGATATCCGTTTAAGAAGGAACAACAATTATAATAAAAAACGACCAAAATAATCGAAAAACCGATAGTAAAACCAAGAAAAAAAAAAAAACAGATTAAAAAAAAAAAAAAAAAATTGAATTGTTAATTCTTTGTTTCAATACTTGCTTTAAGTTTAACAGTACTGTTACCAACTTCTAAAGATAATAAAAAAATCTGCTTCCTATATATTACCCATAATTTGCACGATTATTATTTTGTACCTATTCAAGGTCGTAGTTTCTTGACCGCGGACACCACGTGACCCAACCATGATCACTATACACGAACCCAGTCTGCAATCGCGAAGCCCTAAACAATTTGGTCTCTGAGCCCTAATGCAATCTCGAAAAAAAAAAAAAATTTCTCTCAAACCGAACCTCCTTAAGAGTTAAGCTGGGACAAAGACACACATACTTAAACATTTAAAAAAAAGCTATAGGGAAGTTTGATTCACCGTATCCGTGTGACAATAACATTGTTGAGTCCATTTGAAGATTCGAATACTGTACGGTACCGTTTCGTTTACTTTATTCCGGGGAGGCTCTTTATCTTTTTAAGTTGATTTAACAGTTTAAGGGGAGTATGAACAATTCTACTTTATCTCAGGATGTTTCCAGCTCTCAACATCCTCAACATGTCCCTCATGAGGAAGAAGGCGTTCTGAATTATTTCTTAGAAATAAGAACTCTTCTAAGTCAGTTAAAGCAGAATAGGACAAAATATCTCGATTCCAAGAGGGTCCAGACAACGTACGAACAAGTTTTAACGAGGGTTAGAGAACTGGACGATATTAGAAAGAGTAATCATGTAACACCCTCGAGTAGTGCTACAACTTTAATTCACAACGCTGAATTACACAATAGAGTTGATTCTGTATTGGATGATGTGTTCCAGCTACTTTCATTGTGCTTTTTAACAGTTGGATTGAAAAATTCGGCTCCTGCTGCGTACGCATCTCTATCAACTGTCCAAAGACTACTAGAGCATTTAAACGAATCCAACGTTTTCACTATGCATGATTTAAGGCCAATTAAGGAAAGGTTAATCGAAATTAAAAAGATCGTGGAAAAGAGTTGCGAACAGAACAATGAAGCCGCAAGAGAAGAAGAAGAATTTCTCAAAAATTCGCCGGATCTAAGTGAAGTAGATAGAAACCTTTCGGAGGAAACGAGACGTAACAAAATTGAACAAGATTTATTACTAAGGGCAAAACTGCAACATTGTTTAGATGAATACTATAGCACAGAGGCGAAAGTGGAAACGGTTGATCCAAGCCTTTCTGGTATCATGGATAAGTTGTTTCAAATTCGGAGGGAGCTTTTATCATTAGCGGCATCTGCTAAGAAGACGACACCATCGGCATCTGCTGAAAAGGAGTTAGAGGATAAACACGTTTTGGCACCTGAGAGTGTTAACGCAAGAGTAGACTTTTTAAAGAAAGAATTGAACGAAATAGAACTACACAGAGACCCAACGGGGAAGTTCAGACCCCCAGAATCCAGTCAATCTGCAGAAAGGGGTCAAAGTGTTTTAAATGGTCTTTTATACGATTGTTACGATTTACTTGGGGATTTATCGCACCAGAAGAATGGTGGCATTGAATTAGATCCTCAATTACAACCAATTTACGCTAAATTAATTGATATCAAGACAACTTTAGAGAATCTGTTGATCACGAGGAGGTGGACGCTTAGAGAGACTGATCTTTTCACATACCAGAAGGAATTGGGTGAAATTGACAGCCTACGTGTTAATTCTAAATTCCCAACGGATTCAGGGGATAATAAGGGACAAACAATCCTTTTATACCTTTTGCGCAGATGTTACGCTATAATTTACAAACTGTTAGAGAGTTCAGAGCCCGTTTCAGAATCATTGCAACCTTTACATAACCAGTTGTCCACGGTGCGCCGTTGTCTTTTAGCATTAAAGGGAATGGGTGGTATTAATAATAGCAGAGAGTTGTATCCGTATCAAATGAAGTTAGCATCATTAGACGGTCTACGTGTTGACGGTAAATTTTATGACTCTGACGGAAATATTCCTGAGGGTCAAGCAACTTTGAATGCACTATTAGCTGAATGTTTTGATATTATACATGAAATGAAGATAGAAGCGGAAGACAGAGCTGAGTCAGAAACTCAATCCGAAGTGGAAGGCGATGGTGATGACTCCCGTCAGACTTATAGTGAAGCTGAAAGAGAAAACCCACGATTAGCGAGATTCCTTGACAATTCATATTCGGCCCTGGATGATGAAGAAGACGATGACCGTTCTTCTGCATCAGCCTCAAGTGCTCAAAGTATAATCGATGATAGTGAAGATGCTTCCTCGTCTATAGTAAGAAATTGATGATGATTTTACCATTACTACTACAGCTAATAATAATTATGATTCTAAGAACTACTTTTCCCTTTTCATTCATTATTACTTTACACATCCACTTTCAACGATTTCATCTGATTGTACTGGATCAAATTAATCTGTACTTTATACTCAATGCCTACGTACGATTTTTGTTGAGGAATTGCGTTCTTATCCATCAGTTGGATTGCATTGTGATTATGTACCCTTCGTGTTCGCCTTCCCTGTTGCCTTTTGCCTTTCAATTGAAAGGTACGGGTATGTATGATTTAATATTGCTGGTTTCGTTTGCCATACGATAGGGGAGAGGGAAGTAGGGAAAGGGATTTTTGATTATAACTACAACACACTACAAGAATTCAATTGCAATTTTTGAAAGTAAGGAATTTTGAACACTCACAGGAATAAACTTCAACAAAATGGCAGGATTACGTCGTTCGTCAAGACTATCAAGTAAAGAGGATCCATTGAAGGATAAACCGGAGGAAAGTGAAGCAGCTCTACCACCAAAGAAAAAGTCCAAGAAGTCTGATGACAAAGATGAGTCGCTAGGCGAAGAAGAAGAAGAGGAGGAGGAAGAAGAAGCTCAATCAGAAGGTGATTCCGATTTTAAGGAACAAGAGGGTGAAGGTGAAGGTGAAGGTGAAGGTGAAGGCGAAGGCGAAGAAGAAGAGGAGGAACCAGAAGAAACAAGGGAGTTAGAAGAAGGCGATCCAATTCCCGATGTTGTTCTGAAGAATCAAGATGGCAAGGAAGTCTCTTTGAAAAAAGTATCGGATGAACAGAAGATTGTGGTAATTTTTTGGCTATCCAAAAGCAAGCACACCAGGTTGTACACGCCAGGCCTGTGGATTCCGTGATAATTACCAAGATTTAAAGGAACATGCAGCTGTGTTTGGTCTAAGTGCTGATACCGTCAATGCTCAAAAGAAGTTTCAAGAGAAGCAACATTTACCCTTTGACCTATTAAGTGATCCTGAACGTCATTTGGTGGGTCTGCTAGGAGCAAAAAAATCACCAGAATCTGGTATCATAAGATCACATTGGGTCTTTGCAGATGGTGTTCTCAAACACAAGAGGGTTAAGATTTCCCCAGAAGTCAGTATTGAAGACGGTAAGAAGGAAGTATTAGAGTTAGTTAAACAGTTTGATGGAGAAGGAGAAGGAGTAAAGAGTGAGGAAAAGAGAGAAGACGAGAAGAAAGGAGAAGATGAGGGAAAAGAAGACGGTGAAAAGAAAGGGGATGATGAGAAGCAAGAAGATAAGGAGGAGGAGGGTGATAAGAAATAAGAGGACAGTTGAACAAAAAACGAAGATGGTTGTCTAGATCCATGATATATACATGTCTTAACAAATATCTCTTTTATCCCTTCAAAAAGTGTACATGTTTATACAATTCTTTACTTCTATTCCACTTAATTTTATTTCACCTTTACACATAAGAATCATGCAAATTATGTTATTCAATTGTTCAATTTGATGGTATAATCGTCACCACTCTGCGTAATGTATCTGACCCATGGGTAGCTCTTGTAGAGCATCTTAGGTTCTGTAATTTTCAGATAACGAACTTGTATTCCTGAAGTTGTGAAATAAGGAATTTGAAACTTAACTTGCACTGGTCTCTTGACCTTGGGTTTCTCTAATCCATTGATTGATGGCAACCCCATTTGCGCTGACATGGAATACTCTTTACCACCTGTAAAGGTCCTTATTTTCCACAGAATCGCATTTTTCTGTGGTACCCATTTCATTGAACCATGTGTGTATTTAAACGAAGGCGTATCTGCATCATCTGGTACTGGTATCAAGATCTCCACACTATTCGCTATTGAACGTTTTTTAATTTGAGCCCTTGCTCTACAGTGTATCTCTATTCTTGATTGCGAATGTACTTGAACGTTAACATCACACCATATTAATGGTTTTACAGGCATTGACAATCTATAACTCATTAATTCAAATGCACCATCCGGTGGAATAAATGTGATTATTTTCTCATTTTCAAATTTACTCAATCTTACGCATTGGTGGAATTTCAAATCCTCTAATTCAATGTTTGCCTTCTTCTTACCTTCCGTAATCGTCGTTGTTACTGGGTCACCATCACCTTCCACATATTTTGAAAAAATTCCCTTGTCATTAATACCTAGCTTTAAATCCGGCATACCTGATAGTTTGGACTTGACTTTAATTTGCCCTATAATCTCAGATCTTAATACCTGGCCCTGTTGATTCATTAACATGTTAATTGATTCTACAATATCTAGAAATGCCTCATTTTTCTTGTAGACAAGATTGGGAGCCCTCCAACTGACGGAATTTGTTATTTCTGTTGGAGGTCTTGGTGCCGCCTTGCTCTTTTTAACTGCTTTCATCAATTTAAATGATTTTTGGGTAATGTATTGTTTTAACATCTTTGTTTCCGTAATTTGTGGGATACCGTAATCCATCATTTCATCTAACAATTCATATATTATAATAAAATTATCCCTAACTGATTCCTCTTCCACTGATTTCAAATACTCTTCCAGAACTTCCATCAATTTATGTAAGAACGTAAAAACTTGTGCCACGTTTGTTGCTAGCGATGTCGTTAACGCCACCACGTAAAGATCATTATGTTGGATGAAAAGGTACTGAATTCCGTCGTGATTCAAACAAGGTGGAATAACACTTGATTCTTCCTCCAATTGCAGCAGCAGCGGTGCGAATTTGTCAATTGCAGAAAGTGGGATATCGTCCCTGTACCTTCTTGAAAGAATTGGTCTTCCCTTACCATCACAGAAATAGACTGCAGACACCATGTAGTAAATTGATTGAATCTATAGCCTCCTCTCTTCACTTTATTTTCAATTCCCTATTTCCTACTAGCACCACGTATGTGAAGTCGATTCAATTGATATCATGGTAGCTTTTACTATTTGATTCAGCATGTTGAAAAATCATTGTATACGTAGAAGAGGTACTTACAAGCTCATCGCATTCTGAATGGGTTCAATTGAGCATCAAAGGGTAGGTTTCCAGCGATTCAATCTGATCCCAATCGAAAACTGTGGTCTGGTTTACCCGCAACACGGGAGTTTCCCTTCTTGCTAGGATCTTGTAGTGATTTTCAATGTACGAAGGTGAATGGTAAACCAGTTGACAATCCACAATTACAAATATGCAATTGGTTGTTTCTGCAGTTATCCTTGTGCAGTGAAGTCTTTCAAAATCTGATACGCATTGGGGTGTAAACTCAACTAAGCATTTGGACTTTGGAATCCCTTATGGAGGCATAAACCGTGTAGCAGTCCACATTGAAAAATTTCGTAACTTTTACAAAGTGACGTATGTTGGAAAGTACTTTAGAGCTTAGTTCTGGCTGACCAAGATCTTCAATGGGCACCGAAGGTATTATGGAGTCCCCAAGTCTTGGATCGTGTTGGGTTAAGGCGGTTTGTATCCATGGTTGTAGGAAAACAGAATCGAAGGGTTTTCTTGAAACGATTACTTGAGGCATAAAAGGCTTGATTGGTAATCGAAAAAGCAGGGTACAAAGCAATACTTTGTTGTAGTACGATGTGAATAAGCCGGACAAGCTAGCATGTAAAAGTGTACTAATCAGAAAGAATCCTCAGAAAAAAAAACTCCGCGACGGGGAATTGAACCCCGATCTGGCACGCGACAAGCGCCCATTCTAACCATTAAACTATCACGGATAGGAAAACTAGCTGAGGTGAGAAGGAAAAAAAAGAATCTTCACCGGAGAGCCCAAAAACGCTGGCGGCTATTTTTTCAATTGATATTGTTACTGGTATATATACTTTTCTGTACTTACAGCTGTTCTAATCTTCATATCACATCACCGCTTCGAGACACAGGTCCACTATACAGCAGCATAGCAAGATACGGCAGAGTGAACCGCAGCAGCAACAATCATCGCAAGTCCCTTTCCTACCGGCGTATACAGGCTGTTGCTGGTACACCAGTGGACCTGGTTGTCCATACATAGGTCGTTGGTAATACATAGGTTGTGGGGCGTACATCTTGTCTTGTATTAACGATGTCTATCGGAATAAGCATATACGTTTCCTAGGGAACAAGATCATCGGTATTTACTATTTATATATGTTAGTTCCTTTTCGAAGGATAGCTGAGAATCGATGAATCTGCTGCAGTATGATAGTAAAATTAGTCTGTACCCCAAAAAGACGTGGCAGCTCAAACTGCAATGAGTTCATCTAAGCCGCAAGTTCAACGCACATGTAATCAAACATAAGAAATGACGAGTGGATAAAATAAGAGCCTAAGAGAGCCTAAAGCCGACCTTAGAATAGCGTAGGTTTGTAGTGTTCTCAAGAGGAGGCGTATACGTAATATGCTGCTTCCCTGTCGCGAGACTCTACTGATCGACACTTGTAAATACACGTTAATCGTGGCAAAGTTCGTCGAGGCAAAGTCTATCGTTAAGTTGATCTTATAGAATATAGATTTTACATCTGAAAAAAATCATTTTCAATGAAACGGACAGGAATTGAACCTGCAACCCTTCGATTGCCAATTCCGGAAATTCCAGGATCTAACTGGAGTCGAAAGCTCTACCATTGAGCCACCGCTTCATCTTCTCATGATAGTACAAAATAGTATCCAATATAAGCAGCTACCCTAAAATCAGCGATCTGCAAGTCTCTTACTATAATGCATATCTTTTCAAAAGCGCCCAAATATACTCTACACGTTATTAAATATGATTGTCACGACTCAATGAGTTTAGACATGAAATGAGAGACAAAAATGATGCTTGTGTAACATTTTCGTGAATACCAACACCCCATTGGATATATGGATTATCACCCGTTGTCGATAATGAAATATAAGTAGCAGCTTTAGAACTCGAATCTTTCCCGAGAGAATGTTCGTGATAGTCTTGCACATCCAATTTTAAATGCAGTTTGGAGTTTATAGCATTGATGAAACATGAAATGGGACCATTACCTTCGCCCGATAGTTCTTCTAGTTGAGGATCACCTTTAACCGATAAAAACAATTTGAGAAAGCACAATCCCTTCTTTCTTGCAAATTCGTAATCCACCAATTTAAATCCACCTTCAATGTCCACAAAATAGGTAGTTGCGAATAGTTTGCACAGCTGGCTAGAGTGTAATTCTCTGCCAACGGATTCCGTTTCAGCTTGTGCAACTTTAGAGAAGGCGACTTGTAGACCGCGAGGAAGGTCCAGCTGCATGTTTTTGAGAATAACCCAGGATGCACCGCCTTTACCGGATTGTGAGTTGACCCTAATAATCGCTTCATAAGTCCTACCAATGTCCTCTGGATCAAGCGGCAAATACGGTAATTGCCATGGCACTACAGTACCTTGAGGCGACCTCGCCACTTGTGCATCGTATTGTTGAAATCCTTTTTTGATGGCATCCTGATGAGAGCCGCTAAATGCACAAACGACTAGTTGTCCACCATATGGAGCTCTTGGGTGCACCGGTAATTTAGTACATTTTTCCACAACATCGATGATGGACGCGATGTCATGGAAGTCTAACTTTGGTGGAATCCCTTGTGTATAAAGGTTAAGTGCTAATGTGACTAAATCGACATTACCCGTACGTTCACCATTACCAAAAAGACACCCTTCAACACGATCGGCACCTGCAATCTGAGCCAACTCTGCCGCGGCTACAGCACAACCTCTATCGTTATGAGGATGTAATGAAACACATACGGTGTCACGATTAGAAATGTTTTTGCAAAAATATTCAATTTGATCAGCATAAACATTAGGTGTCGACATTTCTACAGTTGCTGGTAAATTGAATATTAGAGGATTTTCTCTTGATGGGCTCCATGCTTCCTTGACGGCTTCGCATATTTCAATTACAAATTCTGGATCAGAGTCCGAAAAAGTCTCTGGTGAAAACTCGTAGGACCAATTGGTAGATTGTGCCTCGGGATTATCCTTCGTCAACGACCTGACCAATTTTGTACTTTCAACGGCCTTCTCTTTAGCTTCTTCTTGGGACATGTTGTTGAACACCACTTGTCTGAAACATGCAGATGTAGCCAAATACAAATGAACGATTGCATTTTTGGCACCTTTGAGAGACTCCACGGTCTTGTAAATTAGTTCCTCACGACAAGGTGATAAAACTTGAATATACACATCGTCAGGAACTGTTTTAACAGCATATTGAGTAAATCGAAAATCTACGCTTGATGCGCTGGGGAATGCAACCTCAATCTCCTTAAAGCCTATTTGACACAATCTATTCAACATCAACTTCTTTTCTTCTAGAGACATCGGATCCGGTAATGCCTGATTACCATCCCTCAAATCCGTTGCTAGCCAACGAGGTGCTTTATGAAGGGACTTGGATGGCCATTCTCTATTGTGTAATTTAACTGGGTTGATAAACTTTCTGTATTTCACAGACGGATCGCTATAGTATGGCATTTCCTACTTGGTTTATAGGTGGTCTTAATGATGGATGACTCGGTTGATGATCTATTGGATTGAGGGTACATCTGTACTGTAGACAAAGATGAAGTGCCTTTATATTTCAAACGAATCATCCAAGCATTGTAGAATGAGTCAAGTATAAACCCCTCCTTTTTCCTAACGCAATGCCCTCTCTAACTGACGCTATCCTCGTACATTCTCTGGGTGATTAAAATGGTTAGCCCTTATTGCCGTATGACCCTTAGTAACCATAGCAAGATGAAAGATAAACCAGAAAATGAGTGAGAGATGTGGGGCAAAAGAGAGTAGTAGACATTCGACTAAGCTAATACTGGCATTTGATGGAAAGTTGAGTCATAGCTTTACAAGAGTTCGAAGCCTGGAGAACCTCACGAACGATTTTAAAAGGAAAATCGTCACTCTTTTAAAATGCATTGACTTTTACGAAGTACTACCTTAGACTACTCCCAATGACAACAGCATTGGCAATTCTTATAGCCTTCTTTTCCTCTATATGATGAACAGGTAGCTTTGCAGCTTAAAGTGAAAATGAAAAATATCATTGCTCATCGCCATGTTGGAAAACCTACCAAATAGCCAAAAGGAATAATGGTTGCAGTTAAAGTAGAGTTTCTAGGTGGGTTGGACGTCATTTTTGACAAACAACGAATCCACAAGGTTAAGGTGGATTCACCAGAAACCCCCACAGTTAAAGATTTGATAGATTATATAGTAAAAAACATGATTCATAACCCAAATGATGTGGATGTATTCATCGAAAATGGGACTGTCAGACCTGGCATTCTAACGCTGATTAACGATACCGACTGGGAATTAGAAGGTGGTGAAGAGTACGAGCTAGAAGACGGTGATGTTGTTTCATTCACTTCGACACTACACGGTGGTTGAAGAAGAATCATAGTTCAACAAGACGACATCCCAGTAGGCCCCTGCCTGCCCATTTGCGAGTCGGGGTTAGTGTTGATTGTATAATATGACCATCTCTAAGGATTTTAACCGGCAATTGCCTGTCTTCATTTTGAATAACGGTATTCTGTAAATTGGTCAATTTCATGTGATTACCTACATGAATGTGGCCCAGTAACACTAGTTCATCATTGAGTTGGAAACCTGCTTCAGCAGCGGGGCTAGCGGGCACCACTTCTGTAATCTTTGCAAAAGGTATACGGTATTCTACGTCAGCTGCAACATGTGTCTCTTGTCTTGTTTTAGCTTGCAGTTCCTTAAAGTGCTGATTGATCAATTCGTGAGACCTGTCCAGTACTTTGCGCAAGTCATTACGCAGCATGTGGATGTTTCTTCTGATTAATCTTACTTGTAAAACGTCAATATCGTCTCTGGGGAACCCATTAATCACCAGTGGTGAATCCATATCAGCATGCTCATCGCTAAGTCTTTGAAGATTAGACCCTAATTCTTTCTCGATCCTTTTCTTCAATGAATCCACATCTCTGATTGATAAATGTTTTAGTTGCTGTAAACCCTCAGCAATTGCTGGATCGATATTTGCGTTTGACAACTCACTCATGTTTCTCTGATTAGCTGTCTATCCGATGTTAGATTAGAGACAAGATGAAATTTCACCTCTCTTAGAAGGAACAACTCTTGATTAAAAATGAGATGATATGGCAACTATTGAAGAAGCTTTTCTACTAATACATAGACCACGTAACCAAAACTCTAACAACGTTTTTGGAAGATGTAGATTGAATTCATAAAAGGATTTTTTTTAGTTTTTATTCTATTGACAATAAGAGAAAAAAGGTAAATATGTACAGTTTTAAAATGGCTTTAAGCTTAGTTTAACATTTTATTCACTGAGGTGGCAATTGCAATGGGTTACCATTGACGTCCAAACCCTGTTGTAGCATTAACAATTCTTCGTTACCAGCCGTCTCAAACTGTAGACCACAACCTAATTTACTTTCAGATTTAAAATGATCAATTTCACCACAGAACAAGACGGATAAAGTTGGTAAAATCTTCTTTTCTAAGAAGCAAGCAACTCTACCGTTACCATCAACGCTACCTCTGTAAACAGAAGTTCTGTATTCGTATTTGGCACCTAGAGTTGTTGAACCTTCAATTGTTGGTTGGATACCAATTGGAGTACCAACAACAGGGTCGGTAATTGGAAGCATACCAGCTTGTAGAGTGGTTTCGATACCTGCTTCTACGCTAGGGGCAACCTTTCTCCAGAAAGATGCAATTAGAGCACCGTTAGCTTGCATTTGACCAGAGAAAACCCAGTCTTGTTTACTCGAAACGTAACGGGTTAGATAAGAGACACCAGCGTCGGCAGGTGAAGCGGCTTGGATTCTGGAGTACAAGACCTCTAGACCTAGGGATAGATTTGGAGTGACACTTTGCAAAAGAGAACCAACTGCAACACCAGTAAATACACCCTTGGTGGAGAGCGATGGGTTCAGAGTCTTGAAGTTTAGGGAGAAATCACTACCTTGGTAATCTTGCTCCAATTGGCACATTGATGGTTGACCTTGAGCCAATTGCACATTCATTTTAAAAATGTTGTTTCTGTCTAACCCATAGTTCAATCTACCGGAAAGTGACAAATCGTTATCGACATTACCTTGGATAAACATATTATCATTAGCGAAAAGAGCAGATAATGCATAGGTAGGCAAAACGTTGGAGCCTAGAGAGAATGTATGAGAAGTTTGGAATGCGGGATTCAATGAGAAAGCCTTGTTCAAATCAGCTCTTAGACCTGTGAAGAAATATTGTGTCAGGAAGACATCACGAGACACCTCTCTGTTCAAATTTTCCACAGTACCTGGATTAGATAACGCTAGCGATTGTCTCTTACTGTGAATACTTTTATAAGTATCAATACAGAAACTCGAAATTGGATTTGAAGACCAGAATCCTCCTTTACTCTGTTCGGGAGTCATTGGCGAAACTCCTGGCATCGTTGGAATCTTACTAAAATCTGTGATATTGACAGGAGTCGTCATTTCAGCAATTAATTTGATTGATTTTTGGTCCTTCTTGAACTAACCCTCGAATTTGACAGTAGTTTGATTCCTTTATGTCCATGTTTTGAATACATTACACTGAAAAATTTTAAGCTGTTGAAGAAAGAAAAAACGTCATAAAGGACGAAGCGATAAGTTTGAAACCTTTCAAAGCACTATAGAAGCTCAGCTGTCTAGTCTGGAGCCCCAGCACCTATTGCATTCGATTCTATGGGTTCGAATTGACCATATACCCCTTTATTCAGTATTTACTTATGTTCCTTAAATACTTGTAGACGTTCACCCAAGTCATCCAGCATCTTACGTTTGACCTCCAGCTCCTTCTCTCTGTTACGAATATCTTGCTGCCATTCCTCGACACTCTTGCTCAACAAATTACGGCAGTCCTCGTTTGTAGCTATCAGGCTTTTACAGTTTTTCAGTCTGTGTTTAATGAACCCCGTTGAGGTTTCCAATTGGTTGGAATTACTTGGATCCTTACGAATTTGGTACAGGGAATAGAACAGATGAGGGACGAATTCGCTTGGCTGAGTGCTTTGGTCGTCATGAGGCACCAGCATGTCGTGCACCTGCCTCAAGCCTTCATTTTGGAGCATTGCTTTATCTCTGCTTATGTTACTTTTATTTTTTTGTCTTCTCTGTTTCACTTATTTATCTGTTAAGAATACTAATATATAGTAGTTAGAACTTATGGTTTTGAATCAAGTTCTTGATCATGTCACGGCCGGTCAAGTAAACCGTACGGTACAAGTTGATTATGTCTAACGTACTTGTGAAAGTGTCGAGGAATCCAAATGGTAGCATGCATGGGATCCAACCTTGTGCCAATTCGAGTGCAAATGAACCCTGTGGCATGCTGTACTGCTTGGGGGTTCCCTTTACCAGATGATGCGTCATACCAGGCTTGTAAATTTCCGGCTCAGTTGCATGAGCAGTACCAGCAGTTTGCTCACCTTTTAAAATGGTGAAATAGTCATCTGCGAAATGGACACCAGTGTGACCTTCAGTTCCGACAGCACTACCAAACAAAATCACGTATTCTGAGACTGATGCATGCAAGATGATCATTTGTCCCATAGCACCACCCGCATTGTTGAAAACCCAATCTTCAGTCTTGTACTCGTTGATAAATTGAGGTCCGTAGTGATTAGCCAACTCATCGCGCAGACTTCTCAGCAGACCTTCAGTGGTATTATCTTTTTGCGAGACGATGACCCTATTGCTAATTTCTGAAAGAGTTTGAGGGTCGAAGATGTAGTTCTTTGGTAACCATGTTGAATACAACCCATTCATGATCCATCCAACTATTCCCACAAAGAGGGAAACCATGTAGAAGCACTTCATTCTGCTGATTATCTTCCAACACAGATTAATTCTATTTAATACAGATGCTATTTAAGCTCGATAGCTTGCAGTTGGATACTTCAATTAAGTACAAGTAGAGTGTAACTAACCAAGGGCCCTCTCTTGGCTCTTTATTATATTGTTTATGAGGCTGTTTTCGTTTATTATGCAGGTTAAACGACGTTTCTCTCTTTCGGTCGAAGATTTACGTCTCGCGCCCATTTCGGAAAAATCTTAAAACGCCCGAAAAGTTTGACACATTCCTAGAATAATACGGTCGAGCATGGTATCACGTCACGAGGCACGACGGCGGGTGACCAAGACTCAATGCTGATTGCTTGTGAACAAGTGGATTAGGGATTTGGCTGCCCTCACACTCATTGGTGTCTCTTGTTGTAAAACCTTTTTGCCCACTTTACCCATTGGTGTGGCCGTCGTTATCGTTGTCGTGGTTGTCATCGTGGTTGTAATAGTTGCAGCGTCTTGTGGGGCTTCACAGAAGCGTAGACGTTCTCCCACTGATGCTGATGCAGGTGCGGGAGACTCCCTTCCCTGGGTTCCGATTAAATGAGATGCCTTGGCAGGCGTTTTGAAATTTCCGTGAGACACCATGAGCTTTCTTTTGGAAAGCTTGGGTCTTCTGTTGTGCATGTTGCCAAACTGTCTTCGTTGTGTATGTTTTCTAATGTCCTTGAATCTTTGGTCGGTCTGGTTCGTCCTGTATTTGTAGTATGCAAATTGAAGCCTTACTCGTAGTTTATTTGAAAGATCATTGTAATTAGTTTCGGTATCACTATCCGTATCTCTATCAATTTCCTTGATTCTTGGTGACTGCTGATGTTGGGTATGGTTTGTCGTCGTTAGATGCCTTGGTCTTTTCTCGTAAGGCGATAGGTGAATTAGTGACCTTATTGATGGTAATGTCTTGGCGGGCTTGTCGTACATCTTACACGTCATTAGACGGTTAATCTTAGAGCTAGAAAACTCTCCCAGTGGGAGTCTATTCTTGTCTTCAGGGACCATTGGCTAGTTATTTTGTTGTTCTTTGGTATTTTGACCCTGTAGTATTACAATTGGGCTTGTGAGGTATAAGTAGAAAAAGGAACTTTAGATAGTATGCTTCTCAGAAGGGGCTCCGCTCGATATTTAAATCAGTGAGAATAGGATGAGTTGGCTTTGACAGGATGAATACCTCTAGAAGCTGATCCACCGAATGCAGAAGTCTTCGGAATTCCGTAAACAAACAAACAAAGGCTCCCCAGGGAGATCGAAGGATAAAAGTTTAGGTGTTTCCTTTATGCTCATGGGTTCACTTCACAAGTAAAAAGCATTGCAATTTTGCTTCTCACTTCTCTTGCCAAGATTGGTTTCTTCAAAGTTTACTATTTACCTTTTTACCAATAAAGAAGAGACCCGCGAAGAGCGAACACGATTTAAATATTGACGCGCCATGTGCGATGATATAAAGGCTTATACTCGCAACCATGGGTGCCGCCACCACTGGTGTTGTTGGTTTTGGTGTTTTTGGTACTGCTACAGTTAGTACGAGATTATCTTAGTGGTTCAGTGCGTATGCACGAATTTTTTTTTCTTATAGCCGGAGCTTCTATCTGTATGTCTTTTATTACATGGGGAAAGGAATTTGTTCAACCCAGTGGGAGAGGTTTGACAACAATCTTGGCTGTATAGTGTCACCGTTTCCGCTTGCAATACGTAGAAGGTATTCGTTCAATTCTGCGCTGCCAAGAATGTCAACATGTTCGGCACTTTTGGCACCACCTCTCATGTCAAATCTTTCGGGTTGATGTTTAATTTCCACGACGGTGACGTTCGATCCTCCTGGATTGTACGGAGATTTACCTTGAGCCCATTTATGACACATGGAATGAGTTATCAGCGGGACAGTGCCATCACCTTCAGTGAAATAAACCGGATTTGCGCTATCGTAGTCGATTGTGAGGTTTAATGTTGAGTTCGTAGGTTGTTCTCTGTACACGTAGGCCCTTTCAGTTGGATTATGGATACCATATATGCAGTATATTTTCATGTCGGGTGCATTGGGTAATGGAACTTCCAGAGGATTGGACCAGTGAGAGTGATGCTTTTCATTTTCTCTTAATTCTTGTTCTGTCTTGGCATATCCAAAAGTGTATTGATCATTAATACGATCCTGAAGCCACCATGGTGACAAGTGCATTATCGTATCAATGGAATCTTCTACTGTAAAATTTTTGGTAAAACGTGCATTTTCTTGTAATTTTTCAAATTTAATGAAGCTACCCAGGGATTCAGTATTGTTGTTCAGTTGGTCTTCGACAGAAGAATTTAGAGTCCCCCAAATTAAGTCACCACCTTTAGGCAACATTGAAGGAATGCCACCCCAAGTTTGGAGCATTTCCAAACGTTCTTTACGGCTAAAGAATTTTTCTAAACCATACATGGCCAATGCATTTAATTGAATGGTGTCTTTCATTTCACCGCTAATGAGAGCTGGTACAGCCTTTGGTGCTCCTAGTATAGTACCGGCCACATTGACAAACGAATCTATATGTTTATCAGTCCACCCTTCACCTCCGTTACCATAGTACTTCCCTTTGGCTTCAGCCCATTTCAAGAAATAAAACACGATCTGCGAACCCATAGAATGACCAACAAGACACACTTTCTCGCCGCTCAACTCATGTATCAATTCGATCTGTTGCTTCAGTTTGGTGAAAAATCTATCACGACGTTCTAAATCCAAATATGCAAGTCTCCAATCGTAGGCAGCTGTTGTCATAGTATCAGGATCGTAGCCAATGGCTCCCAAATTCTGCAAAATCTTATTCCAAATCCAATATCCTGCCATGAAGAAGTCTGCAGCTTCAAACCCTTGAGCCGCCCGTAAACGGAAATGCGGTGGATCCAGTCCTGTTATAGGGTCCAACATAATATGTCTGAGCCAACACATCTTATCTAAAACCATCGTTCTCAACATATAAAACGAACCCCATAATCTTTTGCGAAAGTGGGGGGTACTTTCGCATTCAGAATCACCTTCAACCCCCCACGATTCGATACCTGTAGAGATTACACCAGGTACCATTACCACAGGGTGCTTGGCAGTCATATTTAATTCTCTACGCATTTGTTTACCAACCGCAAACGACTCTGTTAGATCTGGAAAGTTATTCTCTGTTGAATAGCCATTTTGCATGTCACCTAGAAATGATGCTACACTTTGAGGCAGTACCTCCTTCCAATCGATAATCAGATCTCTGACTGAATCCATGTTTAGAACACTTAGACTATCGAAGAGATCACTGTTATTGTTACGAACATGATCTGCCCCCATATAGCATGCAATGAGTACACCCACGATGGTCCCTAGCGTAAACACCAGCCTTCTGGAAGTCTTCCAACTTTTTCCTGTACCCTGTATTACTTGCTCACGTCTTTCCGATCGATTCTGTGTAAACTCTTGTGGTATTGGTACTTCTATCTCCTCCACCCCAGCAGCTTTGCTCTCTTTTGGGCCACTCGAGCTCTTGTGCTTATTAGCACCAGCCTTATTCTTCCGGTTTTTAATCGACATATATGACTAAGATGCTCTTCTCTTCTGAATTGTTTTGTTACGTGATAAGAGAACTTGTAGTTTACAAGGTTGATCCACCTTTTAAGGTCTCTCGCCCTTCCTTAAACACATCCAAAAACATTGTAAGAAACAAGAAGATAGCTGGAGGACTATGATAAGATCGACCTTGAGTAGTTGGAGAGAATACTTGACGCCAGTTAGCCATAAATCAACCTTCCTGACGACTGGTAACGTCACACCTGATGAGTTTAGAAAGGCCGGTGATTACTTGTGCCACATGTTTCCCACATGGAAATGGAACGAGCCTTCGAAGGATATCAGTTATAGGGATTTTCTACCTCAAGATAAGCAGTTCCTGGTTAGTCGCAAAGTACCCTGCAATGAGAGAGCCCAAGATTTGGTTAGTGTGAGTCAAAATGAACCAGAAGTGGATGAAGACGGCTGGTTAGTGGAAGGCCAAACAGTCACAAAAAGCACCAAGCAACAACCAAAGTGTGAAAGTTCGATTGAGGTGGATGACATTGATGAAATGATGAAAGATATGGAGATTCAGGGAAATGATGACATTGTTGATATACCGGTCAATCAGGGTGAAAGGTACTACGATTTGTACATCACTTATTCCACGTCCTATAGGGTTCCCAAGATGTACATCGTTGGGTTTAGCAGTGCAGGTGTTCCACTAACACCCCAAGAGATGTTTGAAGATATTGCCCCAGATTACAGGACGAAAACGGCTACTATTGAGAAATTACCGTTTTACAAGAATTCTGTTCTGTCGGTGTCGATACATCCTTGCAAGCACGCTAATGTCATGAAGACTTTACTGGATAAAGTGCGTACTGTTAGGCAGAGACGCAGAGAGGAGGAGAGTCGAGAGAAGGATGATCAAGACGATTGGGAAGATGTGCAGCAAGATTTAGACGACGCACTACGTGTGGATCAGTATTTGGTAGTTTTCCTGAAATTTATCACTAGTGTGACACCAAGTATAGAACATGATTATACGATGGAGGGTTGGTAATTTTTCTCTGGTTATATGATTCATTGGGCTTTTAATATATATATGTACATAGCTAGATATATATATATATATATATTTCATCGGATTCGCAGCATAGATCACTATTGGGTACTTTTAATCAGATGAGATGAGCAAGATGAATGATGAACAGAAAGCTAGAATAGTATGTTGGGACAGTTATTGCGTATTTATTTTGAGGTGGGATAGAGGTACTGACTAAATTTTATTAGGAAGCTAATAGGAAAAGGGCCCTGGAAAGGTTGAAGAAAAGAGGAATCCTCAAGGATAATGAGTTGAAGCAAATCGAAAAGAGGAACGAACCCACTAAGGAAATTCCTCGAGAAGCCACCACAAGTACACCTAATCAATCACTTGTTACTGAATCACAGGCATCTTCTAATGTACCACCAAAACCAGCGTCCTCAGAACCACCAAAACCGGAAGAATCTAAAAAGCGTCCACTAGAGCGTATAAAACCTTCTATTCGAACCAGAGATTACATCGAATATGACTTTTCCACCATGAGGGATTTGCATGGTGGGTATATCAATCCAGAAGATCGTCCAACTGCATTTGACGACGAAGATGTAATGGGTTCTAAAAGACAGAAGACATTAGATGAATGGAAAAGGGAACAGCAGGAACGTAGATATCTTTATGAAAATGCACCTCCGCCAGAACACATTTCCAAAGCACCAAAATGCTCCGAATGTGGCATTAATATTGAAATGGATCCGGTAATGGATGATGTCTTCAAAATAAGAGTTTGCAAATCTTGTGTGAAAAAGATGCCAGAGAAGTATTCTTTATTGACTAAGACTGAATGTAAGGAAGATTACTTTTTAACTGAATCTGAGCTAATGGATGAAACCATCTTTCACAAGTTGGAAAAACCGAACCCTCATTCTGGTACTTTTGCCAGAATGCAGTTATTTGTAAGATGTGAGGTGGAAGCTTTTGCATTCAAGAAGTGGGAGGGTGAAGAAGGTTTAGACGCTGAATGGCATAGGCGTGAGGCAGGAAAGTCCCAAAGACGTGAGAAGAAATATCAGAAGGAGCTATTGAGGATGAGAATGAAGACAAGAGCTCAGGAGTTCACCACAAAGATTAAAGAACGGAAACATGGCAAGGCCCATGAACACGATTTTAGTGCAGCCATGGAGGGCGGTACTGATGAGGACGGTCACAAATTACTACGGCGTCGTTGTATTGACTGTGGGCTAGAAACAGAAGAGGTGGCACTGTAAAATAAATTACTTAGTATGATATTTCTTGTTTTTTTTTTCTGGGGTTTGGTCGTTTGCTTGTTGATTTCTTCTATAGCTCTATGAGCAATTCTTCCTCCTTCGGGGGAGCAGCGGCTTCGGCGTCTGCTGCTGGTTCCGACACATGCTCTGCTTCCTTCTGAACCACTTTTCGCGATGGCACCGTCGGGAAAGTGAAATTTGTTATTTGATCTGGACTCTTCACTTTGGACTCTTCTTCCATCGGATATGGTGCTGTTGAGGCCTCTTGACCGGACTTACTGCGTTGATAAGTCAACAATTCCGGTGTCGATACTGAACTTTCCATTTCCTCCTCTGTAGCTGGGTATGGAGGTTCTGATGGAACACTGGCAAGATCTGTACGTCCAGTTGGTGTCTCAGTGACAGGCATTTCTAGATCACGGATTTGGTCTAAGTGACGTTGGGGTGGTGCTACAGCCGCATGCTTCTCGCTAGGTTGTGGTGGTTGCGCCGTGCGTTGTGCGGCCGGTGCATGATGGGTCTGCTGGAAAAAAGTATAGGGATCTGAAGGTCCCTGAGGTACAGTATATCGCTCCGAAAGGTTAATACTTTGCAGTTGTCTCTCAAGTAAATCATCGTAAACATTCATAATGTCAGAAATCTTTGTATTCATATCTATCAGCGAATTGTATTTTTGCACAGTGTCGTTCAAGGCATGGTTGATCTTAGGTCTTGATCCGATAACCTTTTGATAAAGTCTTTGTAACTGTGTATCTTCTAAAATCTCGGTAGCTGATTGTCCCTTCATCCTTTCCACCAGAGAGGCAAACAGATGGATATCTTCTTCCTCTGCAGCAGTAAGTTCTAATGATGATAATTGTCGTTGTTGCTGTTGTTGTTGTTGTTGACTTTGCCAAAGTTCCTGTTGTTGTTGTTGTTGCGCTGCTTCCCTTTTTCGTTTCTCCTCTTCTGCAAGAGCCAAACTTGCAGTGATAGCGGCCTTCAATTCTGGATCATCTTCCTCTTCTGCCGTTGGAGGAGGTGCTGGTTGTGTAGTTTCCCTAACAACATTGTCACTATCACCTTTTGATTCCTTTAATGACAATTCGATGGCTTTTTTCAACTGTTCATCTTCATCGTAAGCTTGTGATTTGGATTTCTTGCGTCTACTACCATGACGATGTTTCTTCTTACCGGTAGATGAGTGTTTTTTGGTCTCATACTCCTCAAAACAGTCATCACAAACTCTTACAGGCTCGTGAATCCCCAAATCTGGTAAAACGATGCTATTCGACGAATGATCCTGGCAGAATACACCCCCACACGATCGACAGTGGTGTCTTCTTAAAAACAATGAGAATTTCTTGGAACATATCATGCATGCATCGGAATCAACCCAATCTGCAGGAGTACGAGAGTCAAACATAGCAAGTGGCGACGATCCATCTTGAAATTCTCTAGGAAAGTCTACACCCCGGGCCACCAACTTCTCATAAACACGATTCACGTAGCTAAATTGCAAATCGTTTTTGAATGCAGTGTGTAGTTCAGAAAGAATTCTTGCTACCAGAGATTCGACATCGAGATTGTCAGAATTTTTTAGAATTGTGTGCTCCATTGTATCCAAGAATTCTCTTGAACAAACCTCTTTGATAAAGGGGAACCCACCATTCTTAATACACATGTCGATGAGTCTCCATGAGGATAATTGAGCATTGGGGTTGTCACTAGTATTGTTTACTCTTCTCTTCAAACATCTCATACATTCCTTGGGTGTTAGCCTTCTTGATCTCACTATATCAGAAACCTCTAACGCCACGGGTAGATCTAGCTCGCCGTGTGGGATACTCTCACTGGTGGCTCTTTCTATTAAGGCATCTAGCTCACCACTACTAGTAGCAGACATTGTTGAAGATAAGTAAAGCACTTGTTCTGATCAGATTGTTTGGTTGTGCTACGTTGGCTGGCTTCATAAGTTAAAGTTCATGGTCGTTAATAGTACCCTATTATAGCGCACAGTCATATTCTACGTACTATAACGGTAAGTTATTGAATTTTAACATAATAAGTAAAAATAAGAGTGTGAGTATTAGTATACACCAGTATACATGCCTAGCCCGGCAATTCCATCGCCAGGAATATTAAATCATCTTTACGATAGGAATAAATTTGTAATTGAAGTGAAAAAATGGTTTTTCTTCCTCTCTCTCTTTAACTAACTTGACAAAAATGCCACTGATCCAACGCCAACCATACCTACACTTAGGTACCAGACCAGGTCAGAGTTTAAAATGCCCTTTGGCTTTAACTTGACTGCATTTGTTCTGTGTTTGTTTTCCAAATTGCGTCTTACGGTATCTCTTAACGATCTCTTGCTTTTACCAGTAGACTTTGCACTACCAGAAGAAGCGGTTTCGGTTGGATTTAAAGTCTCTGTAGGTAACATCATTGGTGGCCTGTAGGCTAAGTATAGCGGTTGTAGAGGGGATTCGTCGAACTGGAATAGTTGTAATTTGTACATCCCGTGGTAATCATCTAGTCGGATGTAGAAGTGATGGAAGGTTATAGTTTGGTCGTAACGGTTATAAGTTGAAATGCCCTTGTCATTACATGGATCACTGACCAATTGACGACCATCGACGCTGATTGGAGTTAAAATTAAAGTACCATTAGACAGTAATTCGTAACTTCCGTGCTGAAATGTTATTGCAGCTGATGGACATGAAGGATCCTGTGGATTTGCAGTAACTAAATAAGTTGCCATTTCCCAATGACCATCCTCTGTAAATGAGTAAGAAATACCCGGCAAAGAAGGTTCTATGATTAATTCATCAACAGGGTCATAAAATCCAGGCCCTGTGAAAACCTGATTAGATTTGGAAGACCACGTACCTTCTAAGTCCTTTTTGTCAACTGCTTGGACAAATGAACTCTGGCTAAGCAGCAGAGCAGAAACGATTGAGAAAAGTTTCATTTGAAATATTTTGGGGGGGGGACTGTGGTTGATATAGTTTAGAACCAAAGAAAGAAGGTTTTTTCCAGTGGACAGTTAAAAATCGTAAAGCTGAATAGTAGACGGTGTCGAAGTAATATTAATGGTTCTTGCTTCAATGGGTTGAAAACTATTTAACATCTTGATACTTTTCGTGTTGTTATTTTCAGATTTCCAATGCAACGCCTCGAGGTTTCCCATCTGGAGAAATCAACGTCACATTCGTTTCAAGTGAGGATAATGCGAATACACGTTTGAACATTTGGATTTTTTGGGCGGCAATGAGTAGGTTTGAAGCTCTGATTATATTTTTAATTAATTTTTGAGAATTTACTCTTGTTTTAAGGATTTTCTCCGACGAGTTGGGCCCTTTTCTCAGTTCTTCTGTGTGCAAAAATCGGAATTCTAGTGCCAGGTCAGGAACCTGGAGATGGAACGCCGATAGGGTCCAAGAATGTGTACATTAGGCTCGACGTAACTGAATGTTGCTCTGCCAAATTCTAAAGTTGTATTACCGATTTCAGCACTTTCAAAACATGGTTACTAAATAGTTCAACAAGAAACAACGGTGTTCAGCCGTCCGAGGCAGCTAAGAATGAAATATTACGATACAACCATGACAAAATCGACTTGGATATATCTTGCAGCAATTACCAAACGATTAAGTTACTATGTAACAGAAAGTCTATATTGAAGCGCCGAACTAAAAAGGAATGAATTACCTATAAAAAAACGCTTGTTCATTAATTATGCCATGGTATTTACATTGTCAATTGCCAACGATATCACGGATGATCTATTGCTGGAATTCGAACTATTGACCGTTCCACTCGGAGAGCCAAACATGCCATTACTAATAAATTTTGCTCTCGGAGGAATTTGGTGAGCTGGAATCTGATTCTCTTTATCTTCCTGTTGATGTTGTTGATGCTGTTGTTCGTAGGATATCTTATTAGGAATGCTGTTAACGCTTAACGTGCTGCCACAAGCACTTCCATAGGTACCGCTATCATTAACGTATGGTCCGAAACTGTAAATTTGTGGGGTAATTGGCGAGGATTGTTCCATGTTAGTACTGAAAACGCTGTTGTCGGACTGTGTACTTGTATTTCTCATTGGGGTATAGTGTTGAGAGTAAGTAGGGGAAGGAGCTCTAGACACTTGGTCGAAATAACGAGAGCTGGCAACGCCTCTTCTCGATAAGTCCATGGCAGATGCGAGTTGTAATTTTTTGTGCAAGTCTGATTGATAGCTCTTCACAGCAGAAACGAATTCTAGAACACCTGCACGGTTTTTGTAAACCTCCAGAAGGGAGGATGGTGTATAAGCCACGGCATTAATGAAAATGTTCAAAACTTGAGCTTGATTTGTGGTTGATGGTAAAGGTGTAACCAAAAATGGACCTTGGTCTTGGTCGGTAAATCTACTGAGCATAGAAAAGATACCATGAGATACTTCAAACATTTCATATTTCAGTAGATCATATTGCCAAGTAGAAAGGTCAATTAAAAATCTTTTCAGATTTATCAATTGAATTTTCATTTCTAAATCTTCGTCTTCTTCCTCTTCATAGATGTTTTCTTCGTCATCTACAGTCGCATCACTATCATGAGATAGTTGTGACTGTCTTTTTCTTAACCATTCTTTATTGTGTTCTAATTGTCTTTTGTAGAGTTCGTACTGTATTAAACAGTTCTCATCAACGTTCAAAACGTAGTCATTAATCATTGGTTCATAAACATCCCAATTTAAAGTATCTAAAATATGTTTCTCCATTTGCATAAACATAGATTCGTCAAAAACGTCGGCCCCGCCGCAGTAATGAATCAATTCAGATAGACGAGGGATACGGGCTCTTGTGTTGGGTCCGTAGAACCTCCCACCAGTGGGTATAGAAATATTGTTGATGATATGATTGCAACCTCCCCAAGTTTTAGCGGCCAACCAAAGGCAAGTCGCCACAACAAGTTTGGATTGATCTTGTAAAACGACACGTTTCGAACAGTAACGGTCATAAAGTCTTACAGCATGATAGAATATACCTTCAGTAACACGAGACATTACCGATAGTTCGAATAGAAACGTAACTATTGGTGATCTGGTATGTGTCGGTGTCATTTCTGGTTGTTGATCGATCAACTTAGGATCTGGTTTGAATTTGCTTGATAATGTCAAAACATTAGTAGAGATCTCTTGGTGATATTCCTGTACCGTTTCGTAATGTGCTAACAGTTCAGCATTCGACAATTCAATCGGATAATAGGTTTGTTTAGCGGTGACAATAAGTCCTAGTCTTGATTCACAAACCATTGTGCGGTCTTAGTCTTTTCTCAATCGTTAAGTAGGGTATAGTCGACCAATGAGATAACAATATTGAATTTGTTAAGGCCAGTGATCACACAATTCTAATTGAATCAGTTTGTGTTCTTTCTAATAAAGGAATGATGCAAACGAAAGACAAAAGCTTGGAAAAGATTGGATGAGCCGAAAATATGGACGTAGTTCAGGCCGGTAAATTAGAAGGTTTTAGCACACTGCAAACAAAAAAGAAGGAGTGGGTTAAAAATTAAACTGGGGAATACAGGGCAGTGATATGCAAAGGATACCTTCAGAGAGATGAGAAATAAAAAAAAATCTGTGCGTAATAAACGGTTCACACTTACTCAAATAAAGTATCTTCAGATCCCGATTGAAGTTGGTCGATTTGGATTTTTTATATAGAATTGAGTAAAGGATGCAACTTTGCCAAGGCCTTGCATCAATAGACGTGGAACTGCGAAAAATCGTAAAAAAAAAAAAGGAAACCCTTTAAGTTGTTTACTAGGCCACCATTAAACCTTCTTTACCCTTTAGCCTCATTTGCCGAATTAACAGCCCAGAACGCCAATTATTCTCCACGAATCAATCGATGTCTTTAAGCGGGCGTGTCGGCCTGGGCAATTCCATATAGAAGTCCCACCACGCATGTCCTCTTCCATATCGGCATCAACCAGATGATCGACACCAAAAATGACAAACCGTGGAGACTGAGGGCCAATACCACTGACAGATCACAATAGATCTTTTTCGCATCCCAATAAAACAATAATATCAATTAATAAATCGCCATCAAAATCCAAATCTGGTAATTGCGGACGGTATATCTGAAGTTTCTCAGGCTTCCACGAAATTGATTTGGAATCTGAGAAAATCCTTGGTCCTTCAGTTGATCTACTACTCTAATCATTCACCATTTTCCTCAATGAGGATGGATTCGCTAATACCACGGTCCGCGTATTTACCTAAAGGAGCGAAAGGTTATTCCGCGAGATCACGTGAGTGTATCAGTATTTCACTTTCAAATTCATAACTGATAGTATTCTTGGTTGCCTTTGTTTAGCATCGTTGGATGTGTGTCCTTTCAGCCATTAGCCATTGAAGGGTTCTAGCTAGTTATTTCGCGGCAGTTGTACGATTTGTCGCAATAAGGAATTGAGATCTTGAAATTTCTGCTTGTAATAAGGTTTCTTGGGTCCCACGAAATGTAAAAGCTGGTAATTTGGTACCAGTTCATTTAGGCACAAGACTGTTACGGTAAAAGTAGGTGAAGTGATTTGCATCTTTTCTCCCGGGTTTTCTTTTAGCCTAACGAAATGGTAGTTACTAAAACCTCGGGGCATTGGCGAACTGGAAAATAGCTGAAATTCAGGCAATCGATAACAGTTCAAGTGGGTCGTTCTTGACTTGGTGAGATCGTCATACTTCTGAACGAGGCACCAGAGAGTGGCAGTATGCCTATCAAAACACAAAGAATCCTTTGAATTCTGTTGTAGAGTGATGTACCCCAAACATTTCAAGCTAGTTGAATTGAAAATGTGTAAATTGTCCAGAATTCCTTCCCCAACTAGAAGTAGCCCCAAGGACCAGATGACGTAAACTATGGAAATGAAGAATTTAGTTTGTAATACAACGGTTGAACTCTGAAATCCTTCATTGGAGTTGATTGTATCACGGAAGACAAAATGATCAGAATTCCAAATGATATCAATTGATAGCCCTTGATCGTAGTCATTGGTAGGGAATACAGATATATTTTCTGGACTTTTCAATTTTTCTTGAACCCAGGCGGCAATTACCATTGTTGACCCTTGCTCATTGTTGACCTTCGTGAATTCGAAGCTATAGCCGCCAGAATCTTCTTGTAAAAGATATAGAGTAAAACCTTGGTCGCTCCATAGTGTAAGGATCCTACTATCAGCCATAAACAGACTCCTTTTGTGCTTTTTTTGTTCCAATGTTCTTTCTATTTCGTTCGATCCTTCTTTGTTTTTGTTGATTGTTTTAGTGTTGAAAATCTTGTGAAGGGACCCAAAGTTTGGTCAACTTGAAGGCCAGAATGGTAAAATTGTTATTGAGGTTCATTTGAAACCTTTTAGCACTGATTTTATGTAAAATGTTTGGCGAAGAAGTGGATGAGAACACTAGTGGTGGATTCCATGGCCTTTATCGGTGGACTATGGATGCTTTGTTTGGATCAAGAGTATCGCCATCTCGAAAATACAGAGAGTTTGCACAAGATGATACCAATTATAAATCCAGAGGTGACTCCTTCAAAGGTAACTATAAAGAAAGCAACAGGAGGGGTAGATCGAATTCTTGGAGCGGATTAGATCCAAATTTTTACAGGCGACATGAATTACTGCCGCTGGAAGAAAGTCAAAGTAGTAGCAAGAGCAGTCTGATGGATCCTGTTGATTTGCACCCTCGAGCGCCTGTTTCTCCAGTACTAGACACTACGGATACTTTTGGTGCAAGGAAAGGATCTTTGAGAAGAAGTGAATCTACCATTGAATTTAAATCACCAAGTGCTGATGATCCCGTGGTATCCAGACTTTTCGAAAAGAGGAGGTCAAGGTATAAAGAAAGTAATGTTCGGCAAAGAGTACCGCCGGAGATTCCTGGTAAATTTCCATCGCCTGCAAAAGGTCCATCATCGGATTATACATCAGAATATTTGGAAATTTTAAATCAATTGGATCGCAATGGACGAGCATTACAAGAGGTGAATAGAGGTTTATGGGAACGCCGTGAACAACATCAGCGTCAAGAAAAATCGTACAGAGACAGTTATCATGATACCAGGGCTGAATTGATCAATGAACTGAAACAATCTCGTAGATTGTACGATAATTACTACAAACTTTACGGTAAATACCAGCAACTGAAAACCATCAACAAAGAAGCACTAAGCCTACAGTCCAAAGTTAATAATTTAGAATCAGAGCTAGTCGACACAGCAATCAAGAAGGAAAAGCAAATTCATGATTTACACAGGCAACTGTTCCAAGCTGAACTTAAAGCTCAAGAAACGGAGTCCAGACGGCAACGCGATGCCGTAGCATACGAGTCACGAATTGCAGATTTACAAAGGCAGCTGGAAAATCGTTATAGGCCCTCTTCACCGGTTTCCTATCGAGATCAATCTACACTTTCAGACTATAACGCTTCTGTGGATACGCAATTTCTGAAAAACCTGGTATAGTATAGTTGCATAGATGATGGTAATCATATGCAAAAGCCAATATTCGATCATCGATAGCCAATTTGGTGTCAAATGCACCTTCCACGGTTGAACTCCATCAGAAATGTTCAATGTTAAAGCTTTCGTATTGAGTGATTGATATTTTCTGACATGTTGAGAAAGACTGGGTAAAACTATGAAGATGTTAAGATGTGTACCAAGAGTGATTCAATAACCGGAGTTTAAAACAAGAGGTTTAAAGAACTGTTGGAAGTTTTGAAACGTCTTCCAAGATCTTTCTCGCATTTTTTTTTTTGCTAGCTGAATTTACTTCAATTAATATATCATTGGCGTACTAATTTTTGTTCGAAACAGTAAGATCAGAATCAATTAAATTCACCAGAGATGTCGTTGGTGAAGCCTCAAAGCAATGGGATTGGTTCTGAAGAGTGGCGTAGAGATCCATCCACAGGCCCTGGATCTGAAAATGGCCCAGTGAAAAATCAAGGTGTACCAATGGCACCGTCGTTGTCTGAAGCTTCAAGAGAAAACTCAGATACTCAACAACAACAACAACAACAACAACAACAACAACAGCAGCAGCAGCAGCAGCAACCACAAATAGCACCTTCTAATCAAAGAATTGATCTTTTGGGAGAATTTACGGGGCTTCTTGGTAAAGAGAATTGGACAAAATATGCACAAGTGATTAGCTTATTTATATTGGGGAAATTATCGAGAAAAGAGCTCTGTAACGAATTGGATCTTTTATTTCAACCTGCTGCTAACAGTGGTCCTAATATGAGGCCGTCATTGGTACGATTGCATAATCAGTTACTTTTAGGGATTATGACCAATTCTCTAAAGAATTCACCTCTAACTGGTAATGATAGCAGCTGGGGATTTGGAAATGGTAACGCTGGTGGTAATAAGATGAAGCGTATCAATAAGCATAACTCACAAATTGAAACTTATAAGAAGATTGTCATGTCACTTCCGATTAAGGATAGGCAAAGGCTTAAGGGAATTATTAAGGAAGCAGGTAAAAGAGGTTTTGTACTATGTTCGGTTTTGCAAGCTCGTTTGACTAATATACCCAAAATTCCTATTGTAATTAATCCAGAGACTTTGAAAAGAGTTAAGAGTAATAATTTGAAGACACCACTAGAATGGTCACAGGATATTATGACCGGTTTCAATGCGCCATTAGCTACCGATAATTATTCTTTACCAGATACTGAATCTCTTTTCCTAAGAATGGTGGGAATCGCCCGTGAGCATGGATTGGTTGGTGCTGTGGATACAGGCTGTGTGGAATTACTCTCTTTGGCATTGGATAATTATTTAAAAGATATCATTGAATCTGCTGTAGATACAGTAAGGTATCGTAGGAAAAGGTATTCTGAGTTTTACGACATTGGAGAGAATGGTATGTACGAACCAGTATCAAGAGATCCAGCAATTGAAGAGTTGGACAACAGAGAAAAACCAAAGACCATATCTTTGAGTAATGAAGACCTTCACGAATGTTTTACACTTTTCCCTAATTTGGTGGAACCTATGGGATCAGTTGTTGGATTGCCGATGGTAGGGCTTGTAAATGATGATGAATTGGTGGCCACTAAAAGCAGCATTGATGATTTACCAGATTTCGCACAAGATAAACCGACTTTTACACCACTGGACGAAAGAAACGTGGGAACCAGGGAGGAATTGAATTGGTTAATCAAGGACATTTTGACGGAAGAGTGATCGTCATGCTGGCACATGAAACGAAGCTTTTTGACTTTATACCATTCTAAATTCACAACTAGTAACGAAAAATGAGAAATAAAAGGAGAAAAACAAAAATAAAAACAAAAAAAAGTTGATCTTTCTGAACCCTCAAAGTTTTCCATCATTTTTCCTTAAAAACAATATGGTTATCCTTTTGTACTCTTTGTATCATTAATATCATTATACAAGTAGCTACTGGGCACTTTCCCGCTGTGAATCTATAATTATATAGATCTCCTACCGTTTTTTTGAATTTTCATTTTGGAGATCCTATTTGACAGGTCCAGTAACGATCTATAGTCATACTTGTCATTGAGATTAAACCAAAGACAAGATTTGGTATCTAAGAGAAGCTTTTTAAATATGAGACTTATTGGAGACTTCATCGTTTGACTCGGACTTACCACGTTATCTAGGATGGAAATCATTCTGGAGTCACAAACTTCTACGAAATAAAAATCTATTGGCTTACCTTCCAATTTAGAATCCCCTACGATTGGAGTCAATTGGAATTTGACGATACCAATTCCAGAGGAAAGGCGTGGAGTCTCCTGTGACACGCTAGACGGCAGATCTTCAAATCCGCTCTTAATTCTTATAATGCACGAATCTATTTCAATGGAATCTTTTTCAATCTTTAATTCAATTTCTTTATCATCCTTGGAATCATCTTGTGAAAGCATATCTTGGGACGGCATTTCTTCTGATAGGAAAACGTATTGTAAATAGATATGGTAATGAGACAGGCATTTATCGCATAGAAATTTTAATAGGGCATATCGAAGACCAGTCCAAGGTTCGTTACTCACAGATATTAGGTTGAAATTTATACCTCTCCCTAAGCACATATCATGGTACATTTCGTATTCTTGAAACAACATTTCCTTCTCATTCATTAACATGGAGGGAACAATTCGATTGAAAGAATAGATGCTATCTATGCATCTTTTGGCATAATCCACCTCGCAATCTAAAAATTCACCAGTCACATACGCGAATCTACGAAGTTGTCCCTTCATCTCATCGATAGAATTCTCCAGTTTTCTTCTACGCAGTTGTTCTTGCTCCATTTTGTCAAATTTAGCATTATAAAATGTTTCCTCTTTATGAGCTAGTTCCTGAACATCCTGTGTCTTTCTGTTTTCCAATTCATATTCTATCAAAAAGGTATCTAATTCTTCCTTCAATGGTTTATTGTGTTCTTCGGTTTTTGAGATTCTTTGTTCAATTTGGTCAATTTCGTTTTCTAACTCTCTGCATTCCTTGTCGTATGTCTCAATCTGTTGAACTAACGATCGGTATTGGGAATCTAAATTCTGTTTCTCATTTTTCAACTCCGTTTGCTTCTCAATTATTTCTTCCATTGGTCCTACCTTTAAGGATTTGTATTCTTCCAACTCCTGATTTAACTGTTTAGAATATTCATTGCATTTTTCCTGGTTCCTTTTCCGTAATTCTTGCCACTCTTCTTCTACTTGGGCCATTTCCGTCTTCAACTGTCGTATTTCTTGTTCAATTTTTTCATCAGGCTTTATATTTTCCAACTGTAACAGTTGCTTCTCCCATTCCAGCCGCTTATCATCCTGTTCTTTACGCAATTGGGTTTCCAGTTCCTGCAACTCTACAGACCACTTCAAATGTAAATTGGATACATTCATCTCTTCGTTCCTCCTTATCATTTCTATTTCACCTTCCTTCAAATCCAATTGTGACACTTGTTGGCTTAACTCCTTCTGTAATTCGGTACACATGGTAGTTCTTTTTGAAATTGCATATTGAATATCAGGCAGCTGACGTTCCCTTATCTGAGCCGACTCCTTTTCAATCTCTAAAATTGCATTACGGAAGTGGTTGATATCTTTGATAATTTTGCGTTCCCTCTTCTTGACTTCTTCAATCACTGTAGCATCACCATAGATATATTTATTGAGTAATCTGCGATTCTGCTGTTGTGAATGACCCTCTGATGCGTGCCTCATCGATGGTCTAGCGTAGACGTGGTTGGTCACATCTTGCAACATGGGCGACGATGATAATCTACGCCTTTTAATTGAAAGATTGGCACCGTTGGTTGAGATGGAGGGTATCCTGGAATGGTTCATGTTTTTTATAGGTATAAATTTCGAAATGTATCAAAACCGTTTCAAAAGTGTGTGAGTAGAACAATCCTTAAAACCAACTTTTGGGTAAAACCAACACCACAAAATTCTTCCAGTTAGCTTATGCACACTCTAAACCGCCAGGGAAGCACTCAAAATTGCGATTATCCGGCTTGTACCAATCCATGGTCAACTGGTATTATTTTGATGTTTTTGTTGACATGATGAGATCAACATCATGGATCGCGGATCATATAGGACGAAAGGTCATCTATTCAATTCAATTGATGAAGAATAAATAAAATTATAGAAGAAGGACATCAATTGACCCGGTTATGGCCGTCGAGTTGCTCGTATCCAAATCTCACAGGTCGGAAAATATCATGGCGATACTATTTACAATTGAAGGCAGGCATAGAGGGAAGTGAAAATGAACATGAGTCACCCACCAATCAGTCGAAATCACTTGCGTTTACGTTTCTTGTCATGGCCGGTAGAGCTACACGAATTCCATCAATATCTTTAGACATTTTGACTTGGCATCCCAATCTACTGGTCTCTGTCAGTCCGTAGGCTAGATCTAACATATCGTTCTCGTCATCGTCCGACTCAGGTAATGCGTCGAAATAATCAGGATCCACAATAACATGGCAAGTAGAACATGCACAGGAACCACCACATGCGCCCTCCATTTCTAAATTGTTTGCCTGGGCGATATCCAAGAGTGAATCGCCCTCTGCCACTTCATAAGTCCGCTGGGATCCATCCTTCAGGATGAAAGTCACCTTTAGTTCTTCACCAGGTTTTGGAGGTGTTAGGTGGCCGTGAAAAAGCTTGGAAGTAGTGGAAAATGGTTTGGTATGTGGTAAAATGGCGCGAAGAGCAACTGGATGTTGTGCAGTTTTCATGTAATTTTGGGTATGTAAAGCTCTGCGGGAGGCTAAAAGAGCATTGCTGACCATAAAATTGATACGTGGAATCCTGAACATGATAATTAAGTGAACGTTTTCGCAGGCCTTTGATCTGTTTAGAGCTTTGTGAAGCCGTCACTTGTTCTTAAATTGTTATGTTCTCTTCGTAATGTTCAATGAAATTTGAACGAAAAATTCACAAGAGTCATTCCTAATAATAACCAAACCGTCAACAAACTTTGAAGTGAAAGGGAGTCTGTATTTCTAAGACACCCGAAAAAAAAAACTATATTTGCTGGTATCTTCTTTGCAAGGAGCCTCTTTGTCCCTGACTCTTCTGCTGGTTAGTGTGAGTAAAAGGGATCTCTACATCAATATTCATCGCACCCCTTCTAAATTCAATAAACCGTCCATCTGTGTCACACTGCTCCCTATATAGGCTTGACTAATCCAATCCAACTATGAGTGCACTTCTAAATTCATACGAATCTGACTACCGCTCGACCTTTGATGAAGCTCGTTCCAGGTTGCAAACAGCCCCCACACAGGCCCTCTCAGAACGTAATTTGACATTAAGGCAGGTGGAACAGCAGCAAGAAGAGCTAGTAGATCTTATAGATCAAATGGAAATTGAAGTCAATAGTGCTATTCCTAATGGACAAGAACGTGCAAATTATAAGGCGAAGTTACGCGGATACCGCAAACAGGTTCAGAATGACCTAAGGCAACCTCTACAACAACTGATTGATTCAACAGATAGAGATCTATTGTTTGGCGAGCAAAACCATCAATTCGATCATTTGGATGATGAACAGAGACAGCAGCTTTTATCGAATCACTCAATTCTACAGGGCACTGGTGATAGATTGAGAGATGCTACTAGGATTGCCACAGAAACAGAAGGTATAGGTTCAAATATTATGAACGATCTAAGGTCGCAAAGGGAGACTTTGGAAAATGCCAGGCAAACACTTTTCACCGCTGACTCCTACGTAGATAAAAGTATTCGTACTTTGAAGACGATGAGTCGTAGGTTAGTAGCTAATAAGTTTATTAGCTATGCCATTATCGCTGTTTTGATCCTGTTAATCCTGCTGGTTCTATTTTCAAAATTCAGGTCTTAGTCAGATATCGAAAGCTCCCACGGATAACTGCTGCGATGTTCTTCTATACAATAAATAGCCTTACAATTAATTAAGTCAGATATTTTTTTTCCTTCTATTCATTCAACTAGACACATATATAAAAATGATGAGCTTGCAAAAAAAAGTTAAAAAGATAATCCCATGATATTGATCGTAATCTTACTTGTCTCCGTCGTATTGACAAGCCAATTCCGGTTTGTTTTGTTCTACGCTATGGCCGTAGCCTTCGCTAAAAGTCCAATCACCGAACTTGTTCTTCAAATGTTCAATCAACTTTGATTCAGACTTGTGCGCCTCGGACGAGTCCAAATCATGTTTCTGATCATCCTCAAAAGCCAGTTCCTCCCTGGTTTCACTACTTCTACGGGATACAGCACTCGACTGCGCGCTTAATGACTGACCATGCAACAAGTGCTTTTCTTCTTCGGTTAGATCAAGGGCAGTAGCAGTAAAACTTAACAAAGAGCGAGCACTCTTACGTCTTCTCATGTGCCTGTGGCGAATATTCGCATCACCGTATTCAGAGGCGTGACGGGTCTTAACAAATGTAACACCAACATCACTAACCCATTTGGCTACCAAAGCCGTCCAACCACATTGGTGAGAGGCACCTAAACCACGACCAGTATCTCCGTCAAAGTACTCAAAGAATGGGACCAAGTCCTTGAAATGCTCATCGTTAGATAAGAATTCCTGATATGGACCATAGTAGCAGGGACGATGGCCCTTATCATCAGGAGTGAACAATTGGATCATACGGGAACCAATTTCCACAGCAGCTTCAGCCAAATTCAAAAATTCACCAGAACCAGCTGGACACTCGACTTTAAAATCATCACCGTAGTACAGATGGAATCTTTGCAAAGATTCCACCAGTAAGAAAGTGGTTGGGAACCAAATTGGACCCCTCCAGTTGGAGTTACCACCAAACATACCAGAATCAGATTCGCCCGGTAAATATTTGACTTCGTAATGGCTACCGTCAACGTTCATCTGGAATGGATGCTTCTCATGGTATTTTGATAGAGATCTGATACCATAAGTGGAAAAGAATTCACTCTCATCTAACATACGTTTCAAAATAGCTTTCAATCTGTCAGCATTAACAAGGGATAGTAACAATCTTTCACCGACACCTCTACGACGCATGGATGCAATGTTTCTCTCAACGATATCACCCTTGTTTTCAATGAACCAGTTGACTCTTCTCTTGAAACTTGGGAACTTATTGAGTAGTTGATCTTCCAAAGTCATCGAAGCATATAGCGGGATCAACCCAACCAACGACCTCACTGGTAGTTGCTGCCTGTGAGGACCGCCCCAAGAGATAGCATCGTAGTAGAATTGATCTTCTTCGTTCCACAAAGTTTGTCTTACAATTTCTGGGAAACCTTCCTTCGTATTATCGACAATGTGTTCAAAAGACAAGGAGTCACTGATCAAGATAAAGTGTTCAAAGAATTTGGATGCGATATCTTCGTAAACTGGGTTTTCAATGGCCAACTCTAGGGCAATGTTTAGCATCTGCAAACAGTAGAAGGCCATCCATCCTGTAGAATCGGCCTGCTCCAATCTACCGCCGGTTGGTAATGCTTCTGAACGGTTAAAGATACCGATGTTATCTAGCCCCAAGAAACCACCTTCAAAAACGTTATTACCATCGGCATCCTTACGGTTAACCCACCAGGTGAAGTTTAGTAGCAATTTTTGGAAAACACGCTCCAAGAATAGTCTGTCCTCTCTACCGTACAAATTTCTTTCGATCTTATAAACACGGTAAGCAGCCCAAACATGGACTGGAGGATTAACGTCTTCAAAATTCCATTCATAAGCCGGCATCTGGCCGTTAGGATGCATGTACCACTCTCTGGTCATGACATCCAATTGCTTCTTTGCAAAATCCGGATCAATCATAGCAATCGGGATGGTGTGGAATGCGGTGTCCCAAGAAGCAAAGAAGGGATACTCCCATTTGTCTGGCATCGACAAGATATCTTCAATGTACAAGTGTTTCCAATTCTTATTTCTACCACCTGCTCTGCCCTTCTGTGGGGGGGGTTTGATGCTGACATCACCATTGTACCATTCATCCCAAGTCAAGTTGTAGAACTGCTTGGTCCATAACAGACCAGCAAATGCCTGTCGTTGAATGGTCTTCAGCTCTTCACCAGCTGGCAATGGGTTAACACGCCAGTAAAAGTTGTCTGCTTCCTCTTCGCGGTCAGTAAAGATACTATCAAAGACATCCTCATCCAGAATAGCCAGGTCATCAGTCCTGAATAAGTTCTTGTCTTCAGCCAATTCATCGGAAAATTTGTAACGAACAGTAACATATTCTCCTGGGGGGATGTCCTGGAAGTAGTAAACGGCAGCAGCCTTGGTGCCGTAGCGCTCTGGGTTGACGGCATCCTTATTGCCATGAACCAAATACTCTTCAATTGCATCTTTGGTAAATGGAGCTGGATTGGTTTCGTTACCGAACAATTTCTTCAGATTGGATTCGTTACCGGTGAACAGCAACTCCGGATCCACATCCTCCTGAGAGGAAGAATTTTCAGCACTTGGAGAAGGCTGGAAAACTATTTGGCGACCGCCAAATTTATGATGATCCACATTAATCAAATTCTTGGCCTCGGGATCCTGGGTGAATTTAGAGGTGTCTGGGTAGCTCTTCCACGCCCAAACATTTCTGAAAATTACCTGAGGGGCAACATGTAGAGATCCGTGTTCAGTCTTACTACGGTTGTGAACGGTTATTCTGAAGTTCAAATCCTCTGGGTTTTCATCGCCCTTGGCCATTTCAAACGTGACATCAAAGTAAGGGGTATCGCCCGTAGCGCTGTCCCTGTACAGACCGTCCACCTCGTAAACTTCGAATTCTTTGTCATGGAACCCGCGTTTTTCGTTTTCATCTATCAGCTGCTTGTATGGGAACGGTTTAGCGAATGGATACTTATACAGACTCTTCATGTAAGAGTGAGTTGGGGTGTTGTCCAAGTAAAAGTACAGTTCTTTGACATCTTCACCGTGATTACCTTGGTGGTTGGTCAATCCAAATAGTCTTTCTTTCAATCTTTCATCTTTACCGTTCCAAAGCGCCACGTTCATACATATTAGTTGTTTATTGTCAGAGACGCCAAACAACCCATCTTCACCCCAGCGGAAGACTCTTGAATTGGCATGTTCAAAAGGGAAAAAATTCCAGGCGTCACCGTCTTCGGAGTAGTCCTCACGAACAGTAGCCCATGAACGTTCACTCAAGTATGGACCCCAGCGGTACCAATATTTTTTATGTTCTCTGTTCTCTTTTAGTTTGTGTTCCTCCCTGGTAGAGTCCACCAGCTCTCTCTTCAATTGATCCATACTTGTGATCACTACTTCGAAATGCGGGGTACTATGAGTATGATGGCCAACTCCTGCTCAAATTTCAGCAAGGATCTTCTGCGACTACGGGGCGATTAACCGTTATCACAACCTTTTATAGTCGAGCTGGATATCATATCAATAAAAGAGGATCGAGGAAGTGCCCCTTAAATGCTGCTTTACACTCAGGTCGATGCCATTGTTGTATTTTCATGCGAGTAGACAAATAAGGATCATCAAATCCGGAAAGCAAGCAAAGCTGCACCGGTATGGAAGAGACAAAAGGTTAATGAAATTCAATCGTTGCTATTAATTGAAACTGTCAGACGAGAAAGCACAAGCCAGCGCTCTCCCCTTCGGTTGCGACAAGGGGGGTTTTCACGGTGCCAAAGGGTGGGTAGGGCTGATAGCGTGTGCCCATAAAAATAACCTAAAACAATTTTAAGATAAAAAAGAAAGAAAAAAAAAAGAGACGACTATTGTTTGGGATTATAACGATGGCAGATGATTATGCGCTGGCACTGGCGTTCCCTTGATCACCAGGATCGATGCGTTTTAAATCGCTTTACCTTTGTTGTCCTTTTGGTTCTTCTAGGTCTCTACTCTCGTTAGTGACTGAATATTTTTGGCAAACAAACCAATTGAACATTCTTGGTGAATATTATAGAGTAGTTGGAGGGAGTAGGATTTGGTGCTTTTTTTTTTTCTGTAGGAACCCCCTCTCAAGCCATTTATCCACACTTCCAAGTTTCGATCGCCATACTGACAGGGTTTGGCTTTTTCAGCAGGGGAAGAGGCGATCTAATGGGCTTGTAGTTGAAGTTGGTATAAAGCTATAGCTTGCATGTTTTGAGTTGGTGATTGTAGGTTAGCATCTGAACGGTAGAAGTTCGGTCAAAGATCTTGTTTACGTCTCGTGTTACGTTCCCGCGTTTTGAAGTGACGGTGGGGACCCGGCTGAATGTTGAAGATTACGGACAAAATGTAAATTTTGGTACAGCACAAGCAAGAACTGTCAGAAACCTGTCACCCACGCCATTCAGTGTCGCGGTTTATCAAATGCTCAATTCGTGACCAAGACTACTTCTCCCGAAGTTATTCCAGTTCACATTGGACATGAAAAAAACTCGATTATGTCCGCACGACCCTTCCCCGCAATTTGTTCTTTTGAAAAAGAACCAAAACAGTTCCTGTTCGCTCTGCTCACAGGTTCGAGGGTATTTGTGGTCCGCTGAGAATTCTTCGAATCAAGTCATGACTGCACCAGCCCACACTTCAACGTCGATTAGCGCCGAATAGTCAATGACAACGGGATCTGCCATTCGTATGGCTGCCGCCGCATAACAGGACCCCCCTCCAAAAACTTCACTCAATCCCCATCAAGTCCGCAACTTACGTTGCAACCATACCCCGCGACCACTGCGACACTACAGCTTTCCCTACAATGCCCCCAGGTCCTGATAACCGCCCACACCGACTTTGCCCGTGCAAAAGAACCAAACTAGGTACCGGACGACAATCGCACCAGATTGCCAATCGTACACCCCTCCCCAGCACCCTAGCGCAATAGCCCAACGCAATTGCCCCCCTAGAACCCCAGAACCCATCGCCACCGTCTTGCAACAGCGACTACAACACAACTTCCTCACCCCAATCCTTACGAGCGCAGCGAGTAAGCACAGTTTTGGTTCTTTTCCAAAAGAACAGACTAACATAACACACTGACATCGCGGCGTTCTTTTGGAGAAGAACCAAAACTGTGCTTGCTCACTTTGTTCGCAAGAGTGACATCTAGAGGAACAGGTACACCTTGCCGCCATCCTTCCCTTTTATACAAATTTCCCCACCCCCTAATTCTACCCCTCAGCGTCTCGCCCATGTCTCGGCGGCTTTCTCCACCCAGCCGTACAAGGCGACCTTGAGGTCACGGCATCCCCACACGGACATTAAAACTCGTGCGCGTGCGCGCTGCACCTCGATCTGTTACTAAGAAAAAAATCCCACACCCCCATTACATCATCCCTTGCGCAACTAACCATGACTCACCCCCTGATCATTCAGCGCTCATTACTCCCCGCCACTTCCGCACCCCTGCAATTCCACGTGTGCTTAACCCCTCAACCCCTCTTGCGCACTCTAAACCAGATCCAACTCCGGATCGCTCCGTAAATCAGACACCACAGTTTGGCTCATAACGACGCAGCTCATTTAAAACTCCGGTCTGCAAAAAAAAAAAATGAATTTATCACCCGTATAATATAATTACTCATTACCGCTATAGAAAACACATAATGACTACATATGCCAAAAAAAATCTCTTAATCTTCGTTATTATTAATACTTTATCCCATTTTTATTACCCAGAATCGTATCAGTGAATTGCATTACATGACAAACTCTTGCCTTAGTTACCGCCCGCTAGCCATAGTCTGTAGTTATGTTGAGCAGCATTCGCAAATTCACCGTCGTCGGGTTGCCAACTGAATAGTTCTAGGTTCTTGTGATCTTCCTCTATTAGAGTTTCATCCAAGTCTAATTTGAAAACTTCATCCTCTATCAGTTGCGGCGTCGCTAGCAATTCTTCTTGATACGAACTTTCTTCTGGCTCTGTGATTGTATCGGAGAGTAGAGATGGTGGTACGCTGAATTGGAACACTTCCGGTAAACTCATTGTTCTTGGTATAAATTTTTTGTCGATGTTGTGTTGTGCTGTAGTGTGACGTGCTGTAATGTGATGAACACTTGATCTGCTAATGGGACAAGCTGCAATCTCATCACCGAATATTTCACCTAATCCTTTTATATACAAATTTCACTTTTTCATTGGTAAGACGTTTAGGCACCTTGTTGGTCTCGCCAGCCGTGTCCCCAACAGCTGCACACCAGTGCCACACAAGAAACTGTGGGGAGACAGAAATGACTGACTCACACTGAAACGAAAGAACGTGGGACCCCGAGGATCGGAAAGACGAAAAAGAAAACAGTCAACAAGCTAAACGAAAACGGACTGCAGGACAGTTGTCAGCGTCATTCCCGTCTTTATTGGTGTAAGCATTACTGCAGATAGTTTATTATGGCTCAACAATCACCAAGCTGCAAAGCACAGGCATGCGCCATACAAAATTGTCTTCTTTCCAATAACTACAATGAGTCCCGGTGTGACCAAGTCATCAATGACCTCTACAGGTGCTGTGAAAAGTTTTACAAGGAGTCTGACAACAAGGGTGTAACACCTTGTTGTCCCAAACCCGACCTGCTGAAAATTAAGATGAGTCAGCGCGGGTTACAAGAAGAATGAGTAAATAGAACGCTAATTAGACAAATAATAACCATATAGGTTTTAACACCTGCATGCATTTGCGATACTGCTTAAAATATGAATGTGCGTGAGTTCCTCGCAGTATGATCGTGGAAGATGTTACACACCAGACGGAGGGTACTCAAGAGGTAATCATTACCTTTCGTTATTCTAAGATCTACCGCGAGCACGCCTGTTCCCACGTTTTTGGGGAGAGGTGTGACTCTGGGCGTCTATGATATATAAAGACATTGTTGGGTTTCTTAAAAGGAAGAGATGTTTATAAGAGAAGAAAGATGAGATTCATGTTGTCGGTTTATATAGTGACGGATTTGCGTGATGAAAAAATTTCACCTGTCACGCTCGTTGTACTCGCGGACGTTTGGTAAAAAAGCGTTCAACTCAGACGACTGGAGCCAGAGGAAAGTCCCACTTACGTTGCTGATACTGTTTTCCATTTTGACGGAATTGTGATACTCTTGCAGCACATCTTGTACTGAGACGGGTTTCTTGTCAGCATCCTGCAATTGACGTCTTAGCATAGCGATATGTAGTGCTAATTTCATCTCGCGAACCTGATGTAACTTCCTTTCATTGAGGACTTGCAGTTCTCTTTTCTTTCTAGCGGCGGAAACCTGTCTCGCAAAGAATTCCTGTTGTTCTCTTGCCTTCAGCTGTTGTGACTGCAACTCTTGCGTCAGCGATGTTCGAACTCTATAGTTATCCACAGCGAAGAAGCACAGGGTCACTACAGAAATGACCATGGCAAATTCAAGGATTGGTTTACGAAGGGGCCCACCCCCCGAGAAATAGGTTGGTGGATTTGTCAGATTTCTTCTATGGAGCATTGGTGGGGAAATGGTGATTAAAGACGTATACAGTTGAATATTTGTTTTACCTTCTAGTTATCACGGTTTCATTTAGTCAGTGCGCGAAGTGACATTTCTAACATCAATGGGAACGTCAAGTTGCAAAGCTCCTACGCCATCGTCCATTCGAAGCTTGAGCCGAGCTATGTAGGATCTGAAGCATATACAACTCTCAAAGGCTGGCGGTATTATGGGCCCTGCTACACTTCTTTTCTTGAATGGAGGTTGTTTGAGATTTACAGTGATGCGCCTTTGCAGTTCGGAGTCCCAGTCGGTAGAATTGATTTCAGTAACGAGAAGCGGTACACGATCAATCTTTACTTGTAACTCCTGTATGGCTAACACATCGCTATGTAAAGATTTGGGGACTATCTGCTCTAGCGGTGTTTCAATGTTGGCGCTATGAGACATGAACCAAGATTGCAAATCATCTAGACGTTTTGCATACTGTTGAAACTCGGTCCTGATTTCGTCCCCCTTCCGCAGCAGGGCGGTATGGCTCAATTTTATCGGAATGGCCTTATTGGACATACCCGTAAAACTAATTAATTCTGCAGAGATAGCGTTGATAGTCGGGGGTTTACCATCACTGTTGTTGGCGGGCTTGCATTCCAATTCAATCTCGAGGTCTGGTGACGCACTACTAGAAAATTGGGACAGCCTTAGAAGATTTTCTTGTTCATATTTGGTCTTCAGTTCGAAGCGGTTTTGATGATCAATTAATATTGGTGGTCGGTAAGGTAACACAACATTCGGGGTTCGTATTCTGCCAACTAAAATTCCTGCCTTTTGTTGTGGACGATGAATTAGTTTAGAAGCCCAATTGGGTTCGACTTTGTAAACCAATTCCATTTCTATTGCATAAGGGGTTTTCTCTGAATTAGCACCAACTCTTCTTGGAAGGGGCAGTAATTGACGCTCTTTTGATCTAGAAACATCTAACTCCAGATCTTCACTGGTAAAATATCCCTTTTCATCATATTTTCTCCTGGCTAATTCTAATTTTGCAATATGCGTTTCTGCTTTACCAATCAATATCTCTAACTCGCTACTACAATCCCTCCTTTGTCCAGATATCGATTCAACAGTTGCTGGAATAACCCTAATACTGTATTCGGATTGTTTCATGTTAAATAATTCCTTCGTCTTGTTATTTCTACCGACTAAAACTGCCTTGACTGAATAATTGATACAAACGTCATCATTTGCCAAATCATCCACCCATATTGGACCACCTCTAGTTGTAGCTCTACCATAGCCAAATTGGCGGTTAATTTGAATGCCTCTATAATCGCACCCCTCACGGTGTTTATCAATTCCCATGCTCGGCGGCAACGCAAAATGTTCACTCATTCCATGCGGACACTGTGATTCTAACAACTGATCAGGAATTTTAAAACTAAAGAATTTTTTATAGCGACCATGAGATTGCAATAGTTTATTATGAGGGAATCCTAAAGTCGCTTTATCATGATGATCAAACTTCCCAAAATTTTGGTCAGTTGGAACCGATGATTCAACATGAAATTGAGCCCAGCTTGCACCCATATCTGCCATACGTAAAATGTTTTTGGAAGTTCTAGTCATTTGATTGCGGTCGACGACTGCATTTGTGCCCTCGAACATTACGTAAAACATTTCAAACGTTATTGGCTTGTCAGAATTGTTACTTACGACAACCATACCGTGAACAACATCACCGGAAGTGTATTCTTTTAAAACGTTAGGCAGTTCCAATGGTTCCCCATATTTGGGAGCATTAGGAGTAACGTGAATCTCTATAGTAAACGGTGAATCGACTTCAGGCAATTTATGAAGATTATCCATACTTACATTAGTGATACCACTACCGACACTATCTTTTAATGAATCATCAGCATCTGAAATCGAATCAAATGTGGCTACACTAGGTCTCTGCAGTATAGGTCTATCAATTTCCTCATAACTGGGGAAATTTTGTTGCAATTCATCTTCTTCCACTGGGACGTTCAGGTAATACCTGTTGAAGAAATCAAAAGAGGGTAAAATATGAGCAAGCTCATCTATTTCTTCATTAGCCGTCATTTTAACAATTGTTCACCCTAATCCGAGAAACAGAGATCGAAAATAAATCTCGGCACCAACTAAGATCCCGGCATATTTAATACTAGAGAATAATAGCCAAGAATAATTTTTCATGATCTAGATACAGTCTCTATTCATCGTATTCCCTTAAACTGTCAACTGCATTATTTTTGGATGATTGCTACAGATGGATTTAACGGTCCGCAGCCTCTAAATGCGCTCCACCATCCACCGGGTATTTAGGATCTGCGTGTCAGCCATATTACCTCCCCATCTGGATTATGACTCACAAGCATTTTATTTGCTTTTTCCAATCGAAGAGATAGCAGTCTAATCTGATTGAATTGTGTCTAGTACGTCAGTACTTGCCATTTCTTTCAGTGCTTTCAATCCTCGGTACTCAATGCTAGTCATCTCATCTTATCTAATTTACCAATTTGTAAATACGCGCGGCGCTAACAACGTTAATCAGCCGTTAATCAGCAAATGAAAATACGAATAAAGAAGCGTTAGAAAGGCTTTATAGATCGCCTATCTATCTATCGATCTACATAACTACCGGACCTTCTATCACATGTTCACACTGTCTGTACGCAATGAAAAATCGCATCATTTATTAAAACACTATACTAATAATAATGTTGCCCACTCACGACAAATGACAAGCAATTTCAACTAGAAGCTGTCACCATCGTTAGCTGCTAAATATACACTTAGTGACGACGAGAAGCGGTGATGATGTTTTGCATCTCTTCAACCTTAGCCTTAGCTCTGACGAAAGAACCAAGTCTCTTCTTGGCGACCTTTCTAGCTCTCTTTTCACCGGAGTTTCTGATCAAATCGATCAATCTTCTTTCATATGGAGACAAACCAGCGAATTCTCTGACAAGGGAACGCACGAACTTGACTCTGTTGCTAGATTGACCCTTCTTGTAGGAGATCTTGGCAGGTGGGGTCATTGGAGTGACCTGCTTACCCTTGTTCAAACCAACGGCAATACCAGATTTGACGGCCATCTTTGGTGTTCTTTGGCGATTATGCGTAGGTTCACCTCGCTATTCCGTGTTTTGTAATTATCTTTTCACCGTCTTTCACTTTTGTCAAAAGGTGCAAGAACCTGCTGCGTGGCCTACGATGCGTCATCCACTGGAAAGAGGATGAGTCGGGTAGGAGAGTGTTTGGTGGGAGATACTAGGCGGAGCGATTCCAAGCTAGGCGGAGGGTAGGAGGAGCTAGAGGAAGCGATGGGAAGTTGGAGGCAGCTGCGGAGGAAGTGTTAGGGAGGATTAGAGGAGAGCTCTGCCTAGCATCCTTCGTGTTCCTCTCTTTCGAAAAGCAGGCGACGCAATTTTTCTTGAGAAGAAAGAAAAAAGTTCAAGAAACAAGCGGATGTAAAGGTGTTAAGGTGGTGAATGGGTTCTAAATCTGGAGACAGTCACTCGAAAAGGAAGAGATAGCGGTACATTAATTTTTAAAAAAGTAGTATAGTAAAAAGCAATCTATGTACAAGTCTTCGCCAAAACTATATCTAAGCTATGCTAATGCTCTTCAGATCAAATCCGTGGTTGTCCAATCTTTCCAAAACTTCTTGGACCTGTAAATCTTGATGCTTGTCTAAGAATTCCTTATAAGTCAAATCACCATGGCTTTCTCTCACCTTTTGTCTCTCCAATGGAAAAAGGTATTTTAGAAGCTTTCTCTTACCAACTGTGACCTTAACTGGCGAGCCATTTACGGTTTCATTGTAATAAACGGTCACAGGTTTACCATCTTCAGAAGTGACAGTAACAGCATCCTTATGTGGTCTATTGGCCTCCTGTTCTTTCCGTGTCATGATACGATATCTTAATTTCCATCCAGTAGGCCCTAATTCTTTAATTCTTGCAGATTTGTCCTTCGTTAAATAGTTATCGATACCACCTTCTTTGCTTATGGTTCTCAAAACTTTGGCAGTCATTGGTAAGGAAACTTTACGGTTTAAAGTTTCACTCCAGAGACCTTTTCTTATAACATTTGGTAGCCATCTTCTTCTAGTCTTGGTCTTCGATTCAGCAACGTTATTACCGTACTGCACATAGGATGCACCGTAAAGACCCTTATTGCTCTGCTTGAAAACACGGGATTCACCATACTTGTAATCTGGGAACTCTTTATCCTCTCTGGGGACCCAAAGTGGTTTAGTATCACCAACACGGTATATGGGCTGTTGAGCTATTCGTCTGTTTTCTACCAATCTCCACTGTCTCCACGAAACAGCTGCCGCAGAAAAGGCTCGCTTGAAGTTCAAAGTGCCAAACATCTTCGATTGACCTTAAAGGTTCGATAGATCGGATTCAAGTCTTTAAACTCTGCTTTTGTCGTTGGAATTTTCCAGCCTTTCATTTTTTTTCAATTGGCTTCCTTGAAAATTAACATGTGGAAAAAAAGATAAGCACAAGTTAGGGACGTTTTAACACATATAAGAAACCTATATACAAGGAACACTGCAAAAGACATTCATTAAAATAATATTCCGTATTTTTTTAGGATTTCTAATGGAGAGTGTTAGAAATAGAAATTCCAAAATGGATATAGCAGTTGATGACAGCTCAAGAGAGTTCGACAGTTCTGAGCTAGAGTTTGAATTTGGTGGTGAGAGGATAAACAGTAATAACCGTGAGCGTGGTCAGGAGGGAGTTGAAGAACCGTCGCCAAGTTTGAGTAGAAGAGCTTCCAGCATATTTTCTATATCAGCACCACCTTTGAATCCACCCGACGAGACTGATATTCAGAAATTTACCAGTGACGATTTCCACTTTAGCATGTTAAGAAATTTACATCTTGCAGATTTTATTACGATGCTGAACTGCTTTTCAGGATTTTACTCCATTGTCAGCTGTTTGAGATTTACTTTAACAGGCAAACCCCATTATGTGCAGCGTGCTCATTTCTTCATCTTCTTGGGTATGTGCTTTGATTTCTTTGATGGTAAAGTGGCTCGTTTGAGGAATAGGTCATCCCTAATGGGACAAGAATTAGATTCCTTAGCAGATTTGGTTTCATTTGGTGTTGCGCCCGCTGCTATTGCATTTGCCATTGGTTTTCAAACTACTATAGACGTTTTGGTACTTTCATATTTTGTTCTTTGTGGATTGGCAAGATTGGCAAGATTTAATGTTACCGTTGCACAGCTCCCTAAGGACGTCAGTGGTAAATCCAAGTATTTTGAAGGGTTACCGATGCCAACTACTTTAGGCTTAGTTGCAGCAATGGCATTTCTTGTCAGAGAAGGTCTTATCCTTGATAATTTACCATTTTCAATTTTCAGACAAGGCCAATATTTTGAGTTTCACCCTGCTATCATTATTTTTTTCCTTCACGGTTGTGGTATGATTTCCAAGAGTTTAAAGATTTCAAAACCATAAAGTTTATGACGATATCCTTGCTAAGACGTAAAATGACTACGACTATAAGAATTACTTAGACAACATGCACGAATACTCAGAGGATTGAAAAAAAAAAGAAGAAAGAATAGGAGGATTAATGAATCGGATGTTGGGCATTGAGCTATTAAATTACCCTTGGTGTCTCCACGATGTCAAAGGTCTAATTTTCTAGAGAGAGAGAAAAAAGGATAACGAACAGCATATGTAGACACCTATCAAGGATGACAATAGTTACTCGTTTATGACTGTGTAATAAACTTGTTATTTAAAGGCGGCAAGCGATCTTAGACTGCCCTTCCTTTTATTCATTTCTTCTTTCAATCGGGTTAGGTATTAAAAGTGAAAAAATAATTGCCATTCCCGGGAATCGAACCTGGGTCTGCTCGGCCACAACGAGCTGTACTAACCACTATACTAGAATGGCTAAAACTCTTGTTGTTCTCCTTCCTCAGCAAGCACTCTATCTGGTATAATAGTAGCAGAAGAACTTAGTATAATATGGTCTCTATTTCTCAATTAGCCTAATAGTAATTGAGTAATCCACGAACTGATCATACGCCCTCTGAATACACTTGATGTTGAGTTTGTTACACACTCCTAGCATATTGTTACTTAGGAAAACATAAGAGAATCAGCAAGTATAATCGGTTAGAGTACTGATCGATTGCTATCTGTCGGCTAAATGATCCTTAGTTATGTATATGCCTGCATGTGTTTAGACGAGTACATAACAAACCTTTGAAAATGGGAAGGACCCTGTAATTGACGGTGAAAAAAGTAAGATTCAAAAATTTGGCGATGCAGAGATATTCAACTACTCCTAAGAGCCCATATTTACATAGTTTTCAAAGAAATAGATTTTTCAATGTTTTATCTGTCCTTGTAAATTATCCTACTCTACAAATTTTCCAGCTCAAAGGACTCGTCCAATTCTGTGTTGGGTACTCTTGTATAGGATCCTTTCTTTTTTGGTGCGGATTGTGCACTCCCAGGTTGGCTCTGGTCAGTTTCAAAATCGTAACCGTGTTCCAAATCATCCGCCCATGAGACTCTTTTATTTTGAGAATCATGCTGTCTACGGCTTGGATTGATAAGAATCGCACGAGTCTTGTTGGTATGTTTCCTGATGTAAACGTAAAGAATAAAAGAGCCCAATAAGAGGACGACGAGGACGGTAATACCAAAGATTTTGAATGTACCTTGACGTCTTCTCCTCTTTTGATCTTGCTCCTCCTTATCTTGATTTGGCTTTTCACTTGGTTTGTCTTCATCGCCCTTGTTCTTATCGTCAGAAGTTCCAACATTTGCACTTTCCTTACCATCATCCGAGGTACCAGATTGAGATTTCCCGCCTTCATTCAGATATTGATCAAACTGTTCCTCCAATGCTTCTTCACTAGTATCACCATCAGAAATACCTAGTACGCCTAACTTATTAGCACTATCAAAATCATCGATATCCTTTTCACTTGTTGTCACCAAAACGTCTTTACCGTCTAATTCCTCCAGGAAAACGTCGTCGAAATAGATGTCCACCACACCTCTACTGTATAGAGATTTATCATTAGGGACCATGTGTGAAGCGTTATAGACACTGATGTAGGTCAAATTTCTATCGGAAAGAACATTTCCCGCAACATGATCAGTATTAGTTTCAAAATCTCTATATCTCCAACCATATTGTCTAGCTTTACTGGAAAACCCCTTTTCGCCACTCCACTGAAGTTTGTCAATCATGTCAAGAACACCTTTTTCATTACAGAGTAAATCCATTTCACCATTGTAAAGAATGACTTTAAGTCCTGAATCCAATAAGGCCGGCAGTTTACGAACAGAAGGTACTGCCTTCTTGTTCTTCAAATGGAAATAGACGTCTAGATTACATTCTTTCCACTGCGGAACTTTTGAAGGATCCAAATTGAGGGCTTCCAAGATACCTGGTCTGTCGAAAAAGCCGGGGACATGCAAAACCTCCTCGGGCCAATTTGATCCACATGCAGGATAACTGTCTCTCAGATTGTACGAATACATATTCATACAAACCTCATTGGATGGAGTCTCAGCGGAAACATTCCTTGTTGCCGTTAATATCGTTTGTAAGATACTTTCACATTCCTCATATTGAAATGGCTGATGTTCATCTGAAGCCCTGTTCATAATTCTATCCTGGCATAATTCCTGTTCCCTCAAAAGTGTCCTAAAGTGGGGATTGCTTTGATCCACGATGCCCTTAGAGAGCGCAAATGGTAAATAGGCTAGCGATTGAGTATCAGGATCCATCCAGCCATTACCAACTAAAATACCGCGTAAATTGTATTTTTCCAAATCGTTGTGGGTCTGCTCATTTCTCTTTTGAATAGCTTCGGCTAAGAAGGGAACGTATTGGCCTGAATAACTTTCACCTGCAATGATTAAATCCTTGAATTGATCATCGGGGAAAACTTTAAAATAACTTTCCAAAAAGCTCATAAAGTGTTGTGTAGTCAAGGTTAAATCGTCATCAAACTTTTTTTCGTTACCATTAGAAACAGAGAACCCTGTATTGACTGGTTGGTCCACATACAGCAGATCAGCTCTTGTATGCCAGGAACCTTCATTGACCACTAATTTTAAATTTTTGTCAACTCTAAATGGTCCATTTTCCACCAATGCACCGTCCATAGACGAACATCCGGGGCCTCCATTTAACCAGATTATTAAAGTATTTAATGCTTTATCAGGTCTGCTGAATTTCCAGAAAAAATAGTCAATTTCATCCTTGTCGTCGGAGTTTAGCCGAGCAAGTGGCATATGTCCTGCATACATTTCTGGAATTGTTGACTTATCTTCAATTTCCGATAACCCTGGCAGAAGCTCAGGCGCAACACTATATTGCTTCTTTGAGGGCAGCGCCAGGCAAACTGCCCACAGAATCGCACTAAAATACCAAAACCGCATCATGTAGTTACAGTATGGTGTTGGTATCTAGATGATCAACGTGGTTTCTGTATAGATATATCTGTTTAGTTTGGTAGTTATCGTAAGTTTAGGTTAACTAAGAGAAGTCTTCCTCCTTAACAGCGAGATGGGTCGGATGTCCGTAGATAGAAGGCACGTGATACAATGGAAAAACAAGATACCGAAGACAAGCTGCGAAAAGAAGAAGATATGTAGCATCCAAATGGATGCTGCATCTTCTTTTTTGTCACCCATGGATTGCCATCGTTACTTGTATTGACCACCGTTACCATTGTTCCTTAGCACGTGATATACACGTGTGCGTCACCCACTGCTTTACTGCTCAAATGAGTCATAGCTCTAGAAATCCTCCCCCAAACTCCATGGATTTATCACGGCTACAAGGGGATGACGATCACACCACCATTTTATAGCTGGGTGACGATACAAGACCAGTTTGACGCCGATACTGCAGGCCGACACCGGCATTTAGCTCGGTAAATTTACATGCTCCCATCCACAGACTAGCGAAATCATGGCTCACATATTGATTTACTCACCCACCACCCTTCAGTTCCAAGATAATGTTGATGCCGTATTGGCCGGCAGCCTAACTCGCATCGGTAATTCTCGGTATTTTTTCTTTTCACCGGTCATGAATTTTACCGATAATAAACGAGATAGATAATATGACTGAAAAATTCCACCGTGATACCGAACCTCGAGAATATTTCATATTTAAATAACATAGAATACAGTATTTGCAGTTTGGAGCATTGTCAGGATCGTTGTTAGGATCACAGCTGCAAGAAAGATAGCTTTTACGAGTTTGAATACGTAACCTCCATTTCGAAACATGACTTTCCCAGAATCAAGAGATTTTTCATATCTTTTTTCTCAAGAAACCAAGTCGAGAAAACCATCACCATTGAAAACTTGCATCCACCACTTCTCGAATCCAAATTTGATCTTTTTGGGTGGTGGTTTGCCATTAAGTGATTACTTTCCTTGGGACAATTTGAGCGCAGAGTCCCCATTACCACCTTTCAGCAAGGGCATTGGTGCACCTCCAACTGGTTCCAAAGATGATACTTTGAACGTTACCGTTAAAAAGAACGAAAAAACCGGTAATGATATCCCATTGGCCAGAGCATTGCAATACGGTCACACCTACGGTCAGCCTGAATTACTGGATTTTCTAAGAGGTCACACCAGAGAAATCCATGACATGAAATATGCTGACTGGGATCTTATTGCCTCTATTGGTAACACTAACTCATGGGAATCCACTTTGAGAATTTTCTGTGACAGAGGTGATGTAGTGCTAGCGGAAGAATACTCCTTTTCGTCTTCACTAGCTGCCTGTGAAGCTCAGGGCATTACTACGATTGCAGTTCCAGTTGATGCTTTCGGTATTGTGCCTGAAAAATTGGAAGATCTGCTTGATAACTGGACTCCAAATGCTCCAAAGCCAAAGTTACTCTACACTATTCCTACTGGACAAAACCCTACTGGTACTTCCTTACCGGGCGATAGAAAGGAAGCCATTTACCGTATTGCCCAAAAACACGACTTTTTAATTGTGGAAGATGAACCATACTATTTCTTGCAAGTCGGTGATTACATTGAAGATTTAAAGAAGAGAGAGCAAATTTACTCTGCTCCTAGACCAACTCACGAGGAGTTCAAGAAATCCTTGGTCAAATCATTCCTCTCCTGTGACACTGAAGGTCGTGTTCTTAGATTAGATTCATTCTCCAAAATTTTGGGTCCAGGTACTAGACTGGGATGGATTACAGGTTCCAAGAAAATTTTGCAGGCCTATGTCAGTCTTCATGAAATGACTATTCAATCTCCTTCAGGTTTTACTCAAGTGCTGGTCGCTGGTACTTTGCACCGTTGGGGTCAAGCTGGTTACTTGGACTGGTTGATTGGTCTACGTCATGAGTATGTTGGCAAGCGTGATCACACTATCGATTCTTTGGCCAAGTATTTGCCTAAGAGCGATGTTTTCAAGGTGGTGCCACCAGTAGCTGGTATGTTCTTTACCATAAATATTGATGCATCTGCACATCCTGAATTCAAGACCAAATATAACTCAGACCCTGCTAAAGTGGAGAATGCCATCTATGAAAAAGTCATCAGTCGTGGTGTCCTAGTGGTTCCAGGTGGCTGGTTCAGAACTCTTGGACAAACTAACCCACCTCTGCCTGACAAGAGCGATAAGTCTAAGGTAAATGAAATTTTCTTTAGAGGTACCTATGCCGCTGTTGCACCTGAAAAATTGGAAGAGGGTCTGAAAAGATTAAGTAATGCCCTCAAGGAGGAGTTCGGCTTCACCAATTAGATCAGGCTCAATCGAATAGACATAAAGCAACCTTGAAATTAGGTAACGTATATACTCAATCATAATTTATTCAAGAAAGGTAAAAAAAATAAGACTTATAAAAATTGGCACACTAGTAAAAGTTGGAGAGGGGTTTCCTTCTTGTGGAAATCAAGAGGATAATGGCTCTACATTCCAAATGGTGTTGGCGTATTCATCAATACACCTATCACTGCTAAAGAATCCAATGTTGGCAACGCTGAGGATCGATTTCTTAATCCATTCGTGTTTAGAGTGGTGGAACGTTTCATCAACCAGATGGTGTGTAGCAATGTAAGAATCGAAATCGTCACTCACAATATAGTAGTCACCTTGGTGTTTGATACTATCAATCAATGGTTTAAATTCACCCTTGTATTCTGTAAATTCGTCAAGTTTGTTTAAAACCCTTTCAAGAGAAGGTGGTAATGGTGCTTGGTTGTATTGGTGTTTAAATCTTAGATCTTCCACACTTTCACTCAAGTGACCAAACAAAAATATGTTATCTTCCCCGATTTCTCTAGTAATTTCAATATTGGCACCATCAACTGTACCAATAATCAAACCACCGTTCATCACAAACTTCATATTTGAAGTACCAGAGCCCTCCGTACCAGCGGTAGAGATATGCTCACTCAAATCACTTGCGGGCACAATAATTTCAGCTTTTGACACGTTGTAATCAGGAATGAAAAAAACCTTGAGCAAATCTTGAATCTCTTTATCGTTATTGATCACTTCAGCAACAGAATTGATTAGCCTGATTACCAACTTGGCCATGTAATAACCTGCAGCACTCTTACCACCAAATAGGGAAACTTTACGTGGATACTTCGATGCCACTTCCTCGATCGATTTACCCTCTTTGAGCATATCTTTCATACAGAAATATCTGTGGATTACACCGAAGATGTTCATCTGTTGTCTCTTGTACTCGTGCATACGCTTCACCTGGATATCGAACAACGTGTTCCTAATGTGTTCCTTGTTAATGACATCAACACCACCATTTAATTCCTTGATGTAAGCGGCCAGTCTTAATTTATTCTGCTCCTTCACAGAATTCCACTTTGCTTGAAATTCAGGATCATCCGCTTTCTTAGCTAAAGCAGTTAACTTGGACATATTCAATAGGTAATCTTGTTTAGGATCTCCGATGGCATCCCCAATTAATGCTGCAAGCTCCGGATTAGCCTGCTTCAACCATCTTCTAGGAGTAATACCATTGGTAACATTCGTAAACTTCTTGTTGCCGAAAACTTTAGCAAAATCTTTGAATATGGTTGTTCTAATCAACTGTGAGTGCAATTCTGCTACGCCATTAACGTGATGAGAGCCAATAACCGCCAAGTAAGCCATTCTAACTTGTCTTTCAGGTGACGCCTCTTCGATGATGGAAACATTCCTTAAGATCTCAGTATCCTTGGGGAATTTCTTGTGCACCTCTTGTAAAAAGAACCAATTGATATCATAGATGATTTCCAAATGCCTAGGCAATAAATTACCAAACAGGTTAATTGGCCATTTTTCCAGCGCCTCTTGCATGACCGTATGGTTGGTATAAGCAAAGGTATGGGTAACAATATCCCAAGCTTCATGCCAATCCAATTTTTCTAAATCGACCAGAATTCTCTGTAATTCCACAATTGCTAGAGTTGGGTGAGTGTCGTTCAATTGAATAGCGATTTGATCGGGGAATTCACGCCATGGTCTCCTAGATTTCTTGAATCTTCTGACGATATCGTGTAGGGAAGCAGCACACCAAAAGTACTGTTGTTTCAATCTCAATTCTTTACCTTCAGTGAAGTTGTCATTTGGATAAAGGACGGCAGTAATTGATTCTGCACGCTGTTGCTGATCCACAGAATTTTTGTAGTCACCGCTATTAAATTTAGCGAAGTCAAATTCTGTAGTAGGTTTTGCCTTCCAGAGTCTTAAATTGTTTACAGTACTGGTCTTGAATCCAGGGACAGGGAAATCGTAGGCAACTGCAAGGACTCTTTCACCACCTACCCACTGGGATGGTGATAATGTAGTCGTGTCCCCGTTGGCCCTGTCAACGTAACCATAGAAGGTGATGGGCACTTGAATTTCGGTACGTTCAATTTCCCATGGATTACCGCTATTCAACCAATAGTCTGGGGTTTCGACCTGGTAACCATTGATGATCTTTTGGGCAAAGATACCATATTCGTATCGCAAACCGTACCCCCAAGCTGGAATATTTTTAGTAGCCATCGAATCGATAAAGCAAGCTGCAAGACGACCCAGACCACCGTTACCAAGACCGGCATCCGGTTCCTTTTTCAAAACAGTTTCCAGATTGAACCCCAAGTCGTCCAATCCCCTTTTGACAAATCCCCTAGAGGTATTGTCTTCAGTGCTACCAAGTTTACCATCGCTTGACATATTGATCAACGCATTGTCTAATGCACGACCCATCAAGAACTCTAAGGAAAGATAGTAGACACGTTTGGGTTCCCTGGTGGTAATTTTTTGCTGAGTCGTGTTCCAATCAATCAATAGATTGTCACGGACAGATAAGGAAGTAGCCTCGTAGGCAGCTAATTCATCGCAATTATACATGGAACGAGCCAGGCTGGTTTCAACATGACCCACAAATTTTTTTGCAAATCCATTCTCCTCATCAAACTTCTGAATCCCATTTTTTTGCCAAAGTTCTCTAGATCTCAAGGGAATACTGGCATCAATGGTCTTAATTTCTTGAGGCAAAAACCCTGAGACTCTTCTAGTTAGACGTGGAACATGTTGAGGTGAACGTGGTTCTCCTCTTATGAGGTCATTGCTGGTACTGAAGCTAGGAGCCATCGCTCGAATTTCCTTTATTGGCCCCTCCCGTTGAAATCACTCGAAGCTGGAGACTTTCAAAAATTTCCAATGACATCCTTCTTCGATGTTGAATTTCGTCGGTAGAAACCATGCTTATATACCTCAACCAATCTAGAGCCTTCCCTCGTTTGGGATGTGCCCCCTTCCATAATCAATCTCCATGTTTAGTTTTTCAAGGGTGATAATGGGCCAGCATCACCCCGCCAACTTAAAATAAAATAAATCATGATAATAATAATGACAATTCCTATAATGGCACCTATTTTAAGACCTCTATCAGATAATTTCTCCTTGATTTCGACCCTTTTACGAGCTCCCCTTTAGTGTCCGTTGTAAATCAGGTGAGCTCATCAATATCTATAATTTTTTTTCCTCCGGTCTGCCATGTTTGAAGGTAAGACTAGTACGGTTATCTTACCTGCTTCTGAATGTAACTGGTAGGCTCCGGAGATCTTGTTGAGTGATAAGGGCAACTCATCTCAATTGTACAACCTGAACTGCCTATGTTGTTTCATGGCGTGGAGAAAAGCAAATAATAACTGTATACGGTCGGATATTCGCTCTATGCCTACGGCTGCACTCACGATTGCTGGTGCTCTTGGTCGTCTTCTCCTTCCTCGTGGTCAATTGATTCTAGCATTTCACAGTTTGGATGGATCACGTAAACCACACCGTGGGGGTCAGATTGAGGCGTTTGTTCCATTGGGTCTTCCATGGATCCAATGCCCAATTCATGTCTTGTACCGTGGATCTCCATGAGAATTCTGTCTCTAACCAATCGTTTCAATACCTTGAATGCTAATTTTCTCTCTTGCCAATATTCGCTTTCCGAATTCAAATCATTCTCCTTCTGTAAGAGATACCAGTCAACAATGTCATTAGCTGTCAATTCCCTACCATCGCGTCTTTCCACTTCAGCGATCTTGTGAACGATTAGATTCATCATTGAAACGTATTTGTCGTAAGAGACCTTAGTCTTGGCCTTGTCTTTTTGAGGAGCTTGCATCAAGAAGGGTGTTCTACTCGCGCTTGGTGAGGTTCCATCGGCACTTGTCTCGGGTTCGTGTAGTTCTTGCTGTTGTTGTTCTGGGGCCGCATCTTGACCGTCAGCGGTTAGCTCTTCGTCGTCTTCCACTTCAACGTCTTCCACGTCCACGCGGATGATACTTTGTCTCAGCAGATCATAAGCCTCAGCGACAAATGCCGGAGTAATTTCATCGACACAATTAGCTCTGGCGATGGCCTCTGACAGTCTAATCATACTTTCAAGCTGTCTCACAGTAATTCTGTAACTCGATCTGCTGAACCCTTGAGCATCGTCTGTTCTCAATTCCTTATATTTGTTAATGAGGAATTCCCGTGCACCTTCCGTAAGGATTGGTTTGAAGGTTCTTGCATATTTGATGTAACGACGAAGTTGGTCTGCATTGTAAGGCGGATCGATAGCATCGTCTTTCTTCATGTGCAGATCAACAATGTGGGATGCCAATTCTGTATCAATTTTCTCATTACAATCATCTAGAATGACGAAAAATAAATCGAATCTTGACATGATAGGAGCTGTCATATTTAGATTACCCCTCAGAGATAGTTTTCTGTTGTATCTACCACCAACGGGATTTGCTGCCGCCAAAATAGAGGTTCTTGCATTCAAGGTAGCATGAATACCAGCTTTGGCAATAGAAATCGTCTGCTGTTCCATTGCCTCGTGAATGGCAACTTGGTCAGAAATATCCATCTTATCGAATTCATCAATACAACAGATACCGTTATCCGCAAGCATTAGGGCACCCGCTTCAATGGTGTAGTCACCACCTTCTTCATCTTTCACAACAGCAGCAGTCAACCCCGCGGCGGAAGATGCCTTACCAGAAGTATACACTGCCCTATTGGCGAACGCGGTCACATATTTTAAAAATTGAGACTTGGAAGTTGAAGGATCACCAACGATGCAAATATTTATATCACCTCTTAATTTGATTCCCTCCACGGTACTCTTGTGAACACCACCTAACATCTGTAAAAGAATTCCCTTTTTGAGGGGCTCATGACCAAATACAGCTGGCGCTATCGATCTCACCAATTTATCATAAATGTGTTCATCTTTGACCATTTCCTTCAGTTCATTAATCTCATTGCTGTTCAAACTGTTCAAAAAAACTTCTTGATCCTTTTCATAATCTTGGTACAAATTGCTTGCTTGTAAATTGTTAGCCATCTGTAATCCGTTTTCACTATTCGATTCGGATTTATTACTGTCAATGTTAGAACCCACACTTACAACGTGACATGCAAGAAAACTTATGGAATATGTTAAATCACGTACACCTAAGGCTCTTAGACCGCCGACACCACTGTTTAACCCTTCAGAACTTCGACTGATACCTCTCGTATCTAAAGTAGAAGAAGGTTTGACACCAGGAAGTCCCAATTGGCTTACATTAGGTACAACGATTTCCGTCCCCGTAAATTTACAACGATCACCAGGTTTGGCTCTCTCCACACATTCACCTCTTAGAATGACGTCCAGCGTACGTGGCATGGAACCTGTTGGGATATCATTAGCATTTTCTTGAACTCTTGCCTTTTGCCAATCGATAAATCTAGAACGAGATACGTTCAAAGTCCAAAAAGCCCTATTTTCACAGGAAGGATTGGGACAAAAACTTGGTTCCACATATTTGAATGCTTGCTCTACATTATCCACTATTGCACGACACAGATCACAGGTGAAACTTGCCTTGTACAACTCAGGCCTTACTTCTGAAGTTCTCGTCACTGTTCCTGATATGCTTAACAGAGATCCAATCTTCTCAGATCTTATGTCACGAATTCTGTGAACTGTTGGTAGATTGAAAAAACTTATTTGGAATACACGCTCGGTTTGTTCTGGTGAAGAAGTGCTACCACTAGCTGTAGCGGTCCCCGTTTCATTATTACCACCAGAAGATGAAAACATTCCACTATCAGGATTTTGACTCGTACCTTGAGTATCTCTCATTTCTTCATTTTCATCCTGTGTAAGCCTTCCAGGAGTATCACCCGTAATCAATAACTCTGGTGCATACTTCCTAATCACTCTTCTTAAACCTTTGACCAAAAATGGCAAAAATCTATAGTACTGTTCCGAGATGGCCATGGCCAATGCACCATTCTCTCTTAGAGAGAGATGCTGATAGTCAATGTAAATAGTGTTTAGATCGTAAATCTTCATAAATTCGATCTGTGCCAAATAAACCTTATCAGCCTCACCTGATTCCGCATAGTTCACAGAGAATTCTTCCAAGAACTGTTCAAAAGCTTCTCTCACTTTTTCACCTGTCATATCATCTACTTTCTTGACATGATTGATAGCTCTTCTTCTGAGACCTTGCATCGGCAGATCTGCATCTACATCATGGGGTTGACTATCGGAAAATTGATTTTGAGAGCTAAATCTTGAAGAGGAAGTTGGACCCGGGGCACCAGATGGTTGGTTTTGTGATGAACTGGGGAATTGGTTTCTCAACCCTGTCTGAGATTCGTTCTCTAATCCACTACTACTACCAAACCCACCACCCAGTGATGATGGAGGAGGCGAAGAATTAGATACACGATTACTGCTAGGAGCATCGGATGGGAAATTAGATGGCATGTCTAAAACAATTGATTTTCTAAAACTGTTTGCTTGGCTCTTTTGTCTCTGTTTGATCTGCTAAAGATCAACATTGTTCATCGGAGGTTCATCTCGAGGGCAGATTTTTTTTCTCTTCCTCTTCCAACTTCAGCATTATATCCTTTTTCGGAAGTCATATTGGGTTTTCGCTCTGTTCCGAAAAAGTTACTGGCGGGCATTGCATTGTTAGTAGTGACAAATGGCGGGGATTACAGAAGAGAATTCTCAACCATTGAAAAACGATGGAAGAGTTAAGTTAACGACGTTTAGCTCTGTACTATCTTATTCCACAAGCTCTAGTCGACTTTCGAGGTGTTTGTCCGGTACCAGCTACGGGTAGGGAACATACAGGAAAAGAAAAAGATATGCGCAAGCCCGGAATCGAACCAGGGGCTCATCGATGGCAACGATGAATTTTACCACTAAACCACTTGCGCTCGTAGTTTCTGAATGTACACGTTATCCATCAGATCCTAGTGAACAGTATGTAGAATTGTGTAATTAGCGACGTAACCAACTGTAATCGAAGAATTGGGCTGCAACGAGGCAACATCGCTTCTGTTGCAAAGTACACGTTGGGAAGCCGATTTCTATAATAATTTTTTAATCGTTGTATTCTCATCGGCTACCATTATGATGTAAGTTTGATAGCTTCTCGGTCCCGCGATTATTGCAATCCGGCAAAACCGCACTTCTGGAGATTATAGATGTTCTTGCAGCACTATTGATGAATGATTATCGAGATATGGCTTCTCACCATTCTGGATTATGTCACTCGCTAGGAGTTATAGCTTACGGTCCTGAAGAAGAAACCATTAAGGTGGTAATGATAACTCTACAAAGCAGGTCCATAATGCGAACCCGATAAAGCGTGAATTCTTCTTTGGTGTTTGCCTAGATAACGGAATTTTTTCGGAAAAGGGTTTAAACTTTCTTTGAGCTATTGCAAGGCCCTATTCTTTTTCGTATGCACGAATGGGTCGTGGTTTCTGTTCCGCGAATCATTCATAGAAAACGTGGGAGAAAAACAGACTAATCGGAGTTTTCGCGGTGGAAAAGTAACTCCGAATCCTCCAAAAAGGTATTGGAACACCTTTTTCGGTGATTGCATTCACGACTTTCCTAGAACGTAATTCCGATTCCTTTATTCCTGGAAAGCTTCAACGTTCGTTATAGGATTCGGTAAGAAGCTCGACTCTTGTGTTTTAGACCATGGAAACCACCGAAAATAAACAGGCAAGACCCTGAGGAGATCGAAAAGGGGAGCTTTGTAAACAAAGAAGTGCAACGCCAACTTTGAGTTGTAGAAAGGAAAAGAACTGAAAAGGGAAAAGCCATATCATGCACATCATCAAAACTTCAGCGGCTAGGCCACCCGAGTACCGGCTTCTGTAAAGAAAAGAAGAAAAGAAAGAAAAAAAAACTTGAGGGCAACTGGAATGGTATCGCAACCCTTCCTTGAGGCGTTGCTAGTTTGGGGATCGATTAGGCGGTTTGCCTGAAGTAAACGGTCGAGAGAACATATTTTGCTTTCGGTGGTGCACAAAAAATAGAGGCTTGTAATTTCTCGTTATTGGCACCCTATACCGTTCATGAGAGGATAAACAAAAGATTCACAGTGAATTACTCGTTTAGTCATTGGCGGCTAATTAGTCACGGAAAACGGAGGTTCAGATTTGAGCGGCTGAGCCTATTGTCACAGTCGTTGTCCTGGTTACGGATAACCGCATCTGCGAGATTCACCGCCTCAAACACGAAAAATTTAGTTGAAGAACTCCTCGTAGGGGGCTCGAACCCCTGACATTTCGGTCCCTCGTTCTTGCTTAAAAGCCGAACGCTCTACCAACTGAGCTAACGAGGACGAGTGCTTCTTATCGGTCGGGGAATTTCAGAGCCCCTTTTCAACAACTCCACATTACCTCAACTTCGGAGATGACATTTACAAATCAAGAATCAAGTAACTATTACACACATAAGTATCTTCTCTTTCTGAACCTCACCAACACTTGCTGAAGTAGCACACACACCAACATTTGTAAAACCTCATAACTGCTGATGCTACCCACGTACCATATCCTCACTCCTACCACTTCGTTTTCGTTACAATTTATTTTCTAAATAGCTACCACAAAAGAGATCTTGTGATCTTTTCCATATATATTGTACAACGAATTTGCGTTTTTCTGTGCTTCCCAATTGAGCGAACCTTCGAACAGCGAAGCTTTCCTAGATAAACAAGCGCTCTTTTAGGCAATTGTAAACATAGATCGATCTAGTTTGTGTTATTACCTTTTTGGATAATATTGGAACAAAGAGAACAGTGTGAAAAAAAGAAGATCTCACTAACTGCTAGGGAATATATTTCATACACAACCGTTTTAGTGTATTTTGAGATTGTTTTCCACACAACATCCTTCATAGATTCTCTAAAGGATAATAACAATAATAGCAACCATAAAAAGAAAAACAACCACTTACTTTACGGAGGTTGTTGTTTCTTTCAATCAGGTTCTACAAAGTTTACTTTTGAACTTCTTGGTCAATTTACTGCCGTCACCCAGAGCTTCACAGAGGATAATACCCGCTGTCTCCTTTCCTTTCCTTCTCAATACACCTACACCAGGACTCTGAGCCTTGCGATAGATTTAGAAGAATTGATTGAGTAGGGAAAACCCAAATTTTGACGCATTCGATCCAAAGCTAAAAGATTTTTCACTTTATTTTCTGTTCAATTGTGCAATAACTGATTTTGGGAAAACAGAAACAAAATTCCTCCTCCTCCTTCCCTTCTTTTACTTTATTAAGTTGTTAATTAGTTCCACTCCCATTCCTTTCAAATTCTACTGGATTTAATTTGATTTCAAGGATTGGACTTGCACTCATTCAGAACTAACAACAACTTTCTCTGCACCTATTTGAAGATACTGTGAGTTTATTTGAATGCAATTGTTGTTGTAATTAGTTGCAACATTCTGTCCATTCTTTTTTTTACTCTCTCTCAAGTAAACACAGAGGTTTTAGAGTTCCCGCAGATTTTGGAGACTTATTTCTTCTAGATCCCTACTGCATTAAGATACCAAGGAACTTTTCACAGGGATTCCTCTTTCCATCGACTTTATTAGTCTTTCAGTTCAATCGCTAATTTTCAGTTCAACCACCAGTTCAATTCACTTTTTTTTCTGTCTACCTTTATTTTCATTGCATTGCATATTTCCAATTAATTTGCATTAACAAACTAATTTTTATTAACCAAGATTCACAGAATTGATTTGTGTGTGTCTTGATGTCTTCTAACTCAGAGAATATTGAAAATACGCAAAACGATAGGTCGGCAAGGCTATTGAGAAATGTACAACGTTCAGCACTTAATAACGTGACAAATACCTTCATCTCCCAGGATAATGTCAGTCAAAATACGGCCTTGAGAAGTTTAAAATCTACATTGAATGTGGCTAAAAAGGATAGCTCCCGAATTTCGCAATTTGGAAAAGAGCCCTTCGTACACCCAGGTCTGATAAGTTCGTCGACGGCGCTTAGTACGAGTGAAAACATCAAGAAACCGGATATTTTAGAGGATAAAGAAAATCGTGAATCGTATTCAAAACCCTTACCATCTATCGAAGAAGAAACTCATAGAACATCATGTGAGAGCGACGAGGCTGCTACGACGGCGACTGCTACTGCTAGCAGTTCATCTTCAGAACAACAGCAGCAGCAGCAACAACAGCAACAGCAACAGCAGCAACAGCAACAGCATAGTGAACAACAACGACAAACAGCAGCCTTTGACGTTAAGAAGAAGAGGCCAATCTCCACGGTAGTAGAGCAGGACGTGCCTAAAAAGTTCAAGGTTTGCGACGAAAATGGGCAAGAAGAATACGAATGGGAAGATTTAGATGCTGAAGATGCTAATGATCCTTTCATGGTGAGGGAATATGTCAATGAAATTTTTGATTATTTGCATCATTTAGAAGTTATGACACTTCCAAGGGAAGAAAATCTGTACAAGCATAGAAATATCAGGCAAAATCGAGATATCCTAGTCAATTGGTTGGTTAAGATCCATAATAAGTTTGGGCTTTTACCAGAAACGTTATATTTGGCGATTAATACGATGGATCGGTTTTTATGCAAGGAATTAGTTCAATTGGATAAATTACAACTTGTCGGAACGTCATGTCTTTTCATAGCATCCAAATACGAAGAAGTTTATTCACCAAGTATTAAACATTTTGCATCAGAAACTGACGGGGCTTGTACAGAGGATGAAATTAAGGAAGGTGAAAAATTTATTTTAAAAACTTTAAGCTTTAATTTGAATTATCCAAATCCAATGAATTTTTTGAGAAGAATTTCTAAAGCAGATGACTACGATATACAGTCACGAACGTTGGCTAAGTTTCTTCTTGAAATATCGTTAATGGATTTTAGATTTATCGGAATCTTGCCATCATTATGTGCTGCTGCTGCAATGTTTTTATCAAGAAAAATGTTAGGTAAGGGTAAATGGGATGGTAATTTAATTCATTACAGTGGTGGATATACGAAGGAACAATTAGCACCAGTTTGTCATATGATAATGGATTATTTGGTGAGTCCCATGGTGCATGACGAATTTCATAGAAAATACCAATCACGAAGATTTATGAAAGCCTCTATAATATCCGTTCAATGGGCATTAAAAGTAAGGAAGAACGGATACGATATAATGACACTGCATGAATAGGTGCTACCCCATTTCTTTTGTTTTTGGTTTTTCTATTTTTTCTTTATTCCTTCTCCTTTTTTTTTCTTTCTTATCTTCCTTTTATCATTATTATCATAATAATTATCACCATTAACTATTTCTTCGTCTGAGGAGTATACCAATTCAATTCCTAACTTCTCTAATTTTATAACTTTTTCCTCATTTTGTATTTTCCTATAATATCTAATGTGTAGTTTAATTATTTAATTTCAAAAAACGAATAATGCAAATTGCTGTACGTTAAGCTTTATTTAATATTACACTGAAAACAACGAATCTAAGCTATCGTTTTCTACCTGTTTTTTACACCAGTCGTAAACTTTGTAGTAAATAGCACCATACTTTGGCTTCTTAAATTTTAGGATCAGGGAATCTAATCTTGTCTGTGGAGATGCAATTTCATTAACTAATTCTTTGCAGAGGTTTTGGAAACTTTGATCGTTTAGGGCATCGATATCACCACTATAATGTTTGAAAGTTTCATCCCAGATTGGATTGTTTCTTTGCGATATTCTTCTAGCTACGAACATGGACATCGCACTCATTACTGAAGGTTTAACGTTAATAAATTTATGACAGCACATGGTATATTCTAATAAGAATTTGCCCATACTTCTAGTTTGGAAATCATAGGAATCTGCCTTGGAAATTCTCCTTAAAAAATTCATTGGATTTGGCCAAGCAATATCAAATGACAGGGAGGTTAACATGAACATTTCTGCACTTTTAATATCATGCTTCGATGCAGCCCCATCTGTGATGTATGCATAATCGGATAATTTTGGTAAAGTAACCTCTTCAAATTTTGCCGCTATGAATAAAGAAGTTACCGCCAGCAGTTGCAACTTGCTTAAAGTAACTTTATTTTTTGCTAGGAATCTATCCATAATGTTAATCGTTAGGAAAAGGGTTTCAGGATAGCACTGAAACTTCTCATGAACTTCAACTAACCAATCCACCAAAATTGCCCTCATTGATGGTCTTAAATGATATGGTGATTCTAAATTCTCCAAATAATTATGAGTGGGTAATGTTTCCATCTCCCTTTTATAAAGATGTTCAAAAATCTCATCGGTATATTCTGTTACCATGCAAATATCTGTCTTTTCATCAGAGTCCAAATCCTTCCATTTACGTGGAGAAGAGGATTTGACCCTTTTAACACTCTTGGATTCTTCTACTTCCTCTTGTTCTTCTTCATCTCTATATATGGATCTTTTTCTTGTTGATGATAATGAGGATAATTCACTAGGTTCTCTTCGTATCTTCGTGTTAATCCCGGTCTGTTGATGCTGTAGTGATTGATGATATTGTTTTTCTAGCGGTTGTCTCTGTTGATTTACAGGTACTTCTGTCAATGCCCTTCTATTTCTTACCATTGGTGTCGATAAATTAGCACTACTATTAGCATTCGTATTCGCGTTAGAACTAGCACTTTGTTGGTTTTGAGGAGTAACGAAATTATCGGCATTAAACGTGTTAGATCTTTTCAGCGTAGAAATTCTGCTCTTCTCTTTTAAATCGGTTGTGTGTGTGTTGGCACCAGTGTTGGCAGCGCTTACGGTATTTTCCATATTTCCTCCACTGGTTCTCTTAACGATATTGACATTGCCGCTGTTATTGTTACTTCCCATCGTTAGAAATAGAAATTAATGTAAACTACAATAGTGGGCTATGGGCAAAATCTTATCAGCGATGGGTTGTAATTGGCGAGGTAGAAGAAGGAATAGAGAAAGAGGATCTCAAAGTAATTTTGCAATCTAAAACTCTTTTTAAATATAATGTATGCTGTTCAAAGAAAAGGCGCCAAAACTGAAGTGGGAGTGAGAAATAGTTATAAAAAAAAAAGATGGTCTTACGCGACCAGCCTAAAAGGATCTAAGGCTTTATCACTAGTAGGGAAAAGTTATGCCTGGCGAAACTTCCCTTACTTGAAAAGATATATCTTATTTTATTGAAATATTTTCGTATCTCTACGCTTTTAGTATGCGGTTCAGCCAATTAGTATTGTAAAAATCCATGTAGGGTTTGAAGGCTGAACAGTAATTGTCAAGCCGTTCGCATCTTTTGCCAAATATTGTCACAAACCCACGGATGACGCGTAAAATAGATGACTACTTTACGCGTATCGTAACGCGTAAACGAAGGTGAGCTTCGATTACAGCTTACGTGTTACGTGTCTCGTTTTTGTGATTAGAACGCGTCACGTAAACGGGTGAATGATGTATAGGTGTTTCGTAAAAGAAGATAGGTGTACAGATAGACATGGAATTTCTTGGCATTTGTGTGTTGGGATTACGTATGCAGCACATATGTTTACATTTCCCAAAAAAAGAAAATAGCAAAAGATAATTCCGATACGGGGAGTCGAACCCCGGTCTCCACGGTGAAAGCGTGATGTGATAGCCGTTACACTACATCGGATACTACCAGTTGTTAAGAGACCACATGTTTTACGCAGTTTCGTTCTTACCCTTTTACCATGTGCTATAATAGGTTGTTAACATTTCTTTTTTCTCGTTATCAGTATTTGGTTATCTTACGATAGTTCTATTCTTTACAACCAATGCTGCTACCGGTAGAAATTAGTATATAACCAGACAGTAGCAAGTAGTATGCGGTATCAGGAACTTGGTTAGACTCTATAAAATAAGCATTGCTGCTTTTTGGTTTTTCTGGTAGAAAAAATGGGCTGGTGGGAAAATGTTAAGTTAAAGTATCACCAATGGAAGCATAATGTCGATGCGACTCCAGTGGAAGGTGAACAATACAAGGATGCTCCACGTGTTCAAGATCTCCCACATATGATAGATTCTGAGGGAAATTTGATCGCCGTTTCCTCAGGTCATAGAGAGCTTTCTCCTGTGTTAAGTGAAAGATTTCACATTAGTAACCCTCGTAGTTCTGTGGGCAGACCAGAAGATAAGATAGATGACAAGATATAGATTGACTAGTTGTAGCTATAGTTAATTGATAGAATAGATTTTCCCTGTTGTGTGTGGGTGTTATTCGCTCACGCCGAAGTAAAAAATGATTAAAGCTCGCACTCAGGTTCGAACTAAGGACCAACAGATTTGCAATCTGCTGCGCTACCACTGCGCCATACGAGCATGAGTTTTGTTGTTTGACAGGTGTTCAGCTACTTAGCTTTGAATATAGCAAATTGTGAAGTTTCTCGGCGCTAAGTTTCTCCTACTTATGGTGGTTACTATTTAGTAAATGACTTATAAGACAGCCAACTAGAGAAAAACAGCCGAAACGCTCGATCATGTCCTCTACATCTTTGACAGAAGATGTTAATGAAGTTCCCTTTAGTCTTAGCCATTTTGCTCCTATTCGATCTCACTAGATCTATGCCTTTGCCCAAAAGTAATAACGCCAAGAATATTGGACATGGAAAGTTTTCTGATTCTCAAAGACAGACTTTATTGTACAGGCTAGATCATGCAGAAGGTGACGCACATCAATTGAGTTTCTTCAAGATGTTACTGCTGTCTCAAAGTTCTGTGGATAATTGTAAAGAGCAACAGAACTGTATTGAACATATAGTCGATACCATAGAACAAATTGTCCTGTGGTATACAAGAACCTCAGAAACTGGTAATTCGACTATACTACGACAGGGAAAATACTATACGGACCAATTGACGAATGCGGAAAGGGATTATCAGACTAGATTGGGTAAGTTGCCTGAGCCATTTAAATATTGGTATGCCCTCTCAATGAATGAATCGATCTCTAGTTTCTTGAGTTACGAATTAAAAAAATTACAGAAATGTCAATTGGAATTACTAGTGGCGGGTGAATTCAATAATGTGTGGGTCAGAATTGGTGAAATTTCTGCTCATTGTTTTGCTGCAGTAAAATCAGGTGTCAAGACATTCCAAATCATGGGTTTCAATTTTGATGCAAACCAAAGAGCCACCAATAAACTAGCATCATGGTTCCATTTCCAACACGATTCACAAGTTGTCAAGAGTTTATTTAGCGATAATCTGAATGTGGGTAAAAGAGACGAAAGTCCTCCCAGAGATATAACAGCAGATATGAATTATCTACGTGAAGGTCTTTCGGTCACAATAAAAGCCGGTATGTTCCTGTTACTGTGTATGCAGTACCAAGTGTATTTGTGTTCAGTTGCATTCGGTTTCATGATTTCGATGAGTTGTTTCCTATGGATATCCGTGTATATAGAGATGATCTCAACTACCGTTTGATCCCCTGGTTCTTTTGCTCCTGGTCTGCTTACGTGCTCTTTGATGTTCGAGGAATCGGCTCCGTATTTTTCTCTCCTTCTCCGATAGTTCCAACAAAAATTATAAATGCTTTATCGATTGGAAACTAGATTAAACTAAATCAGGCTTATTCTTATAATAGAAGAGTACAAGGTTTTTTGGTAACTTCCCCACAGGAGTCTCTGGGCTCATAAACAAATATCGCGAGTGCTTCCAACTATTCAATGTTAAATTTCAGTACGGCGAGAAGGCTTGATTGACAACGGCGTTTAAAATTTAAGATCTAAATACTAAATTGGAAATCTTGATAATATTCAGAAAAAAAAGGTAACAATCAGAGGAGGAGATGTCGACAAAATTCACAACCGGTTATCTGAAATCAGTGGCTACTAGTATTTTCAGTCGAAAAAACGTTAGAGTTAAAAAGAAATTACACGGACTCTCCAGGTACGAGAGTTCCAGCGGCGCCAACTGCGATTCCCCTACACAAAATTGTTATGAAACTACCAAAGCTTTTTCCCCGATCTGTGGAAGCTTCGGTGAAGGATTACAAAGATTTTTGTCATCGTAGAGACCAATTGCAGGAGGAATTGTTGAAAACTCTTCCATTTTATCCATATTGTGCAGAATCTAAAAAAGCGGAAATCATTAAGACTACTGTAGATAATCAGGGGAACTATATCAACGAGTTTTGTATTACTCCAGTGAAACCAAATGTGCCCTTCGAAAAAATGAAACATTTAGTCTTTATCCATGGGTATGGTGCTGGATTGGGTTTTTTCCTGAAAAATTTCGAAGGTATACCATTATTGGATAACAATTGGGTTATACACGCTATTGATTTACCAGGTTATGGATTCTCTTCTCGTCCTAAATTTCCCTTTAAATATCCAAAAGATTCTCTATTACAAGTACATGCATGGTTTCATGATCGTATTCATACATGGTTTAAGAAAAGAGGTCTTTTAGTAAACCCCGAGAATAATCTGGTAATGGCCCATTCTCTCGGGGCATATTTGATGGCATTATACACAGGCAAATATAAAACACATTTTAAGAAACTTGTCATGTGCTCACCTGCCGGTGTCTGTAAATCTACTACCGCTAAGAACATTGGTAATGCGACACCTCCCTGGTGGTATACCAAATTGTGGGATCTTAACATTTCACCCTTTTGTTTAGTGCGTAATGCCGCCACTTTGGGATCGATGATTACTAGCGGTTGGTCTTATCGGAGGTTTAATAAATTGTTGAGAAGCGATTCAGACACAAACTTAGATAGAATGCAGTTTGAAGCTTTGCATAGGTATGCGTATGCAATTTTCAACCAAAATGGGTCAGGAGAATATCTCTTAAGTTTTGCTCTAAGTTGTGGTGGTGATCCAAGGTTACCTTTAGAGGATACTATTTTTAAGGATAAAACCAGTGGAATTTTTCAAAGCAATTGCGAATGGACCTGGGTTTATGGTGAGAGAGATTGGATGGATGTCAATGGTGGAGAACGTGTTTCTAAATTTCTACAAAATGAGGGCGGCATAAGGAGCCAAGTACAAGTAGCACCAAATTCTGGCCATCATTTGTATTTTGATAATCATGAATTCTTTAATAATTTTATAGCTAAACAGATGAAGGATATGTAATGGGAAAGTATTGTAAGAAAAAAAAGGATTATTTTGATAGTTATATTGTTTTCGTCAGTTAGTGTTGGAAGTCGCCCAGTACCAACAAAATGTTAAATCATGTCTTAAAAAAACAGAGAAAAAAAAAACAGGCAATTCTACCATTCAGTAGCGTAATTTCTCTTTTGCTGCCAACTTATAGAGCGACCAACTGTTTACTTTCAGCTGATAATTCCACATGTGTTTCTCCAAGTTTCTCTATTAAATAATCGAGGAAACATAAAAACCCATGCGAAAATATATATAATGATATTACTTACCAAATGTTTGATTGACCGACTCTTGTCAGCTCTTCATACCAATAATTTCAATTTAATCTTCTAGAATATGGAAAACCACAATGAAATCCCTGTGCTCAACGCTGTCATGGTAAGCGCCGAGGATACTTTGCCCGAAGAGGATTGTTGGTTGCTTGCTGAAAAATACGCCAATAAATTACCAATTGTCAACGATCTCGAAAAATGCTATCACCCTCCACCATACGAACCTCCCGAATATCCAATACAGTGGCAGAAACACAAGCGTGAACCGTTGAGTATTCAAATTGTGAAGTTTTGCAAATCTGCAAAACGTAAATGTGCCTCTACTAAACGTGAATTAAGTTCTGAAAAGGCAAAAAACACTTATAAGTACGTTTTTCTAGCTGCAATGACAATCTATACTATATACTTTTGTATCTGGACTTTTAAATACCATAATAAATAGACAAAGTTATATTTTCTAAGAAAATAAGTGTTGAACCGAATCTAACAACGCTACTGTCATATATTTTGAGATACACATAGAGATACTTAAGCAGAGGGAGTAAAAAAAAAAGAAGTATGAACATCAGAAATCTAAATATTATTACAACTTTTGGTGTTGGTAGAATTACCAGGCGAGTGTTCTTACCATTTAGAGGTCATACCAACGACTGGATGTGCTAGACTAAGAACAAAGGAATTATTTCTTATTAAGTACTAGAATTTTTTTTTACACAGCTCGAAGAGTTATTAACACAAGAAACTTAATTAAGCTCGAGAGATGGGCGGTCGAAGAACCAATCACCACTGTAGTTACACACATTTTGATACTATAACCATCACGCTCCCTAGTGATAAAAAGAGCCATTCCAGCAGAACCTCTTAATGACAGTAAAAACTATTCCTGATGGCGATTCTTCAGATTGCCCTTTGGGTATTCGTCTCTCACGTACGCCCACCACATTACATTTGCTTTATGTATGATTCCCTTATCACAACGCGCCTACGAAGCGACTCCGGCTCGAGGTAAATCCTATTGTTATGATGCTTCGAAAAAAGTTTCTGGAGTGCAAATTGTCCTTTGTACCTCTTCTTAGGCAACTGCGTCTGGGATAGTCAGCATTAATACTTGAGTCAACCACAGCTATGGAGCGGTTTTGTTGCTGGGTGCGATCGGTGTGAGGGTCATTTATATCGGCTGATTTACATTAGTTGGACTATCATATAATGGGGACGTCGTTTCTTAGGATACAAACGAGTAGATTTAAACCAAAAAGATCCAGTTGTAGATGTCGCAAGGTTCCAATAAAATAGCTATCCTTTGATTTGACGATGACATGAAGTTACGTGGCATAAGACCAAAACTATCCGGTATCTAACCTACAGATACCCACAACCAAGGATTTTACGAAACTGAGCCATAATATACTGATAACTAAAGCTGATCAAGGAATATATGTTCTAAAGTAATAATGATATATAAAGGAGCCTAAGATTTGACTAGACTGATTAAGAAGTAGTCAGAAGAACAGAGAACAAGCACACAGGGGACACAGAACCAGATATTCATAATCCAATCTATAGAACTTATTACTCTTATTTGTGATAGAACCTTAGTTTATTACATTTACAAAATGTTTCAAACCATATATGAGGCATTGATAATCAAGCGACCCTCAACAGTTTAACAACTCTCGGTGGCCAAGTTGGTTTAAGGCGCCAGACTGTAATGTGAAAAGTAATCTGGATATCGGGTGTTCGAATCACCCCCGGGAGATTTATTTTTTTATTCCGCTCTTAAAAATAAGAGGTAGGAGATCCCGAACCTCAAATCTTTTTAAACTTTGCCCCATATCCATAATCTTCGTAAATCGCCGTTAATCAATCAGGAGAACCACTTGAGGTCACTAGCCATACTTTATGACCGTGTAGATCTCTAGACAATTTGTCTCAAGGTTGGCCTACACAACCGATATTCCGATGCCTTGAACATGAATCGTCAGTGAAACTGATTTGAGGTTGTTACTCATATTAATCAAATGAGCTGGGGCTAAGTTTTAAGTGTTATTGTAATCTAATTGAAATCTTCATTGTGTTATGATTCATATTGTTAAGTTCGTCAGGATTGCTCAACCCCAAACTGGGAAAAGGACTTCACAGTTAAGTTCTCAGTCCTTCACTTACAATTACTAAAGCATTATATTACAAGCTATTGCATGAATAATACAAACCATTTTATAAGCCAAGAGGATTTCTAGCCAACTTTGTGATATCTGTCTCTCCTTCAACTGATGGAATAAGTCAAAAAGAATGACCTCCAAACAATTGAAATACTATGATGTTCCATTTCTCACACCCTTTTCTTTCGAAGGAAGGACACACAGACTGTGTAAATTGCCTAATGGGTTATTAACCCTTTTAATCTCTGATCCTACGGAAAATTCAAGCGCTTGTTCATTAAGTGTGGCTACTGGGTCCCACAATGATCCACCTGAACTACCAGGACTAGCTCACCTATGCGAGCATATGGTTTTGGCTGCAGGGTCAAAAAAATATCCAAATCCTGGCTATTACCATGAAATGATTATGAAAAATGGAGGATCTCAAAATGCTTTTACGACGGGTGAGCAAACTACATTTTACTTTGAATTTCCTAATATCTACCATTCTTCGCAAGAGGGATTTGCGGAAGCCTTAGATGTCTTTGCATCTTTCTTTTCAGAACCATTGTTTAATTCTGCACTAATTAACAAAGAGATTTATGCCATTGAGAGTGAACACGATGTGAATCTATCTAATCAAAGAAAAATATTTTACCAGGCAACCAGGTTGTTAGCTAATGGTAATCATCCGTTTAGTCGATTTTCTACTGGAAATATATCGACGTTGAACAGTATTCCGCATTTGAAGAATCTAAATTTAAAGAACTTACTTCATGAATATTTTAAAGAAAATTTCTGTGCATCTAAAATGACCTTATGTTTAAGGGGACCCCAATCAATACATTCTCTGGCCAAGTTAGCGCTCTCCAAGTTTTCTCAGATAAAAAGTAATCCCCAGAGATATCGGTCCAGTCCACCTATGTCCCCATCTAAACCAAAGAGACATTCAAATGAAAAGGTGGAGGTTAATCCTCAGACAATCAACATATTGAAAAAGACATGGTTACCGAAGTATCATGGCCAGATATGTTTCACATCAGATGAACAAGAGAAATTCATATTCATAAAATCTTCCAAACATCCTGCGGTTAGGTTCATTTTCCCAATAGTAGAAAAATACACGAGATTTACCCCTAAGGAAATCAAAATAATGTCACATCTATGGTCTGAACTGCTTGGTGATGAATCACCAGGTTCATTCGGTCATTGGCTCCAAAAAAAAGGTTGGGTCACTTATTCATATGCTTTTGTCTCTGAAGTGGCTATTGGAAATTCAAATATGATTATAGAGTTGGATCTCACGAAAACCGGTTTTAAAAATCTATCTCACATTGCAAACGTGTTGTTCGAGCAAGTCATACCGGCTTTCTCCCAAAAGAACACCTTAGAATTAGCCCAATTCATGAGTAAACAGAACTGTATCGACCTGATCAGGTTTCTCTACCAAAATGCAGAAATATCTCCAATGGAGGAATGTGCCAATTTGAGTTGCCTACTGCAGGATGATTTGGAAGCGTTGGATCCAGCATGCATCTTCAAGGGATCACCGCTGATGATCGATTTTAAACATAGTGATTTAGGTAACTATGGTGAAAACAAAGGGAGTGACCTTTGGTGGATAGGCCAAGCCATAAAATTCCAAAGCTTTCTTAAACAATTTATGGTTCCATCAAATATGTGGGTGATTGTATCCGGAAACACCAGGGAGTCTCAGTTTGAAGAATTTTCTTCACAAGAATTTCAGTTTGATCTATTTTACGAATTTGAATATTTTAAGCACAACGGAATCCCCTTCAGAGACATAATTGGATGGACTAATGATTACCAATTCATGATTCCACAACTGGGCTATCCCATGCCCCATATTGCCAGTAGCTATTTCCAACTAAAGAAAATCCTGAACGATTCCACTCAAAGATCCCAATCAGCCCCTCTCAACTTCACCATCCACAACAGCTTATTGAATACTGTCCCTCACCTTGTAAGTCAAAACCGCTATCACGAGATGTGGGTCATGCCTGATAATGAAGATCCATCATTACATCTAAAATCTATCGTATCCTTTGAAATATTTGGGCTGGATCTAGAGGCGTGCCCGCGAAATACAATGAATCTAGAAATTTTGGGCCAAACAATCTTTATCTTGATTTCGCCTGAAATCTATTCATCATTAAAATTGGGATTTACTTGCGAAATCACTTCAAACAAAGGTGACATTCGTTTGGGGTTCACAATATCGGGATTCTCCGAACAGTTGATCAGCTTTGTAAAATCAATCATCGAAACAATCAAAAGAATACCTGAAGAAGCCGACTTTCTTTCCAAAGAAACCCTAAGAAGGGCTCGTATCCTCGTGAGAAATAACTATGAGAATGCCGCTAATGAGAATTGCGCCAACATCGGTAGTATTGGCCTCTACATTATTCTAGAAAAATATATGTGGACCCTTGAAGAACGTCTCGAAGCATTGGAGGATATCGACACGGAAAATTTCAAACATTTTTGCCAAAGTTTTCTCGATTCAAAGAAATATCTGAGTCTTTTTGTACAGGGGGATCTTTCTTGTGCTGACGATATCAATGGATACCTGCATAGGAGTTTCACCCATCATTTAGATGGTGGAATTTATGAGACGAAGGGGAAAACCTTTGCTGTAGAGACTACCAAGATACTGGAACCTGGTACAAATGCTTGTGTTCAACATGAGGGTCAAAAGGATGACCCAAACAATAGTATCATCTATTTCATCCAAACTGGCAGACGCAATGATAGGACAATCTTCACTCTAACTAATTTTACTGCTTTCATAATGTCATTAAATCTTACATTGGAGTTGAGAAACAAGAGGCAAGTAGGATATCTTGTCATTAGTGGATTAAGACTTTTATCTAATTCCGTTGGGTTACATATAACCATCATGTCAGGTGGATCACCGATAGACCTGGAGAATAAGATCGATGAATATCTATGGCATCTAGAATCTCAATTACAAAAGCTTGATGAACAAGCATTCCATCGAGAGTACATTCGATATTACCTACAATTACTCGATGGTGGTCGCCGCGGGGATACCAATGAGAACTCGGGTCCCGCTGATCTGCTCAATAAGCTAGTCGCCAGCGTCCAGATTGGTGATTCTGAGCTTCTATCCAGTCCGATAATGAAGAGACACAAGAAATTACAAACTCAAATAATCCAAGAGCAGTATGATTTTATCACTGAAAGTGAAGCCGTGGACGGTAGTCTCATATCTCAATTATCGTTGAAGCAATATCTAAGTTTCTTCAAACAGTACATTTCAATCTATTCCAAAGTGAGAAGCAAAATTTCCATCATGGTATCGAGTTCCATGACAGAAAAAGAGATAGTCAATAAGAAGATCTTCCTCCAGTTGGAGACATTCTTAAAAATCAAGGGTTTTGCCATCCCAGCAGATGAGTTAAAAAAGATAGTGGAAAGAAGTAATGGTAAGCCAAAAAGTCTAGCGATGGAGCTATATAGCTCTTTTCGCACCCGTTCTGATGCTTTAAGACTATGTTCCGCTGTCCTAGCGGAATTGTTTAAAATGCTAGCCATGAGCCTGAGGCATCGTTATGGCAATCTCGCCCATGATGATACTTCCAAAAGAGATCTTCAAGAATGGAATACGAATGTAAAACCAGCTCTTGACTTGAAAGTCATAGAGGATATCAATTTTTTCAAACGAGTTCAAATCTAGTCTCTAATCCGATATCGAATAGCATGTAGGTGCTGTATAGTGTAGATACCCATCCAACGTACTTGAGCACGTTCTATGATCATAAACGACCGTTAAATCGAATGTCTCTTGCTGAAACGTGTTATCGTGCATATCGCTTACTCTTGAAGTTAGTGGATCCATCTCTCGCTGTCAGACAACAACAGCAGTTAGTATACGCTGCAAGGCGAGAAAGCAGCAGATGGGGAAACTCTTGAAGCCTAATGGTACATTATATAAACAAGGTAGCTAGAAATTTTTTTGTCGTACGTTTCCTTTCACTTGACGGCATCAAAGTGGAACTCAAACATGACTGTTCAAGATTTAAGATTTGAAAGGATCACTGATCCTAAAGAAATTAGAATTACACATGCTCAAAATGGTGCTAATTGGAAAGGGCCTCTCAGTACAGAGGCATATGTTGAGAGAGAAAGAATATTGGGAGCGGCTAGTATTGCTAGTAAACACCAACTCACTGAAATTCGGGAAGAATTTCCAGAATTGGCTCCCATGTTGGGAATCAGATATTTTGCCCTCAAGGATGGTGATACTATCGTGAGTAGTTGCGAAACGTTGAACAGATTAGGATATTTCATTAGTCCAGGTGAATCTCAGAAAATTGAGTACAATTTGATGATTTGTATTGGCGGTGTCTTTACACCAGAGGAGTATCGCGGTAAAGGTTATGCCACTTATATGATGAAGAAATTGACCGAATATTACGATAACATCAGAGACGATTCGAATGCACCTAGAGGTGTTAAGCAGTTAACTTTCACCCTTTACAGTGAAGTTGGTGAATACTACAAGAAGTTTGGATTTGAATCAAAACATGTGCCTGTGCATACCATTACTCAAATAGATACGTTTTTGAAGAAGTATTGTGAACAGACAGTTTTCAAAAATGATGGGAAATTTGTGGAAGATAGTGATTACGATTCGTTAGTTTCATTGCAAGATCAAGAGTTTAGGAGAAACTTGTTGAAATTGCATAAGGCTGATCCTAGTGCATTTGCCTTTACAATTAAACCAGATGCTGATATTTACAAATGGTTTAACCTAAGAGACTCTTTCATATTGGGGAACATTGATCGTCCGCAAGTACCACTTACTTTTGGTTATGCTATGGGCGATAAATCTCACATGCTGTGGCACCACAACTGGGGGAGTGAGAGCTTGTTAATTCTTAAGCTCTATTTAAATCCAGATGCATCCTCTCAAGAAAAGGATGATATTTTAAAGGAGCTCTTTGCCAATGCGATCAAAGAAATCAAAGTGACAAAACTAAAACATATAGAATTTTGGGATGGAGAGATCCCACTTGAGAAGTTTACAGATCTCTCTCAAACTGTGCATAATTTAGAGGACCACTCGATGTTGTATGCTCAGAACGAATCGCTGAGTGCCATGAGGCCTTCACCTACTTACAAGGCAGAAAAGATTATCTGGGATAACAATACCAAGTTTAGCTGGTTCTGATCAAACCGTTGTACAATCCCTTGGTTAATTATGTATATAAAATAGACCATATAGCGAATCCTGTAATCCAAACTTGGTGTCAAGATTGCATCTCACTCTTTCACGTGTAGAATTTGATGAACTTTAAAGGGCGCTTCCTTAGACTGCTGCACTTTGACTCGATAACGACAATTTTGCCTAAGAGGACGAAGAGCTTTTATCCAACAGAAAAATGTTTGCACGTCAACTGAACCCCTTGGGCTCCTCACAGAGACTTGCATTCATAAGGTTATGTGCCAAGAGAAGTGTCAAGACATCAACCCTGGATTGGAAGCCCATCAGAACAAGCAAGACTCCGAGTGATCATGAAAGAAAAAAAGGCGGATTTGGTAAGAAAATCGTATTGGGGCTAATGATCGCCATGCCCGTCATATCCTTCTACCTGGGTACTTGGCAAGTCCGCAGACTGGAATGGAAGAATAACTTAATTGCCAGATGTGAAAGTAGACTAACTTATCCACCGGTTCCCTTGCCCAAAGGATTCACACCCGATCAGGCAGAGAATTGGGAATATCGTAAAGTCCTTCTCAAAGGTCATTTTATTAACGAAGAAGAGATGTTTGTTGGACCTCGTGTGAGAAACAGCAAGAAAGGGTATATTCTATTCACGCCATTTGTGAGAAAAGATACCGGTGAAAAAGTACTAGTGGAAAGAGGTTGGGTCTCCGAAGAGAACGTTAATCCCCAGCTGAGGAATTTACACCATTTGTCGGTTCCAACGAGTGAAAATACTGAACTTGTGTGTCTGGTGAGGGTACCACGTAAAAGAGGGTCATTTCAATGGAAAAAAGAGGACCAAAATTCAAGATTATGGCAAGTCCCAGATGTGCTTGAAATGGCTTCTGTTACAGGCTCAACACCTCTACATTTACAAGCAATTTATGACCTGAAAGATCATAGGTGGGATGAACCACAAGCACAGAACAATGATACGAACGGGAAATCAAGCTCTTGGGCATTTTGGAAGAGAGACAAGAGTCTAGTGCAGAGCGCTCTATCACCAGAGAAACATCAATTGGAGCCCCTGGGAGAATTTACAGAATGGCAATTCGTACAAGCTGGTGTTCCAATAGGTAAAGAACCCAAAATTGATTTGAGAAATAATCACTTACAGTACTTGATAACGTGGTATGGATTGGCATCTTTGAGTACTATATTCTTGATAGTGGCATTAAAGAAGTACAGAAGGGGATCTGCAATATCACAAACCCAATTGAAGAAAGAGAAGTTGAAACATGCCCAGAGATTTATGTGATGTTCGACCTGATTATAACCCAACTATGCAAATATTCTGATCATGAGTAATTACACAAAATAACCAGATGATGTATAAAAATTCATTCTCTTGGTTTAAGCACTACTAGTTTAACCGCTATTTAACGTATATCTCCTTACTATCACTACACACGAAGAGATACGCTTTTAACGTGAAGAGTAAACATATTGAATTTAAGATATCCTGTCGACCGCCCGCCATCAACAGGTTCACGATCAAATAGCACTAATCGAAGTAGATCACCGTTGCATCTCCAATGAGCCAAGAGCGACATAAGCCGGTAAGAAGATCTGCTACAGAGTACAGACTCTCTATAACAAGCAATCCTGAGTCCAGAAGGTCTTCCCTTGGTGGTACGTTTGAAGGTGGATCTGGTTCTAGTGGGAAAAACAACCGCCCAGGTGGAGTCGTCGGTACTATTGACGATGGGGAATCGATAGTGCAAGAGTTTATTCTACCACAAATTAGAGAGTTCAGTGATTCCATGATAACCCTAGATGCCAATTTTACGCAGCTAAATTTCATCCATGAAAGTCTGGTGGATTTAAACGAATCACTAGGGGCTCTCCTATATGGATTGATGTGTAATTCATGGTGCGTTGACTTCCCTCATATCTCTCACGATATCGAAGAAGAGTTACAAACTACAAAACGATTAGAAGCTATCAGGAAAGAGAGAAAATCACTCTTGGATCAATTGAATGCCTACAGGAACAAACCAAAGAATAACGATTTACAAGGACAACCAAAATTATCTTCGCAAGCACCACCACAAGCTATCCCACCACAGGTGCAAAGAAATCCATCCGTGTTCGCACCTCCTCCTTCAAAGTTACCACGGAAAACGTTTGGTCCCATTGAACAAGATAGCGAAGATGAGAACGCAAGTGAGGCTTCATTTGTGTCAAATCCCATGATAAACGGTCTCTCTCGTCATGACATCTTCAAACCACGACCAAATAAAGCCAGTAAACTACGAAGAAAATCCATATTACACACCATACGCAACAGCATTACTTCCACAGATTTAGAAAACAATAATTTCGGTACTTCTCGTAGCACCCAAGGACCGCGGATGTCACTGGGAGGAGGAGCTACCAGGCTGATTAATAATAATAATAATTTTTCTCAAAATCCACCATTGAACAGAAGATCGGTGGGTTCGAGAAACGATGAAACTTCACAGCTACAACAAAGGAGAAGAACACACGGCGGTAGACCACCCTTTCGGTAATAATAACTACTGCTCGCCCCCCGAGAGTTGACACCATTGACTCAGGAACACCTATTGTTCTGTTTATGATTAACAGGTGCACGGCTATTTTATCTCATTTTTTTTTTTTTTTTTCGTTTCATCGGCTGGTCCAAGATTTATGCTCAATAAAAGAAAATTGTCGAGCAGTTCAAGAGATTTACATTGAGCAAATAGAGCATTACGGAACGATATATAAGATAAGATGAATTAATACAGATCTGACTGAGTCGCGATGTGTTAAGCTTGGAGGAAAAACACGTTCCAAAGGGAATTGAGTCAATTCAAGTCCTAATTTGACATGAACATGAATTCTGGAAGTATGAGTATGAGTATGGACAGCATGTCTAGTATGCACGGCCATAGCAGTATGAGCAGTATGGGGGGGATGAGTAGCAAGAGCAGTAGTATGAGTATGCCAATGTCCACAGGTTCTAGCATGTCCATGTCAGGAAGCATGAGCATGCCAAGGTCTACCAGTTCCAGCATGCCCATGTCGGGAAGCATGAGTATGAGCGGTAATATGCCCATGTCTACTGGCATGGACATGGGGGGGTAGTAATATGATGATGAATTCGTGGTTGACACCAACTTATCGCGACTATCCGGTGCTATTCAAAGGGTTGACTGCCAATTCCAGTGGTAAGCAATTTGGTATATTCTTGTTAATAGTGGTAACTGCATTTGTCTACAAATTTTTGAATTACTTGAGCTGGTGCCTAGAAGTTCATTGGTTCAAAAATTGGAGTAAATCGGATGCTCAACAAGAGTCTAGAGATGCGATGTCCCAAGGTGATGAAATATCAGGACCTTTGCCCAAGATGCCAAATTTTATGTTCGATCTGTTTTGCCCTTCATGGATGGATCTTTTCCATGATTTCATTAGAGCCATCTTGACGTTTTGTTCCACAATGCTAATCTACATGTTAATGCTGGTTGCAATGACCTTTGTGATTACCTATGTTTTTTGCAGTGATAACTGGGTTAACGCTGGCTGAGGTTTTTTTCAATAGGTGTAAGATTTGCACTTTACGCCGTTGGGAGGTCCAAAGACAAATCCAAAGCGCTCGTACTTGTCCCGGTTCTGGTAATTGTAAGTGTGGAAGACATGCTAGTTCACCAGATGCACCTTTAGACTCAGGTGCAACTCCCGCTGAAGGTGACAAATTGGAACAAACCCGAACCCATGTGGGAGAAACCGATTCTACCACAGAAGAAAATGATAATGACCCTGCAGACTGTTGCTGTACTAATGGCGAAGGTAACGCCAAACGTGAACAAGAGGCAGAGACTCACTTAGAAAACGAAATCTCCGAAAATGCTAGATGGAACGAGCAGGCTGGTACCATGGATGCCAATTTGTTACCAGCAGAAAAATTCAGACAATGAAGGCAAAGGATTGAGAACTTGTTGATAGAACGATCACTCTTATGCAATTGACCTAATAATTCTTATAATAATTCTTATAGTATTAATAATGATAATCACAATAGGAATCGTGTCTATACTAATAAACTAAATGCTGCTATAGCTTTATTGCTACTCACTTATCACTATCCACGAGCGCCTTAAGTCCAATATTTTTTTTTTTTTTTTTTTTCCAACTTAATACTTGCCGACTATACAGAACTAACAAAGAATACGAGTATTAGTACAGAAAGAACTAATAGTCTTTGGTAAACCCAAAGTAATTGAATTGGATTCCACAAGACGCCTACCTACGTTTAGATGTCTCAGGTGGATGAAAAAGAAAGGGAGCCTGTGGCTTCTCGTGAAGAAGATATGATTGCTAATGGTGATGAGGACAAACCACCTAGTGACGAAGAGGAAGGTGAAGACGTTTTCGATTCCTCAGACGATGAAGAAGGTGAAGAAGATGCAGATGAGGCTAGAAAAGTGCAAGAAGGATTTATCGTGGATGATGAAGATGAAGATGTGGTCACAGGCAAAGGCTCTAAGAAGAGAAGAAAGCACAAAAGAAGAGCTAGGGAACAAAATGAAGATGATGGTAGACTTTCTGAGGATGATTTAGACCTTTTTGATGGAAAATGCAGGTGTAAAACGTGGGAATGACCAAGGTAGTTCTGGAAAATTGAAAAGGTTGAAAAGAGCGGGTCAAGAGGAGACGAAGGATGAAAGATCTGCGTCCAATTCTAGAGAAGCCACGGAATCGAAACTGGAGGATTTCTTCTCAGATGACGAAGAAGAAGGTCGTAAAGGAGGTCGCAGTAATCACAAAGGTGGTATGATGGATGAATTGGACGATTTCATTGAAGAAGATGATTTTTCCGATGAGGATGAGGAGACCAGACAGCAGAGAATTCAGGAAAGAAAAATGCTCAGGGAGCAGAGGATGAAACAACCTGTTCACGTAACGGGTCTTTCCTCTGACAAGATTGATGAAATGTACGACATTTTTGGTGATGGCCATGATTACGATTGGGCTCTTGAGATCGAAAATGAAGAGTTGGATGAAGGTAATTTGGAAGATGGTGATGCCGTGGATGCCGAAGGGGAAGGAGATGAAAATGGCGGTACCAGACCAGCAAAGAAAAAGATAACGTTGAAAGATATTTATGATTTGCAAGATTTGAAGAGAAACTTGCTAACGGATGAAGATATGGTCATTAGAAAGACTGACATTCCTGAGAGGTATCAAGAGCTGAGAAGCGGTTTAGCTAATTACAGCGAATTGGCTTCCGAGGACCAAGAGCTGGAAAGGAATTGGATCAGTGATAAGATTGCCGTGGATAAAAATTTCGCCCCCACTTACGATTTAACAGAATTCAAAGAGTGTGTTGGTAATGCCATACAATTCATCGTACAAGACAACTTAGAGGTTCCTTTCATCTATGCATACCGTCGTAACTACATCTCTTCTAGAGATGCTGATGGTTTCGTACTTACAGAGGATGATCTGTGGGATATTGTTCAACTGGATATTGAATTCCACAGTATAATAAACAAGAGGGATTATGTGAAGAGATTTTACGAAGAATTAAATGTCCAAGATCCGATGGTAGATGAATACTTTCAAAATCAAACGACAGGATCTAGTGCGGAACTTAACTCTTTACAAGATGTTTACAACTATCTGGAATTCAAATATGCCCACGAGATTAATGACGGTCTCTTGAAGAAAACAGGCAAAAAACACCTCAAGAATTCCAGTTATGAAAAGTTCAAGGCAAGTTCTCTTTATCAAGCAATTACTGACATTGGTATCACTGCGGAGCAAATCGGTGAAAATGTCAGTGCACAACATCAAATCCACGTAGCTGTGGACCATCCAAACTTGACTCCTCAGGAAGTTGTCGAATCTATTCTAAATTCTAATACTGCTGACCTTCAAGTTTTCACCTCCAATACCAAGCTTGCCCTTGACACAGTTAAAAAATACTACGCACTGGAAATATCCAAAAATACCAAAATGAGGGAAAAAGTCAGGTCTGACTTTTACAAGTACTACTTGGCCGACGTGGTCTTGACCTCTAAGGGTAAACGTGAAATTCAAAGAGGTTCTATTTATGAAGACATCAAATATGCTATCAACAGAACGCCTATCCATTTCCACAGAGATCCTGATGTTTTCTTAAGAATGTTGGAGGCAGAATCTTTCAACTTATTAAGTGTTAAATTACACATGACTTCTCAATCCCACTACGTAGAGCACATGTTCCAAGTGGTCTTGGAAACTACCAACACATCTCAATTAGCTACAGAGTGGAATAATTTCCGTAAGTCTGCCTTCGTCCAGGCGATGGATCAAATATTTGTGGATATTTCTGGAGAGATCAAGGACGATTTATCCAAGACTTGTGAGAAACTAGTTACCAAGACAATTCGTCACAAGTTAATGACTAAATTGGATCAAGCGCCATACATTCCTAATCCTAAAGACCCTAAGATCCCTAAGGTGCTGACATTAACTGCAGGTCAAGGTAGATTTGGTTCAGATGCTATTATAGCAGTGTTTGTGAATCGTAAGAGTGATTTTGTGAGAGATTATAAAATCGTGGACAATCCCTTTGACAGGAATAACCCACAAAAGTTTGAAGACACTCTTGATACCATTATACAAAATTGTCAACCTAACGTCATTGGTATCAATGGTCCAAACCCAAAGACTCAAAAGCTGTATAAGAGGCTGCAAGAAGTGGTTCACAAGAAACAAATCATCGATAACAGGGGTCATACCATTCCAGTGGTTTATGTGGAAGACGAAGTCGCTATCAGATATCAAAGTTCTGTACGTGGTAATCAAGAATTCCCAAACAAACCTCCGCTAGTGAAATATTGTATAGCGCTGGCTCGTTATTTGCATTCTCCACTGCTGGAGTATGCTAACCTAACTCTGGAGGAGTTGGGATCGCTTGCTATTCATCCAACTCAATCGCTAGTGCCTCGAGACTTACTTTTAAGAGTCTTAGAGACTGCTTTTGTGGATATCGTTAATTTGGTTGGTGTGGAAGTTAACAAGGCCACCGATAACCCATACTACGCAAGCGCCTTGCAATACATTTCTGGGTTTGGTAAACGTAAGGCGATTGACTTTTTGGAGTCTCTTCACAGGTTGAACGAACCTCTACTGGCGCGCCAACAGTTAATTACCCACAACATTTTACACAAAACAATTTTCATGAACTCTGCCGGTTTCTTATACATCTCATGGAATGAAAAAAGACAAAAATACGAAGATCTGGAACACGACCAATTGGATAACACGAGAATTCATCCAGAAGATTATCATTTGGCCACTAAAGTGGCCGCAGATGCATTAGAATCTGACCCAGATGCCATTGCAGAGAAGGAGGGACAGGGAACGATGAGTGAATTTATTGACATGTTGAGAGAAGATCCTGACCGCAGATCCAAATTAGAATCCCTTAACTTGGAACAATACGCTGAAGACTTGGAGAAGAATACAGGTCAACGTAAATTGAACAACCTGAACACCATTGTTCTAGAGTTGTTAGACGGATTTGAAGAACTGAGAAACGATTTCCATCCATTGCATGGTGAAGAAATTTTCCAGAGTTTGACAGGTGAAAACGAAAGATCATTTTTCAAAGGTTGCATCGTTCCTGTTCGTGTGGAAAGGTTTAGACATAACGATATCATGTGTATTACCAATTCCCAGGTGGAATGCGTTGTCAATGCTCAACACCATGCGGGAGCACAGTTCAAAAGACCCCCTGGAGACATTTATGAAATTGGTAAGACCTATCCAGCCAAAGTTGTATTTATAGATTATGAAAACATTTTGGCAGAGGTCTCACTACTAGAGCATGATATCAGACACCAATACGTTCCAATCAATTATAGCAAGGATCCATCCATTTGGGACTTGAAGCAAGAGCTAGAGGATTCAGAAGTGGAGAAGAAGATTACCATGCAGGAAGCACGTGCCAAGAGGACGCACCGTGTGATCAATCATCCATACTACTTCCCCTTCAACGGCAAGCAGGCTGAAGATTACCTAAGAAGTAAAGAACGTGGTGATTTCGTCATAAGACAATCTTCCCGCGGTGATGATCATTTGGTGATAACTTGGAAGCTCGACAAGGATTTATTCCAACACATTGACGTTCAGGAGTTGGAGAAGGAGAATCCACTGGCATTGGGTAGAGTTCTTGTGGTGGAACAACAGAGATACCACGATTTGGATCAAATTATTGTGGAATACTTGCAAAATAAGATTAGATTGCTGAATGAAATCACCTCCAATGAAAAATTCAAGAGCGGTAACAAGAAGGATGTAGTGAAGTTCGTGGAGGACTACTCCAAGGTAAATCCTAACAGATCCGTTTACCATTTTTGTTTCAACCACAGCAATCCAGGCTGGTTCTACCTGATGTTCAAGTTAAACGCGCAGAGCAAATTGTATACTTGGAACGTGAAGTTGACACACACAGGCTTTTTCTTGGTCAATTACAACTATCCAAGTGTTATTCAGCTCTGTAACGGTTTCAAGACTTTGCTAAAATCTAGCAGTAGTCGAAACAAGACAGCCTCATATCATTAAGAAAATTAATATTACGTCAACTAGTGGCTCGCTGGGTGTACAATAAATTTTTTTTGTAGAATTACAATTTGTTTAGATAAAACGTTCAAAGTCTATCTGGGCGGCTGCGGTGACGCGTTCCTGTAGTAAACTACAAACCACTTAAAGAAGCCTTTGAAGACATAGAGGTAAAGGTAAAGTTCTAATTAACACAGCCTGATTATTGATGTGGTGATGGTTTGCGCTCCTTGAGGCCCCAGTAGTTTCAGGCTTGAATAGAAGACATCTACAGCATTACAATATTTGAACTCTCGTGGGGATGCAAACATGAAGACTAGAGATAGAACTAAGGTATCAGAGCTGAATAAGAGGGCACAGAGAACAGAATGGATCGCCGGTGCGAAAAATCCATCAACGGCGGCACCATCAATTTCAATCCCAGTGACAAACCTGTCGCTTGCCTATCAAAGATACCCAACTTAGTTGCTCCGCCCCCTTAATGGTCCTCAAATAAGAAAGAAGCTATGGCCATCACTGGTCCATGATTACATGTATGAAACAATTGAACTAAACCTTCTTTGGTTTTCGAAGATGTCCTTCTTTCATAAGTTACAACCCGTATTACAACGGACTTTGGCGGAATTTTTAGAAAAAGAAACGCCGATCAAAACATATAAAGGTTCAGGATATTTGGGTCAATTGAGACTCAAAAACTGCCAATTCCAAAGCTTCAGGGAAGATATTAGTAGTATAAATTGAAATATCACCAAAGAAAATGTCAAAAGTCGCACAATTGAAACAGGATTTGAAACAATTGCCTACCGGTTACGGGTTAATGAGTTTAACATGGACACCCACTCCAGCCCCCAAGGAACAAGCCTGGAGTGCCATGCAACGTGTCATAGAATTGGCTCAAGCTATCGGTGCTAAGGCCTTTTTCAACGTTGGTGAATTTTATGGTCCGGATTATAGCAACTTGAAACTGGTAAAGTCCTTTTTCGAAGCCAAGCCCGAATTGCGTTCTCATGTCATCATTAGTTGTAAGGGAGGGTTTGATGTAGCTGCCTTCAAACCAAACGGTAAGTATGAGGCCGTGGTTGCGAGTGTGGAAAACTGTATCAAACATTTGGGTACCCATTTAGAGATTTTCGAAGTTGCTAGGTTAGACAAATCGCTTGGCGGTGTGTATCCTCGTGAATCCTTCGAAGCTATGGCTTCGCTAGTGGACAGAGGAGTCATTGACGGTATTTCATTGAGTGAAGTGAACAAGGAAGAAATTGCTGCCATTCATAAGGACTGGGCTAAATATTTGGTCTGTGTCGAGATTGAATTATCTATGTTTAGCACCGATATCTTACACGATGGTACTGCCTCCCTTTGTAACGAATTAGGTTTGATTATCGTTGCTTATTCACCATTGGGTAGAGGTTTATTGACCGGTTCCATTACGAGGGATTCCTCTTTCAAGGCTGGTGATTTCCGTTCGATACAAAAAAGATTCAATGATGATTCCCTACAACACAATCTAGCCTTGACTGAGTTTTTGAAAAAGGAGATTGTAGATCAAAGACCTGAATCCAATCCAATCAGTTTGCCACAGGTGGCCTTGGGCTGGATTAAAGCTTTGAACGGCCGTGAATATTCCAATACTCACATCATGCCAATTCCAAGTGGATCTAGTATGAAGAAAGTTGAAGAGAACTTCGACGATTCAAAGACAAACCTCACTGAAACTGAATTCGCCAAGATTACAGATTTTTTGAAGGATTTCAAAGTCGTGGGTGGCAGATACGAGTCTAATTAGCAGAGAAGTAAATGATACATAAATTTATCTACATTCCACTCAAACGCCTGCGCAAAAATACATTTGATTGCAAAAAGATAGCTCTGTGCAAAAATTTGGTCAACTCACCTTTGAACATAAAGAGTAATCCTTGTACCATTATACCCTTAGCTAATTGAGGTCTAATACCTTTCCATAGCGCTAGTAAACCTTCATTCTCATACAAGTAACTGATGACTTGTTGGAATGAACGAAATTTGGAACCTGTCCTTTGCAACGACGCCTTTGCAATAATCAATGGTTGTGTGATCAAAGTCGAAATCATTTTGGATAGAACACCTAGTATGAAATTTTGTAGCGCGCTCAATTCATCATTCTTACCACCAAATAGCTCCTCTGAACTAAACAAAAATGCTTTCAATTTTTGATACGATGCAAAGGTAATGGATGGATTGATACAAAGAACTAGCGAAACCTTAAGACCTTTCCAGAAACCTGTAATATTACCCTGGTGTTCCTTGTAAATTTGTTTTATAACCGATGTTAAAGCAGCAGACTCATTCGTACCTTCTGCAGTCTGTTGTCTCGTGGATATGACAGAAATTGGATTGGTAAAAAGCTGCGAAGTAGCACCTGCAACAACACCTAATGCCAATTCCTCAATTGTACTAAATCCAATTCTGCCAGTTTGTCCCAATTTTTTAGCTCTAGAGGATTTAACTTTGAAATAATATCTTCTAACAAAAGTATACCAGAAGAAGTAGCAAAACGATTGTATAAAATTACCCAAGACCGATGTCGACATACCCCTGTAAAGTCCAGAAATCCCCCGTTCTTTAAAAACTTTCACAATACAATCAATTGAGTTTTTGTATTTCAATTCGGCTTCTTTTGTAATTACATCTTTCCTTTTTTTCTTAGCAGAACCATTCTGTGATTTACCAGCAACATTATGAGAACTCTTTGGAATGTGTTCTTCTTTCAACTGAGTTTGAACCAGTGTCTTTGCCAAATCCAAGGGATAAACAGCGATATTGGCCAGCGATGATGCAACTGCACCCGTGATAGCAGATTCTAATGTCGCCATACCGTTTGACGCAGATTTAAGTACTCTGGATACATTAAAGTACGGACCTAACACACACACTCTCTGAACTCTGGGCCTCTTATACCCAAAGATGGGCTGCTAATGTCTCCCGCGTCATCGATTACTTACAAAACGAGTACAGACCTTTTCGGTTTTAATTTGATGTATGCGAGCGGAGTGACGGAGATTTAATAAAGGTATACTAGGCACCTGTGTCCAATTAATTGAGCCAATAAATAAAAATAACCATTGAACAATACTCTGGTTGGATAAGTCAGTCTTGGTTTTGTGTAGTAGGTTTTTTTTCCAAATATAATGATAGAGACAACCTGAATGTAGCAGAGCGCGGGAAGTATAAGAGTTATAGTGAAAAAAAAAGGAATAAGAGGAAGTGAGATCAAAGTGTACATTCAAATGCTTAGGCCCAAGTAGCTGTCTTCATTTTATTTTATTTTGCTTCAATAATTGGACGACAGGTTACACTGACGCGGCTAAAGAAGCGAATATAATGTTAACGTAGATCGGATGAACATCGGAACGTCTAATTTCCAATTCTCGATAAGAATCATCTCTCCTTCTTGTCATAACGATCACTTCCCCCTGCTCTCTTCACTCCCACGATAGGTTGCCTCACCGCCGCTAGATTTATAGCTTGAACTCTGACTCCCGGGTCCATACACGTAGTTCCTCGTATACGGATCCATCATTGTTGGATGGGGAAATGGATAACTCATTGGGAACCCCATTGGTATTGGATATTGAGGACCCATTGACGGTCCAATTGTCTGTGCAGGCGCAATACCGTTATTATACCCTATGGGGAATGTAGATGGGAACTGGTATTGTGGTATAAATCCAAAGGGCATGTAGGGAAACATCTGTTGCTGCTGCTGCTCCAGGTACTTGTTGTGTGGAGGCAAATCATCTGTAAAGCCGTTATAATTCAAAGGAGAACCTCCTCTAGAGTCTCTGCTACTATTTACCGGCGTAGAGGTAGATTCTGGGGGTTGATCGAAATCGTCTAGTTGCAAAGAATTACCCTCCTCTACAATCTTGCCTAGCCGCCGAGGTGGTGATACAGCTCTTGGGGAAGGTTCACTAAATTTTAACTGGACGTGGTCATTCTCAAAGACGGTTTCACCAAGTTCATCTGTTGCAGCATGAGATTCTTTCTTTCTTTTCTTTGTTTGCTGTGAACTTTGATCGATTGATCTCTTCAGCGGTTGTTTCACTTTGGAGTCAGCCGATGGCGTTTTAACGTTGGTGGATCTTGGATGCAACGGTTTGACCGAATCATTAGCCTTAACCAGCTTAAACCTCTTTCTCTGCATGGTTTTCCCTTTCTTTCTCAACCTTTCACACCTAAGGAGTGTTGTTAAGGAGTCTAACTCTTGCATGTAAACCCGTATGCGCCAATACATATACATATACATACATATACATAGATACCCATATATGTATATAAGATCAAGGACCGAATCTCAAGTTGTCCCTTTCAAGAACGTGCTTATCAAATTGAATTAGATAAACAGTTCTTTGATCGAATTCACCTTGGGGCATTGAATGAGCCGATACACGGCATGGGAATTCAGCGCTATCAAGGAAGCCTTGAATTATACCACAAGTGAAATAATCGCAGGACCTGCCAGCTGGTATGAATTGTGTTAACATCGGTAAATTATCAACGATCATGTATTCGTTATCTCTTTCTGACGATTTGACCAAATCATCACTCGCATGTCCAAACAGATAAGTCCACATGGTACC